>VZZY01012762.1:9322-65194 GCA_013400335.1 Eurystomus gularis
GGAAAGGAGCAGAGGGTGATGTGGGGCCGGGGAGGGGGGATGCTGGTGCGCCTGGGCTGGGAGATGCAAGCTGGGCAAGATGGACAGCTTGCTGCAGCGTCCAGGGAGCAAACCCAACGGCCTTCCAAATATAGCTTCTACAGCACATCTGCCCTCCGAGCACTGCAGGTAGCCCAAAAATGTCTTCCCAGGCAGGCTCGGATTAATACAGGCTCACCCTGACTCTGCCAATGCAGGAGCCAACCCTCCCCAATGGGCCAAGCGGGGCAACAGGATGTCTTCTGCTCCAGGGTGGGTACCAAAGGGCTCCCACCCAAATTCCCCATGGGGCAGACCTCACAGAATCACAGAATCACAGAATCACAGAATCACAGAATAGTGAGGGTTGGAAGGGACCTCTGGAGATCATCTCATCCAACCCCCCCGCTCCAGCAGGTGACCCAGAGCAGGGTGCCTAGGATCATGTCCAGCTGGGTTTAGAACTGAAGGCATAGGTATGCCAGGCCCAGGCAGGAGGAACGTGGCCCTGAGGGTCTGTCCCTCAGGAAGGGCTGTGTGGGTGCCACTTTGGCCATGCTAGGTCAGGGAATGGAGAAGATGCACCAGCTCTTGTGGAGAAGCAGCCTCTCAGGACATGGTTACTGGAGGACCAGATGCTGCCTACCATTATAAGGGCCAGGGAACTTTTTTGGTTCTTGCCCTGGAGAGAACTTAGGTGGGTGCCCAGCCTACTGCAAGCTGTGGGACTCTCTATCCAGGTCTAGCCGTGCACCCTGCCCCAGCATCATTTCTTCAAGTTGTCTTTCAGCCCCATGAGCTACTGCTCCTCTACCTTCAGCCCAGGGCACCTTCTACTAATGATGCTGGACTGACCGTGGCTCTGCTCTGGCCATCACCAGTGGGCACCAGCACTCAAGGACTCCACAGGACAGAGATGAGATTGCAAGCTTGGCAAGAAACCCCTTGCAGGGCACAATTTCATGCAGCAAGTATATTAATGTTTGCTCATTAATACCATTTTTCTAATCACAGTCAGACCTGGGCATGGAGTCATCACCTGGGGAAAGCTGCTGGTGCTGGCCCAGGGAATAGGTGCAAGAAAATTTGCTTATGAGCTTTTTTCTTGTTTTTTTTCAAGGGCTGGCTGTTAGAAAGATCATTCTAATTGACGCAAAAAGAGCTACGCTAAGACCGATCTCGCGCCACAGCTCTGGTTTTTCTGTCGGGTCAAGACCAGTTTGCTAAACATCAAGGTCTGGAATTGGGTAAGATTTGGGCAAAGTTGGGTGGAACCATCACTCTCCTGTGTCTCTCTGAAGTAGCTGTGTTAGCTCAAAACCCAGATGTATTCCGCTCTTCAGCACATCTATATAAACTAGCATCAAAACTCCCCTTCAGTACAGGAAAAATGTTGATCCTTTGCTCAGTAATATTTTTACAGCTTCTTGCTTCCCAACAAACTCCCTGAAGTTCCAACAGTGCCAGTTTTGCATCGTTTTTGAAAGGCCCCTTTTTGAGTGAGGGAACGAGATTTTCGGTGTAAAGCAAAAAAACCAACCCCAAACCCTCCTGCACAGCCTCACAAAAATGGCATGGTGCTGTCTGGTACCAAGGACTGCTCTGGTCTCCAGAAGACATTTGTACTGAACTTTTTTGGTCCCTCCAGACCTGGCCCACCACATGGACCGCTCTTCTCCTTGCTACTGGGAAAGGTGCTGGGAGGTTGATGTAGCTGCATGGACAGTCCCATCTCCTGGGCTGGAGTTTGCTGATCTGTTGAGAGTTGCTCCAACACCCATCTTTGCCTGGACGCCCCCAAGCAGAGAGGACAGTCCTTTTTGCTGCCAAGCTCAGCCTCCGATGCTCCCAAGTTCTGATATACTGAGAGAGAAACTGGTGCACGCTCCCGTGCAAAAGGTGCATCAAGGAAGATGGTGAGAAGGGGCCAATCACCCAATCCAGTTTTACACCAGAGTGATGGATACATGAAGACTCCGTCCCACATCCTCCAGACAGGGAGGTTTGGACAACTGCTGCTGCTGAACGGGAACACTGTGGCTTGCCCAGTCATGCTGGTGAGCGTGCTCCACAGTACCCAGTATGGAGACCTGACTAATGTTACCCTGACTTGCATTCCTCCCTGACCTTTGTTCATGGGCTCATTAAAATAATTGATCCTAGCCATGACAGCCACACAAGGACCAGACGCTTGTCACATCACCTCTTCGGTGGCTCCTTCCTTCCCACCACTCTGGCCAGACTGGAGTCTTTCTTTGCCAGACCTTCCCTCTCCCTGCATCCCCCCGGGGCCGCGTTGGAGCAGTGCCCCAAGCAGCGTGCCCTGAGATCAGCAGCTTAGTTGGCTCCTGGGGCCTGGGGACAGTGTCTGGCTGCTGCCCACAGGGAGATCCAGAGCGTTGTTTTGCTGGCTTTATCTCCAGAGTGTTAATTATTGCAGCCCCAGGTGGCATTGTCCTTTACTATTACACGGTTGACCTGTATCTAATCCGTCATCATCTGAAACCCACCACCCCACCCTGGCATCCCCGTTCACCCAGAATCCCCCCAGCCTCTCCATGCCCCTTGCTTTATTACTCTGGTATAAACCAAGTTACAGTTTCAGGATGGAATGAAAGAAAAGCTCCTTAATTTTCATCCAGCAAAGCCCAGTGAATCTGGACGCCCCTGGGCCAGATGAATCCAGACCAGGAAGGAGCTCAGAGCTTGCCCACAGTGGCAGTGGGTCCTTGCCATCCTTTCCAAGCGGAGATGTGTCTCAGCTCAGGCTGGCTTTTAGGTTGCTCCCCACCGCGAGAGCAGCACAAAGGAGCCTTCCCTGCTGGTGTCCAGGCCAGCAGCATCTCTAGCGCATGACTTGCAACAGGCCGAGCCCGCCGCTGGTCCTTCACACGCCGTGAATGATAACAGGGAGCCGCAGCCCATTGTCTGGTGGCCGTTTGCGCCTGTTTGTCAAGTTTGCGGTTGCATTTTAATCCTGACGCCTTTTCAAAGCCCAGCTGCGCATTGTGTGGGCACAGGAATTCTTGACTTGCAAATCCCCCCAGCATTAAATTCAACCTTCTGGGGCTCTGGTGATCGTCCACACATTGAATGGGGAGCGGAAGGGGGGGAGTGGGGAGGAGCATCTATGCCCCCTGCCATGAATAACAAGCAGATGAGAAGCAGCAGAGGGGCTGGAGGAGCCTGGTGCAGCCAAGGTGACAGCAGTGGTGACTGTGGGGCTGGGTACGGTGCTCAGCAGTGGGATTTATACCGAGGCGTCACCAGCTTGCCAGATCCCCTCACCCCTTGCCTGCCACACTCGGTTTGGTGCCTAGAGCCGTTAAGAGCCATATGCAGTCTCCAGCAAACAGCGTTCAAGCATCTCTTGGTGCTGGACTGCAGGGATGGTCCTCAGTGTTGAGCCAGAGAGAGGAAGGTGGACAGGATGGGTATGGGACAGCAAAATTCTGCCGGTGCTGCAGGACTGGGCAGGGCTGGGTCATGGCAGTGGGTTTTCACCTTTTCCTGCCTGTCTTGGTCTGATCCAGGGCTTGGGAAGCCATCGTGCAGGCTGGAGGTATGGGTGCTGCCCAGGCCCATCAGAAGCAGACACAGGGTGGGAATCAGCCCGTGCGGGTGGCTGTCCAGCCTCGATGACCCAGGCGGTCCTGTCCAGTCCTCTGCTTTAATGCAAGCCATCCTCCCGCTCTGGGCCGAGAACAATGGGCAGCCTGTGTATGAGGAGATGGGCCTGCTGCCCCAGCTCTCCTACAGGCTGGCTGAGCCATCCTCAGACCAGTCAGGCAAGTTTTCAATGCAACCCGGTTGTTTTTTTCATTTAAAAAAATAAAATAAAATAAAAACCAACCCAAACCAACCAACCCGCCACAAAAAACCACACATTTGTCAAAGCTGAAATGTTTCCTAGAGCTGTATGGTTGGGGCAGACCTTTGCCAAGAGCCAGGCAGACTCTTGGTGGCAGCCTGCCCGATTTCCTAACCCTTTGCCGAGCAGACAGCCTCCAAAGCCAGATTCCCAGGACGCTTCAAGCTGCCAGGGCTCTCAGCTTCCCAGCCCCATGCTTACCGGGAGGTGGGAGGCAGCCCAACTGCCTTTCCCTGCTCTGGAGGGAGGACACGGGCTCCAGGCACCGCTTTGCACGGGACCCCACTCTGCTGGAATCTCACGTCTCTTGTCTCTTACGTGACGTCTCTTGTCTGTTGGAAGCGGCCCCAGCAACCCTCCGGAGCTGGGGCAGCACGGGAAGTGTCAACTGACAGCTCTGCTTTGTTTCAGGGGGTAAAAAAAGAGAAACACAATCCCTTCTCATCTCCTCTGGTGGCCTTGCTTAACTTCTCAGTGCCTCAGTTTGCCAGGTTCTGGGATCGTAAAGCCCTGGAAAAGACTCGGAGATCCTGGCACTTGGGGGAGGAAAGTAAGAATTAAAGCAATGAAAAAAAACGGCTCCCAGACCCCCCTTTCACCTCCTGGCCCAGCACTGTCCTTTCCCCTCCTCTTTGTATGTGCATGTGCTCAGTCTGCATGTCCTCACCTCCCAGGACCTCTCTGTATGCTCTTCCTTGTCCTGCTGTCCTTCTCTCCAAGGCCCAGGTATGCTGCAGCCGCCCCTGCTTCAGCCAGGCTTTCTCCTCTGCTTCCCTGCCTGTTCTGCTCTGCTCTGTGCAAGAGCTTGGAGAGACAAGGTGGGTGTCCCAGTTTCCTTCTTTGTGTCCCTGAGCTTTCTTCATCCAAGGAAGGCCCTTTGCTCTGGGCACAGAGCATGGTCAGGCTCAGCAGAGCCTGGGAGCAGGGACCACTCCCTGGGAGTCTGGAAAACATAGGACTATGAATCCTGCAGAAGAAAAAGCATTTAGGTTCCTCAGGACATCAAGCAGGAAGCAAGACCCTGACCCCAGTCATCCTGTCCATCAAGAATTTGGCCACTTGGCCATGCAGGACTCGGGGGCTTGGTGTGATGACTGTCTCCAGAGTATCGCTCTAGGCTCAGCAGAATTCCCTGCACCAACCGGAGAGAGAATTATCCCCTGTTTGTTTGCCCTGTTTGTTTTTAACAAAACTGTGCTGCTGGCTGTTTATCACTTCATTTTCCTCCAGGAGATGAGGCAAGCGAAGGAGATCAGCCAGAATAAAACATGACCTTTATGGGCTGTGCTGTGGGCTTGGACTTTCCACCTACCGCTTCTATGTACCAATGGGGTCTGAGATGAGCAGATGCCAGGTGCCATGTTTGGTGCTGGCAGAGGAGCAGCATATGCAGCTCTGAGCTCAGGCCCACGGGATACTCCCCAGCGTGTGCTCATGACACCCACCCAGAGAGTTTTTGTGCCACAGCTCAAGTCACTTCCTCACACCCAGCAAATTTCTCCTCCTGGTCCCCGTCCCCCCGCAGTGAAGCTCGGCAGAGGAGGGCTGAGCACTTGAGGGGGAGCATCACACACAAGACATCATTTCTGGGTTGCTGCAAAGGCCCAGCCGTGTAGGAGCTGCCTCCCTGGTCTGATTCGGTCCCCAGTCAGGCTGATGTGTACAGCATCGCTTGGGCTGGGGATCTCAGAGAATTGGACCCCTGGAAGTGCAGTGCCTGAAGGCACAGTCTGCTCTGAGACACAGCCCAACACATCCACACGGAAAGAAGCTCTTACCAGCATGTGCAGAGCACCCAACCCATGCCTTCCTCTCTGCTCATGGCTCCCCAGCCCAGCCTGAGACTTGCCTCCAGCCTGGAGGACTCGGTCTTTGCTGTTGGGAGGAGCTTGGAGTAGGCTGGCTGGCTCGCTCATCTCTCCAGCCATGCCCTGCTTGCTCCCCAGACCACCATGCACTCGCCAGCCTTCGCGTGGCTCCTCTTGTGTCACACGTGTGTGCAAGACCATCCCCTCCACGATGTGAGGGAGCTGGGCTGGCGAGGAAGAAGTTCTTTGTGCTGAGGGGTCTGGCTTGGTGGTAGAAGTGGTATCTTAAGGGGAGGCTGAAGAAGGAAGGACTCTCACCACAAAATGTCCACCCAGTAACCAACATTGAATGCCAAGGTGTGGACCTCTGGATGGGGCCATTAGTTTCTACAGAGTGCTGCTGAACCTCCTCACCTTCCAGCCACTCCTGCTTGTGGATTCACACCCTGTGCTCCTGTAGCATCCTCCCCATCTTCATCTGGACCCAGCTCATCTCTCCTTATTTTCTCTCAGATAGGGAGTGAGACTCTCTCTAGTGTCCTGGCTGCTGCCTCCAGCCCCAAACTGTCCTGTCCAATGACCCTTTAGACTTCATTTGGAAGTACTGTGCGTACTGCACTTTTCTTCCAAACACATGGCTCTAGGCAGCCAGATACCCTTGAGATATGTCTACAGGCCCTGGAGATACAATTACAGGCTGTTGAGGGAAGTGGTGGAGTCCCCATTCCTGGAGGGATTTAAAACCCATGTAAATGTGGTGCTGAGGGACATAGTTTAGTGGTCGGCTTGGTATAGTTAGGTTAATGGTTGGACTTGATGACCTTAAAGGTCTTTTCCAAGCAGAATGATTCTATGATTCTATGATGTTCTTGGTCCTGAGAGAGGTTGGAGGGTACCTCTGTCCTGGCTTGTGTGGTATTCAGATAGGAGCTGAACATTCAGTGAGTTTACCACAGACTCTAGCTGTGAAAAGACCTTCTCTGGTCTGTTTTGGGACAACATCCAAAGCCATTCCCTCCATGGATGCACCCTGAGTTTTGAAGGCATTTACTGTGTAGTTGTGGGCATCAGAGATGGATGGACCAGAGAAGCGATGTCCTGGGGAGGGTGTCTCTAAGGGAAGATGGGAAGAGATTCCTCCTGGTTGCCACTCTTCACTCCTCATCTGAAGGCCAACTTGGAGAGAGCTCCTCAATCACCTGAGCTAAACATCATCTGCATGTGGACCCAGTCTGCTGAGCTCAGGAGGATGCTTTGCCTTTGCCTGCCTTTCTCAGCATTCCTCAGCTGGCTGCCTGCTTTCTGGGTACCCCACTGTGACGGTCACCTGCCCAGTGACCTACAGGCTTCTGAGGGACTAAGAGTCTGAGACCCAAAGGGTGGTAATGGGGATGTGTGTGAATGGGGACAGTTGAAGGTGACAATTTTGAGCTTTTATGAGAACAAAGCATTTTTCAATGATATGTCTTATCTCTTGACTCAGTGTTTGGTTGAAGGTCTTGACCTTCAAAATCCCCAACTTGAAGCACCAAGAAAGGTGTCCTCCATCCCCACCAGATGCCCCAGGCATGGTAAGTTCAGGTGATTTTTGGTCAGAGCTAAAGAATAACCCTTCAAGAGCCTTCAGGCATGCACAGGGAGGCAGGAGGGCATGAGGACTTGCCTTGGCAACTTCAGGAAGGGGTAACCAAGGTTCCTGAAGGCATTTAGGGAGCCTAGGAGAGCAGTGGGGCTGAGAGCAAGCCTGGAAGACTGCTCTGCAGCTTGTGTTCCTCCTCCCTGTGCTGAGTCCCCAGCAGGTACTGATATAAACCAAGCAGGTCTGTTTTCAGTGATATTTTGGAGGATGCCTCCCAAAGATGAGTCAGGCTGTGCCTGCTGCAGAAAAACAGTGATGCAGTCTTGTGGTACAGCTTTGGTGGCTGTGGAGGAGGAAAACTCACCTGAGCCAGCCTCCCTAGTCTGGTCCTTGGGAACCGCTTACCATGGATAAAGCCATTGAGTCCTGCAAGGACATCCTGAACACCCTTCCCTTTCTTCCATGAAGTCATTAAGGCTCTTGGGAGCTCCTGCAGCAGCTAGAATGGAGGTGTCCTTTCAGTGGGGTGCCTACCCAGAGGTATCTTGTGTACCTCTGTCTACAGTATTCCTGTCCCATCGTTGCTCTGTTGCTAAGGTACTCAGCCTAGCAATGACTGCTGCTGACATGAGACCCTAGATACTGCCTATCACATTTCCCGTGAGCAGCAGAGAGCAATGAAAACAGAGATCAGAGAGATGAGGAGAGGAGCCTAACCTGCTAATTATGGTGGTGAAGCAACATTCAGCACCTGCTGCTGGCAGCGAGGTACTCCTGCCAGGGGCTGCATGGCAAAGCAGCTTGGGTTGGTGGCGAGACAGGGCAGCAAACTGGGATTTATTAGGGCCAGGAGTGATGGGAAAAAAGCTGGTCTTACAACGAAGGAATAAGGCAAACCAGTGAGGGTGGAAGCTGGATGAGTGTATCCGTGATGCGCCCGTGATCCTGCTGGCCCCGGTCTACCCCCTTCAGTTGGGTTGTATTTGCAGAGAGGCAAGTCGTCTTGATCATCACCTTTCTGTCGGCTCTTGTGCTCATCTCTGTGCAAATCACAGCGTTTTCTTCCTCCCACCGTCCTGCCGGGGTGATTTGTGTCAGCAGGGTCTCTGGCCAAGGTGATTGCAGCAAGCCTATTTTTGGGCCTGCCCTTGAGAGCTGTGAGCCAGGAAGGTGGAGCCCAGCTGTTCTAGTGGCCATGCCCTGGAGAGGCACTAACACCTGCAGTCCGTGCTGGCGGCTCTCCAGTGCCTTGCTAATTGCGTCGGGGTCCTTAAATAATACAGCGGCTATGTGCTGAAGGAGCTGCCCGCTGACTCTCCCAGCGCTCGGGCAGGGGGGAAAGAGTGGCTCAGCTGGGGATCACTTCAGACTGCAAGAGATGGGGATGTCTCCGTTAAGGTCCTGGGATTTTGGCACCAAAGGCGTTCTCTGACTCAGCTTGGTTGCTGGATGTCTGCTGACTCCCTGGGATATTAATTTGGCTCCAGGAATTGGCAAGGGGCTCACAGGGAGGGATTTAAGGGACAGATCTGCACCCAAATATACATGCATCCTGTATTGACCATGGAGCTTTATCTATCCCATCTTACAACTCCAGGTAACATCCCATTGAGATGTTGTCCACCCCCAAAGCTGCCTTACTTCATCGGAACACAGGAAGGATCCATCTGAGTAGCTTGTTCCTGGACTTCCCTTGATCTGTTGACGAGCAGCACCATGAAATGAAGGCAGAGACCTGGGTGAAAGTGTGATGAGCAGCCTGCAGCCTTGCCTTCCAGACCTGCCCATGCAGTGGACACCAACAGTCCTTCCTGGAGTGAGTGTCACCTTATAGGACCCAGGCTGACAGTGACACATGGGCTTCTACTTCCTCCTAGGCTGTGTTGCACCTCAGGGTCTCAAACTTGCCTTGCATAAGAATGGCGGTCCTGCCAGCCCAAAGGCCCTGGTCTTGCTTAGGTCCTGTCTCCAACAACAGTTGATATCTAGGGAAAGGTATAAGAAGAAGATAAACTCAAAGCACTTGCCCAGACTGTGGCTAGTAACGCCTGCAGAGCACACACCTTTCAGTGGGTTTCTCTTCCATGATTTTGTGTCCATGTTAATGCTATGATGCCCTTTCTCAAGGAGTTCCACAGCACCACAACATATTCCTTGAAAACTTTTTTCCTTCCATCTGCTTCAACCTACTTTGCCTCATGCCCCTGCTTCTCAATGGGGAATGAGAATGAACAATCCCTGTTCACCTTGCCTGTGCTGCTCATTTTTCTCTGGATCTCTCTGCTACACCTCAGGTGTCTCTTCCTGCTCTGGCTGTTCATGAGAGGTTCAGTTAGATGGGTGGGAAACACTGTGGCCTGCAGAGCCACTTGAGTAAAGCTCAGTCTTGTGATACCCTCCAAATATTGCTGAATGTACCTTCCCGGCACAGCTGCCAAGCTAAGGAATCCTGTTATGTCTGCTCTAATGAGGTGCAGCATGACCAGGTATCAAGCACTCCCCTGATGCAAAACAAGTGGTTGAAAAGCAGGACTGAGCCTACACTTCCTTGTTCCCACCCAAGAGGTGCCTTGCTAAGCTCAACCAACCAGCTGACCAAAGCCTCTCTTGTCATTCCAGTGACCAACCCACCAAAGCTGCAGTTTGAATGGCAGCTGTGAGCATCACCTGGGGTTGTCATCTGGCTCAGACGCCTGCAAAAAGCTCGCTGGAGAGAAGTCGCATCTGGCAAACAAAGGGGAGGAGGGGAGGGAGGCAGGGGAGCAGCTGAGTCAGTGGAACGGTTTGTGCAGCCAGAATCACACCGTAAAGCAAGGCAACAGTGCCTGGAAAACAGCCCTTGTGCTAGCCTGGTGACCAGAACCACTCAAAGCCAACCTGCCTTTGGTGGACTCCCTCTCCCGAATGAGCTGTGCTCACATGCTAGCTGCCCATGGGGACGATGCTTTGCTCCTTTTTGTCCATGGAAGAATTGCTCCCTCGAGGTTTTAACTTTACATCTCTTTGCCGTCATTCAATATCCTTTTAAAAATGAGAGGAAGGCCAGTTGTTTTTGGCGGGTCCAAAAGGCCCCACCCAATGGAAAGGAAAGCGAATAGAAGATGGAGGAAGGCCAGGAGGGAAGGTGAGGTGTCACACCCTGCCTGGGGCATCCGCCGCTCCCTGTCATGTGGCTGTGGTCCATGTTCTCTCCAGCTGGGACGTCTTCCTCTGCCTGTAGGGCCAGGAGAACCATCAGTGGTGGGGCATAACAGAGAGATGCAATGCTTGGCTGTGAGGCACCAGGAGAAACTGCAATGTCAGAGTGTGAAGCCAGAGTCCATAGCCCACCTGAGCCAGGCCATGCATCTCCACGCTGTGTGAGGTCCAAGTGGACACCAGGGCACATGAGGATGCTCCTCTCTGTCACCAGGAGAGAATTTGCCATCCCCAGCATTCAGAGATGCTCAAGTGCCATTCTAGGACTGGGAATAGCACATGATGCAGACATCCTCCCAGCAGCTGAAGCAGGTGGGAGAGACAAGCCAGACTGTCCCTCTCTCTCAGCTCTGTCCCACACACACACTTCAAATGAGAGCTGCAAAGACCTCTGTTCTCCGGCCTGGCCTCCCCCTCCCTCAATACTACTTCTCTCCCTCCCTCAGCAGCTCAGCCCTGCATCCAGGTTTACATATAAATAAAGAACTAGTGTGAAATCCACCCTGGGGTCTCTCCTGACTCCCACTTGGCTCCCTAATTGGAAAGTCTGCCAGCAGGAGATATTGCAATGAGCTAAACTAAAAACAACCTCTCTTTATCCCAGGCAGAGATTGCAGGTGGTGTTAGGTCCCCAGCCCAAACCACACCGGCTGGGAAGGACACAGAAAAGATTTGCACAGACTCAAGCAGGCTCTGGTTCTCCATCAGGCTCTGGAGGCTTCACCACTCTGCTGTCCCCAAAGGGCATATCAGTGAGGATCATCATCCTTGATGCCAACAGGGAGGGACATTAGGACAGAGATGTGATCTCCATACGGCACTGGGTAGGTTGGTGGCTCAAACATCTGCATCTTTAAAAAAAGACACCTGATTTTGAGGTTCTCCCATTTTCTTGGTGCTCAGGAGAGGTGTTTCCCCGATGCATACATGACCCCCATCAAAACCCCACTGACCTACAGGGACACGCCTTTCAGCCTAAAGGAATTGGGAGTCAGACTCTCATCTTCATCTCTTTCCTGGAGGGTAAAACTGACCCTCATGTCTTGAGTCTTCTATTACTGCCAGCCAAGCCCAGTATTGCAGATGGTGTTTCTCACAAGGGTGGCAGCATCACCTTCCGTGGAGGCGAAGTCCACACACCTCACCAGGCTGCACTGCACCTCAAACAGGCTTATCAACAGCCAAGAGCCACCTGGCACTGTGAAAGGCAGCTAGGGAACCTCCTCCAGCAGACCCCCGCTGATTTTTTGCTGCATCCTTTAGTTTTTGGAGGCCCTGGAGGCACAAACATTGCCTCTACTAGAATTGCTTCAAAAGCAACTGCGATCTCAGTACAAGCAGATCAATGTCCCAAAGCTTCATGTTTTCAGAGAAAATAATGCAGCTTTTGGGCTCCCAGTGTCAGGGAGGTTTGTTATCTGCATTAGGATGCTATGTTCACCCCAAGATGAGGGGCCAAGTGCTATAATTATTCATATTCTTTTGGCCCAGCATCACCCAGCCTTGATGAGCTCACTAGATGAGCAGATGAGGAAGAAACCCAGGGAGGGAAGAGGAGCAAAGTATGGTTAGATAGCACATCAAACCAAGAATGGAGTCAAAATAGGTACCATGAGCTGCTGACCATCGTTCTTGTGCGGAACCAATCTACCCCCATGAAGGGTAGGGGAGAGATGATGTATCCTCTCTGAAGGTTCATCACAATTTCTGATGGATGGAGGAGCCAGATAACAGGGAAGTTAAACTTCTTCAAGCAGAAATGTCCTTCTCTGACCAATTCTCTAAAGGGAAAAGAATCCTGATGTCTGAAATACAATATTATTGCTCCTGTTGTCTGTGTGAATTAACACATCAGCTGACCCAGCAAATGGTTAATGCCAAAACACCAGCAAAATGAGTAAGCTCACCACTTTGATCATGATGTTTGGAGCAAGAGGCAAGGTGATGCGGCCTCATATACATCCCCTATACAACTAAACGTTGCTTCTGTGGCCTTTGGAGAGTTTCTCATTATCGTTTCGATGATTTATCCTCTAAGATCAGAGAGGAGCTTGCAAAGGCACCATTATGGCTCTGCAATTTTCCTGGCACGATATTGCCAGCTGAGTGTTGCAGACTCTTCCTTCTACTAATCCTACCTCCTGGAGGCACTTAGCAACTAATCTGGATTACCTATTTCTACTGTTCCATGGCAAAAGAGACCTCATTGTTTCAAGTCCTGTGGGCTCCCTCCAAGGCAGTGGCCCTTGCGAACATCCCCTTGTCTTCCTAAATTGGTTTAGGCTGCTCCTTTGCCAAGACCCCTCCAGTCTCATGTGTATTGAAGTGGGCCATTGCGCGGGCTCCAAACACACACTCTGGTGAGGCAAAGCACCCTCAGACCCGGGCTTGCAGCAGGAGGATTACTGCTATTCAGCAGTGGCTTGCTAACAGGCCCCTTAAGGACATACAGACAGCACAACGGTGACCCACAGCGTGGAGCTGGAAACGCCTTCCTGGTCTGATCTAGACAGGAGTTTTCTACTTCAGAGCATCCCTTGTCAGGTTTTAGCCAGCCCGTGTGACTGAGGGTCAGAGCATTCAAACAGGAAAAGTCCAGTGGACTTCACTGAATGCCGGAGCAAGCCTTTGGCTCCAGTCACCCAAGAAGCAATTGGTGGGAGTTAGGTGTCCCCAGAGCTTTGCAAGCCAAGTGTGTCCAAGCTTGTGCATATAAAAGCCCCGGGGTCTGCCAGTCTTGGAGCTATTTTCCCAGCCCTCCTCCAGATCCTTGCCTGTGACTGTCATTTGCGAGGTGGGATGCGTGGACCTGCCTGCAGCACTCAATGCAAGGCCATCGTGACACCATCCACCTGTCTAATGCCTTTGTGAAACTCCTTCCATCCTTCTCTACAGTATCCTCTGTGAAACCTCTCATTTTTATTCACCATTTTGGTCATTACTGGGCTCCTGAGCAGAGGTCCTCATTCAGTTGTCACAAAATAACCCGATTCCTGGGAGGTTACAGCCAATTCAGAAGCCCTTACTGCAGAGAGCAGCATTGCAGAAGCTCAGGATGGGCTTTATCTCCCTTTCACATGCATTGCTACTTGCTTGTACTCAGGTCTCACTACACCCATCTTTCATTCCTTGCCATCCTGCTTATTCCCCACCCATGTACACACTCTGTCCACTCTTATGGCATCATCTGGAGGTGCTGAGCTGCTTCCGTGCAGTGCTGAGCTCACCTGCATAAGCAAGGGTCACCATGTCTCTCAATCCACTCAACCTGACCACCCCACTGAGCCTGACCCTCATAGGTTTTAAGCAAACTAATAGGACACGGCAGTGCTCCAGACTGCTCTCCATACTCTTGCACATCGTGGTGCAGACAAGACTTCTCACAGATGCTTCTGTGTTTCATGTAGAAGGATTCTTTCCAAGGAATCTCATTTCTTACTTCCATTCACACAGCTTGGTGGCCCCTTACTAAGGAGAGCAAAAGCCCCAGCCCAAGAGCCTCTCCAAAGAGCTAGGAGGGTGGCAGATCATTTAGCCCAATTATACTGTAACGGTGTAAAAACTGATCCCACAAGTTACTCTTCATAGAATCATAGAATGGTTGGAGTTGGAAGAGACCTCAAAGATCATCTAGTTCCAACCCCCCTGCCATGGCAGGGACACCTCCCACTAGACCAGGTTGCTCAAGATCCCCCCTCTACTCTTGGGAAGAAGCAGCCTGGCTTTGTGACCAGGGGGAATTGTTCCAGAAGGAAGAATGCTGGTGGCTGTACCTAAAGTCTTCAGCTTCTTCACTGAGCCAGGAAAGACAAAGGAACTAGCTTGTCCCCAGTAGCAGTGTCATGCTGGTCGTGGTGCTGGGATGCTGCACTGCACTATGGCAGCTCCTAGGAAAAACCATTTCGAGTTGCAAGAGTTCAAAGTTGGTTGTCACAAAAGCTTTTCCACCTGCCTGCCAATCCAATCACCATCGAGCCACCACTACTTCACACATGGTTCCAGAGGTGGCAAGCCCGTTGCCTGTCCTAGTGAGTCAGCACCAGGCTGGCTGAGGTTGGATTGCTCCACCTGGTCCAGACACCACACCAAACCCTGTCCAGCTCTTCTGGGATCTGCCCTGACTGCTTCTGCCTTCGTGCCTCCTGCAGCAGGATGGGTAATTGTTCTCTCTTGCAATACACCATTGGCAAGAAGCAGTGGAGCTGAGTGGCCAGAGGACAATTATCTTTGCACTACATGGGTGAATGAAATCTCTAGCGGTGGATCAGGGCCTTGCTGCAGACCTGGGTATCTCTGCTGCCTCTGGGATCTTTGTCACAGCAGCTTGGAAACTTGTGAAGAAATGATCTTCCCCTTAGCACTCAGCTTGAGGGGTTTCCAGGTGCTTGCTGAACAGCATTGGGTGGTTCTCCTTCCCTCCAAGCAGAGCAGCCAGCTCCTCCAGGCAGCACTTTAGAGCGGCTGAAGCAGCTTCTCCCTCCTGGTCACCCTAGAGAAGAGCTGACCTGCTTTACAGTACCTCACCAGGCTAAAATTAGATTTTCTAAATATCCTCTTCTCACCCAGTAGCCCTGGAAGGTCTTGAGGCCCAACACTTGCAATGGCGGCCAACACACCGTCCCACAGGGAAGGGAAGCCTCACGTTCCTCCTTCCCACCACAGCACATCCCATCCTGGCCTCCAAACAGCCCCAGCTCTGCATCACCTGCCTGGACTATAGCAAAGGATGCACCAGAGCCTGCGAGTAAACAAGGCAAAGCAGCCCAGGCCAGTGTCCACCACGGGATAATCTCATGCATTGTGCTTGTGAAGCAAGACACCAGCCCATCAGCGTGGTGGGGAAGGACCAGCCAGGACTGCTGCCTTCTCTTCACATTGCAACACCCAGGACTACAGCCCCAGGCAGATTCTCTCCTAGCTGGATAACGTACATTTAGCTTCCCTGCTCCATATACTCAGCTGTTCCTCTGATATGGTGCCAGTCTCAACACATGGAAACCAGGCCTTCAAAATCTTCCACAAGCTCAAGCAACTTTACATTAGCACATTGTCTACAATCTCGAAGCCTACGGGCTGAGACCAGCAAGGCTTCCATAAAACACCTCACAAGGTAATGGTAGCTTTGCACAAAGCCAAATGGAGGGATGGAGTTGTCCATCTCTCCAGCCACCATGTTTTTCATGGCCGGATAAAAATTTTATTTCACAGTAGCATTAAATTCACTGCCACCTGGTTTATTCCTATGTCACCAGGACCTGGAAGGAATGCTTTTCTCACAGCTTTTGATGCTATTTGCGAGGATACGGCGCCTAATTGCAGCTCTGTTACGTTAACGTTTCCAGAAATTTCCATCAGAGCATTCAACATGAAGCCTTGGTTTCTGGGAGTTTCCCTTCTCTTCCTAGATTTTTGCTATTCTTCTCTCAGCACTAGTGAAGAATCAGAGGGGAAAGAGGAGGTAAGAGTGTTCAACACCTTCATGAGCCAATTCCCGCAACATTTTGCATTTAGGGACTATTCACCCCCAGTAACTCATTCCTCCTTTCTCCTCCTTACGAAGCCACATTGGTTCCCTTCAAGACCATTTTCCACCCTACCCCTTTCCCAAACTACAGCCCTGCACTCCACAAGCAAATCTGGAAAACCATCCCTGCTCTCCTTCAGGAAGAACCATTGATGGAGGAGAGCTGGACAAAGACCTGGCCTCATGGCTGGTCTGGCAAGAGATGCCCACTCCCCTCCTATCCCTGCCCTGGGCTCCTGCCAAGTGACATTCTGTGATTCTGTGATTCTGTGATTCTGTGATTGGTGGGGCTGCTTGAGGTGCCCAAAGCCCTGTGGGCAAGGCTGACCCTCTGGAGATACCTGTCAGCACAGCCTGTCCCAACTCGAAGCTCTCCCTGGAGGCAGGGTTCCCGGGGGAGGAGGGGAAAGGAAGTGCTAGCCCTCCCTTTGCTCATGTCAGCACCCTCTGCCCTCATCCATGGGTCCAGCCTCATCTGCAGTCTCTGAGCATCTCCAGCACCATCCCAGGAGGTATGAACTGCACCACACCACCAGCACCAGCCCCCAAGGCCTCACATCCCACCAACAGGACCACCACAGGAGAGGTCAAAATGTTTAGATTGCTCTGTCCATGGACAGCTTGCTTGTTCTTCTTACAAACCTCTTCCTCACAAACTGCCAGCCCAGCTAGGAATCCCAACCCCTTTCCTTCTCGCCACAGGGAGGGGCAAGGTCAGGGACACCACAGCAGGGAACCCCAACCCACCTGGCTGTGGGATCTGAGAGCAGGCAACACGGTCTCAGATTTTGGGTTCTCTGCCCTTGGAGAGCCCATGCAGAGAGGATAGAGGAGCTGTTTGGACTTGTCTGCCTCTCTCCACCTCTGTAGGAGGGTGTGGGTGAGATCCCTCTTGCCAAGAAGCCCCATGGCTTGTCCTTTTTG
This sequence comes from Eurystomus gularis, assembly GCA_013400335.1. Taxonomy (NCBI): domain Eukaryota; kingdom Metazoa; phylum Chordata; class Aves; order Coraciiformes; family Coraciidae; genus Eurystomus; species Eurystomus gularis. Next base: position 26,245 of record VZZY01012762.1, read on the forward strand.
GCTCTTTGGGGCTTGGACCAGATCAGGTTTCTAAGCTCTTCCCAAGCCAGCAACTTTGTTTTTTAAAAGAAGAGAGTGCTGATTTTCTCCTCTTTCCTCACCCTCCCATCCTCCACCCTGCGATTTGTGGCCTGGCCTGAAGATGGTGAACGAGCAGCGGTGCTCTCTGTGTCCACCCAGGTCCCCCCTAAAATGCCCATGGGCCCAAGCAGGCAGTGAAGGGTTCTCAGAATCATCCTGCTGCACCCAATCAAGCGACCTCCCCATGATCTCATGCATTGTCTACCCCATCCTCCCAGGAGGACACGACCCAGGAAGGGAGGCGGGCAATGCCATGGCCCTTTCAGCCCCCTTTAAAAGACATTTTCTGGTCTCTGCTGAGCTTGCAGCATGAGCCACCATGTGCCCCAGTCCCCCACTGCAAAAAGGGCTGGGAGCCCTTTTCCAGGGTGCTTCAGGGATGAACACAGCAGATAACATGAGGTTCCCAGAGCAGGTAACGTCCCTCTAATTAAGATAAATACTAATTAAGTCTGGGACTTTCAAAGAAGCCCTGAGAGCAGACTCCAACTCCTGTGGAATTTCAGTGGGAACGAGACACCTGATTCCAGAAAAACCCAGCCTCTGATATTAAGCTCAAATGGGCCCTTCTCTAACGTTGATCTATTGCTGCTCCGTAACTCATGAGTGCCTTCCCGTACATCCGAGCACAACATCAATGTCCTGGAAATGCTAATAAGAAGCTTTAGGAGGGCAGCAGTGAACAGGCTCTGACTCCAATGCCCGCGATCATCCTGTGCTATTAAACATTATGGACAATCTTTGAGCCAAGCTTACCTGGAGAGCGCACAAAGCTCTAGGTGCTCCATGCATCCCTGCCACTGATGAAGCTGCCTCCTCCTCCTCATCCTCCTCCTCTTCAGCTGTGGAGAGCTTACGCTTGCCAGTCCTGACCCTGCACTTCCTGGGAGACCTTTACTAGGGTGAGCACGGCAAAGAGGTGGTGCACACCTGAGAGCTGGGAGTGCTGGCCTCCCAAAGACCACCAAAGGATGGCAGCAGGAAGCCAGCCCTTCCCTTTGTGCACAGACCCCCGGGGCAGCCACAGATGGGTGAAGGGGCTGCAGCCCCCCCATTGGCATGTCCATCCGCTGCTCACACATCCTTCAGAATGCAGAAGGTGGGGACTACCTCTGCAAGGACCACGCCATGGGGGCTGTGCTGTGTGGCCAAGGCACAGGAGATGTCTGAGGATGTGGGGGGCACACAATGGAAAGCTCTTGGGGGTTTTCAGCAACAGCAATCTGGAAGCACGGTCTGACAGCGCTGAGCTTGGGCTGCAGAGCCATTGGGGAACACCAGACCGTGAGACCCCTTCGCAAGCCACCACGTGTCTCGCTGGCTCACGCCAAGCATTGTGACGGGCTGGACTTTGCAGGCCCATTGCCAGCCCAGAGGTCTGAAAAACACAACCTCTCTGTCCTCCTGTCCCGCTCACCAGCGCCTGTTTCAAATTAGCTTCTCCCCAGCCCCCACCTCCAGCCATTTGGGCAAATCCCCTCAGCTGGCTGCCAGCGGTGCCGGGCGATGCTCGACCACCAGCCCGGGGAGCCCGCTTTGCTTTCCAAGGACTTTCCCAAGTCCCCGTACACTTTAGCAATTAGAGGGTTAAGTTTCCTCCCGGCCTCGCTGCATTAACTGGAAAGGAATGAAGTGTCAGGCATGTTCTCACCACAGCAGGCTGTTGGAAAGCAACTCCCTTCTCCACGCACACACACCTCCCACTGCTGCGACCAAATTATTTTCTATCCTCCAGAGACCCAGTATGCCAGACAAAATCTGCAGCATGACTCTGATTCATTGCAAAAGGATGCAGATGTAATATTCCCCCTTTTTTTTTTTTTGGCTTCTCGCACGCTAATTCACACGGCATCTCCGCGCTTTGAGTTTTACAGCTCCCCTTCTCTCTTTATTATTTTTTTCTTTTTCGGAGGGCTCTGACGCCCCTCCCTGACCCTTGGCCTCGAGTCCATTCTCCCAGCACCACCAAAATAAAGACACTAAGTCTCCCATCTCCAGCGTGCAAATAGGCAGCTCTCCCCAATGTGCTAATTAGCTGAGTGTTTGGAAGTAAATAGGTATGATTGGTGGTAATTTCCTGGCTGAAGGGGTAATTATTTGTTTCAAGCAGGCTGCAAAATAACCCCTGTAAGGTGAGATAGGAAACTAAATTCAAAAGAGGTTTCCTATTCCCACTAAGCAGGATTGAAAACTGGTTTGAAATTCCTTTTTTTATTTATAGTACATGGTATCCATGGAAACCTACAGAGGAGGTCATGGTAGCTAGGCCTCCGTTTCACCCTGCTCAGGGGATTACCGTTGCACAGTGGTACGCAGCCCTGTAAGAAAGTAGATTCACAATTCCCTGCAAATAACGTNGGAGGGCTGCGGGAGAGCTTTTGGGAGGCTCATAAATCTGTCCTGAGATGGGAACGTGATGGGAACTCTGGCTCCAGCCTGCCCCAGGAGCAGGAGGCTGCTGCGAGCTCCCCGCGGTACCCCGCGGGATGATGCCGCTCGCCGTGCGGGAGCCGGATGCTCTTCCCATCATTCCGGATTGCATCCCTGGCACGAGGGGGAGGAGCACCCCGGACAACTTTTCACTCGGCTCACCCAAGTGAGGAAAGCCCAAGAGTGGTCCAGATCCCAGATTCCCATTTGCAAGCAGTGATGTGCAGCAGGACATCTTCCGCGCTCGCCTTTCCCTGCTGCTCTCAGGAAAGCCACTGCTTTAAAGGAAGAGGGGAGAGCATGGGGACAGGGATGCTGCAGAAATGACTGCAGTTTTTGGCCAGATCCTGGGGGCGTGGTGTTGGGCACTGCTCCCCTCATGATCTCACTGGGGAAAATAGGCTGGTTTTTGCCTTCCAGGGCTATTGGGGCTCTCCCAGGTACGACCCTTCTGCCACCATGGAGAGAAGCGACTCCACGTTACGATTCGACTGCTTGTGATTTAGCGGGAGAGAGCGATCGTTACTTTTGATGCTGTATGTAAAGAGCCGGTTACAGCCCGCGGAGCAGCTGATGCTCTATAAACAGTCCGCGGCAGCAGCGAGCGAGCAGTGCAGGAGTCGGTGTGCGCTGCCAGCTCTCTCCCCCACGCTGGCAGGGCCACCACGCCTGGATGTTCCCCGGGAAGGCAGAGGTGGAGCACGGAGCTTCTCCACCACCATTTTCCACCCCAGACCAGCCTGCCCAGACCCCCACACCATCGCCTTTGGCTCTTCGTGCTCTGCCCTGCCAGCTCACGGAGCGACATTACGCCTGTGACCTTCACTAATTCACTTTCCCTCGCCACGCCGCCTTTCCTCTGCTCGCAGAAAGACACGCTTTTTCACACAGCATAAAAATAGCCTGCGAAAGGCGTTGCCAGAGGAAGCTGCGGGGCCAGCAGCATGCAGGCAGGCGGAGGGACCGGCTGCTCTGCGCCAGTCCCTGGCCCTGCTCACACCAGCCCTTGCCTGGGCAAGGAGCTCCCAGACCAACCCCTGACCACCCTTGGCCTCCTTAACATCTCAGCTTCTCCTTCTGCCGCTGCCTGGCCGTGGACTGGTCTTGATGTGGTGAAATCCGAACGCTGGAGGTCAGCTGCAGGGGAATGCTGCTTTATCGATGTTCTCCCTGAAAACTTTTTTCCCTTCTTTTTTGGGGCACTGAAGGCTGAGAACATCAAAATTAGGTGAATTGTGAAGCATGGTTTTGAGGCTTTCTGAACAAAAAGCTGTCCAAAAAATCATTTCCATGTCCTTCATGGAAATGGTTCTGGTTTGAGTACCTGCCAGTGGGAAATAGCACCAGAGCCATCACCACCATGCAAAACGGAACTGTTTGTATCAAACTGACTTTATGTCACTAAAAGCCCGGTCCTGATAAAACACCTCCAGCTGCTCTTCCATTCACATGCCCTTACCTTGGTTCTCCCTCTCCCATCCCAGTTGACATGTGCATGGCACTGTACAATGAGTGCCTCCCCCAGCCCCTGCTTAGGCTTCAAGCCAGTACCATGGTGTTCTCTCAATTCTCATCATCATCCTTAATGTGCCCCCCAGAAGCCTCCCTGCTCTTCAAGTCCTCTTCTAAAACTCCCTTTTGCCAGAAGTAGAGCATCCCAGGAGCATCTCATCTGCTGGGCAGGGCTTCAACTGGCAAGGAGGGAAGCCATCACCTGTGAAGTAAACCTCTGGGCATACCTCATGGCTGATGTGAGGAGCTGAATTACATCCTAGAAGTCTCCTTTTCTCTCCAGCAGTGGCTATAAACACTGGAGACACCAAAAGGTAGTCGGGATGAGTCCAGCCCTGCTCTAACAAGTGACCAACCACTGCCATCAGATGTTCCTATGCTCCGTGTTGGACTCATCTCCTGTGCCCTCCCCACCCCAGGAAGCCACATCACTCCTAACCTTGACGCAAAACCTGCACCTACCCTTTATGTCTTTCCTCACATTAACTTCATCCCCACAGCCAGTGGTTTTCCAACGCTAACCACAATTTTGTGCCTACCTTGACGCATGCAATGCTGCCGCAAGTACAGTCAATCAATCTTGCCTCGGCCAATAGGCGGGAGAGAAGTAATGTTTTTCCTTCTCCCCCAGCTCTCTTCTCCTCCCGTTCTCCATCAGGCACTTGGTAAGTTCACAAGGGCAGCCAGCTCTCGGTTTCCTTGGTCACGCACAGCAGCTTGCCCTCCTAGAGTAATAAAAACAAATGACATGTTGCTGTTTGTTATCAGAGATGTTGCTGGGCCCCTCCATGGAGAGAAGGTGCTGGGGGAAGGAAGTGTTTGTGGGTTTAGGTTCCTTCTTAGGCAGGTGGAGAAAAAGTTGTCTATAGGTGTTAGTTGTCAGTAGACGTAGTGCCAGAGCTGACTGAAAAGGATGAGCAAAGATTGAGATGTACTGAGGGATGCAAGATAGGGGTGTGCGTGCTTGTAGGTGCTGGAGCTGGTGAAACGATGCTGGGTCTGATTATCTGGAAGCAAGCGAGACCCAAGAGGTGTCTGTGTCAGGTCCTGGTGCCTGCCTCAGTCTGTAAATGCTACCCTGCATCCTCTGCTCCTGGCACTGAATTTAGTGACTTTAATGTGTGGATATGGGGTCTAGTAAGATGAAGAACAGATTAATTCTCCCTGGTGGCTGTAGCCAAGATCTGCCCCACTTCTATATTTTCTCCTAGATGACATGGAGAAGCACTTGCCCACGCACATGTGCACACACACTTAACTGCATCGGAGGGAGCCCTTGGAACCCCAGCAGAACTGGAGCTTGGGAGTTTAGGGCCTGCTCGTGCCAGGAGACAGGTCTTCCTTTAGCCCAGGGTGACTGAGACCCTGCCAAGCTGCCCCCTTGACCCAGGAGCCCTGTGCCACCCATCCTGCAAGCTCTGCCTCCCATCCCACATCAAAACAACCAGGCAGGCTGTCCAAGGCTCCGGCCACCCTCCTGGGCACGGCAGGTGAACAACACTGAGCAGCTCTGTGCCTGAAGGACTTCTCTGTCTGATTGCTGATTCAGACACCAACCCCCACTCCATGACTTTCCAAAGGCTGCAGGAGGGGAGGACTCGCAACACCTTTATCTTTAGCTTTGTTTCTCTCTTTTTTTTCTCCTACTTTTATTAGCTGGGAGACATCCCATCCTTTTTATAGCTCTGAATTCAAGGGTGATCAGATGAAAGTGTAGCCAGGGCTCCTGCGTGGGTAGATGATCAGCCATAAGGTCAAGGCACCTGAAGGAAAAGTTTCCAGCTTTCACAGCCCTAAAGATTGTCCCATAAAATTACTCATAAAATTAAAGTGGGTTTTGGGTCCTGAGGAACTTGAAATGGTCATCAGTCAATTCTGGTATATGGGAAACCTCAAACCTCTGCTTATGGAGGCAGAGGTTAACACCGGGCTGTAACATCTGCTGGGGACAAGGGAACACGTCTGAGGTGGCAGCATTCAAACCAGCTTGGAGGTGATGGCATAGGCAGTGGGTGAGAAGCTGTTTTCTCTATGAAGACATTTAGCTGGCTCCATGCTATGGATCTGAGCTGCTTTGGTCAAATCCTTCCCAATAAAGTGCAGAGCCACCTTCTCAGACCCTTCTGCAGGATTTATGAGGACTGGGTCTGCTCCAGTTTTCTTGCCATAGCAAAGTGATGATTTAACTAATTGATGATCTAATTTCAGGCTAGAACCAAAACTAACCTGCCAATTTGTGGATTTGACCTTGCTACAGACTAACAGCGGTGGTGGTTGGCGTCAGTTTAACAGCTTTTGCTTTGGTGACACCTTCCCTGGGCTCTGCTTCTGCTTTTTAAAAATATCTATCACTAGCCCAGCAAACAGCAAGCATGAGGGACGGCGGCACCGAGCATCTCTGGGGGGGGAGCCCCCGGCTGCAGATGTCACTGTCATACCTTTGGCAGCCAGTGCCAGCTTTGAAGCAGGCAGGGGAGCTGAGCTGGCTGAAAAATACCCCAGGCGAAACAAGGGAAGGTTCCGCTCGGCGGCAGCGACAAGGTCACGCAAGCGCCTGGGTCAGCACAAGATGGAGGTAGAGGCTGCATGGGGGAAGCCTCATGTCCAACTTAAACCTCCCCTGGTGCAACTTGAGACCATTTCCTCTTGTCCTATCAATTCTGACTAGGGAGAGGAGACCAGCACTTGTACACATATTCACACACGATCACACACGTCCTATTGTAGAATAGAATCATAGAGTCATTTTGGTTGGAGAAGAACTTTACGATCATTGAGTCCAACTGCTAACCTATCCCTACCAAATCCACTGCTAAACCATGTCCCTCAGTACCACATCTCCATGGCTTTGAAACCCCTCCAGGGATGGGGACTCCACTGCTGCCCTGGGCAGCCTGGGCCAGGCCTTCACAACCCTTGTGGGGAAAGAAGTTGTTCCTCATGTCCAACCTAAATCTCCCCTGCCGCAACTGGAGGCTGTTTCCTCTTGTCCCATTGCTTGTGACTTGGGAGAAGAGACGAGCCCTACCTGGCACCAACCTCCTCTCAGGGAGTCATGGAGAGCCAGAAGATCTCCCGTGAGCCCTCTTTTCTCCAGGTTCAACAACCCCAGGTCCCTCAGCTGCTCCTCATACATTTATCCGTGTGAACACAGACATGCTTGCACGTGCAAACACATGCACATGTTCCCAGGCACATGGACTCCCTGCCACCCTTTGGGATCCATGGTCCCATGCTCATTACCTTCACCCTGGGCTAGTGATGCCACAAGACCCCAGGCAGGCATTGGCTGAACCCAGACCTGCATTAAGATTTCCCAAAGCCTTGTACCAAGCCTAGGAACCCACGAGCCAGCTCCACCTACACCAGACAGAGCCACCTCCTGCCCATCCCAGGAGCTCTTTCCATCTCAGAGTGGTCAATGCTTTGAGGTGTTCCTGTCTGCCCAAAAACAAGAGGCAATAAGCAGTGCAGCAGGACCTGCGTGAGCTGGGGTTGCAGGGTTCTGCTGGGGCATAGGATGGAGGAGAAAGGATCTTGGAGCTGGTGTGGGTCTGTGCATATGTGGCTGGATGGTGGCTGGACACTGCCAGTGGGTACAGCAGCCCGACATACCCCTCTTCACACAGAACCACCCCATACTTGTGTTACTCCGTGCTGAACAAAGCCAGCCTACCACGGCTCCTTGTGCAGCCTCCACGCTGCCCAAGCCCTCCCAGTACCTCCTGCCTCGGTGAGCAGCACAACCCAGTCATAGCATCATAGGACCATAGAATTACAGAATCATACAATACAGAATCATAGAATCATGGAATCACAGAATTATGGAATCATAGAATCGTAGAATAATGGAATCACAGAATCATAGAATCGTACAATCATGGAATCATAGAATCGTAGAATTGTAGAATCATAGAATCATAGAAAAATAGAGTCATAGAATCACAGAATCATAGACTGGTTTGGGTTGGAAGGGACCTTCCAAGGTCATCTAGTCCAACCCCCCTGCAGTCAGCAGGGACATCACTAACTAGATCAGGTTCCTCGTGACCCAGGGAGGTGAACCACAGGCAATGGGATGGGAAGCTGATGGTTATCCCCCGTGAGCAGTGCCAGTAGCGGCAGGCGTGGGCAGGCAGTGGCTCAAGGCACTGCGGGAAAGGCCGGCGGGCATCTCACCCCAGCCTCCCGCAGCACAACCCAGCACCAAGAAGGTGAAACCAGCTCAAGCTGCAGAGATAGCCGCCGGGGCGGGGGGGATGGCTGCGGGCTAATAATATTCCGCGTCTCATTATGCTGCGTATTAAGCTGAAATTTGCAGATGCTCTAATCACCGCCCTGCATTCTGCGCACACAGCCTCTCTCCAGCCCGGCAGCTCTGTGCAAACACCGAAGGAGAAGCCCTGCTAACCGTCCTGCCACATGGTGTCCTGGAATCTTTACAGACCATTTCACCTTCACAAATAGCCTTGGAAATGTCTGCGCATCGACAGCCCCTGCGGTAGCCAGCGAGCTCCGCCACCTCCTCTGCAGCTCCCCGGGCCCCTCTTAAGCTTTTTCCCATGGCGCCATGCAAATGCACAGCTCCAGAATTTCCACCGGCGCTGGGTAAAGCACCTCACGTCGAATGTGATCTGAGCCCCAGGCTCACAGGAAACGTGAACTGGATGTTAGAGAGGTTGAGGGAAGCTCCTGCCTGAATTGCTTTATTTTATTTTTTTTTTTGCCTCTGCGTGTCTTCTCTCTCTTTTTTTTTTTAAATTATTTTCTTTTCCCACATCTCTGCCCTTTGCCCTCCCACGATCAAAGGGGGAACGCATTCAAGTGCCGTGGGAATACTCAGTCCTTGGGTATTCTGGGCAATCTCACAAGAAAAGCTGCTTTTCCCCCAGAGGTAGCAAAACGCACATGAAGGGGGTGTGGGAAGGAGTGGTGCAAAGCGAGGAGAGGGGAGCAAGAAAGGAAAGGGTTAATCAAAGACTGTCCTTGCTGTTTTTTCCAGGCCTGGCTGCACCAGATCCTTCCATTCCTCTTGGCAGGGATTTAAACCGTGGGGCTGAGCCTGGAGAGTCCCTGCGCTCCAACGGTGAGCAGGACCCCGAGCGAGATGCTGCAGCTCATTAGCAAAGCAGCAGCCTCGGCCAGGGCAAGCGGGTGCCAAGGAGGCAGCAGCAACAGCACAACAGAGACGGTCTCGGTGCAGAAATCATAGAAATCGTAGAATGGGTTGGGTTGGAAGGGAACTTCAGGATCATCTCGTTCCAACCCCTTGCCATGGGGTTGCCAGGGAGCCCCAGGCAGATCCATTTGCTGCCCGTCTCAGTGCTGGCAAAATGGGGTGACCTCCGGAGCCCCCTGACCAGGGGAAAGGGCTGGGAATCATTCCCTGAGTGAGCACAATGGCTCCCAGTCCTGATGGCTCGCCTGGCTCTGCTCTCACAGTTGCCCAGGCGACTGCTCATGGAGAAGCACGCATGGCCGGAGAGGCTCTGGCTGCTCTACCCAGCGGGTCCTCACACCCTGCTCACTCCTGAGGGGTTGGCACTGCCCTGCAGCAAACCCTCCGCATGCATGAGGGTCACCCAGCCCCTGCCACCACCACCACCTGAGGTCCTGCCCTTTGCAGATGCCCCCAATCCAGACCCAGATCTGCCGCTGCCAAAGAAACTCAGGTTCAGGCATGAACCCCTACTCTCATGGTTTGCTCAGCATTATTTGTGTGCTGCTGTCTCCACTACCCCTGTGCTGGATGGTCTGTGGTTCTTACCTGGTTGTGCCACGGGCTGCTGCAGCAATGCTGGGGGAGCAGGCAAAACAGCAGCAGAAGGATTCAAGCTCTTCCAGGATCCTGTGCAAATCCAAGTGGGCATCCTCCAGAGAGATGTTGCAGGTACCAGCTCCCCCAGCATCCCAGCCCCAGGCTGTGAGGCATTACCTGGTTGTCTTGCGGCACCAAGGAGCTGAATGGACACTAAGAGCAGCTGGAGACAACCTCATCATGTCCCATTCACTGTCTGATCAGTGGAACCTCAGCACTTCTGGGGTGGGGAATGCCAGCTCCTTCAAAACTTGTCCCCAGGAGAGCTGGTCAGGGAAGACCTGGCCAAAATGTGCCTCCTGCACCCTGCTCTGACTAGGGCTTACAGGACAGGTGGCTCTGTGCTGCTTTATCCCATGGCTGATGTTGACGTTGCTGTGTGATAAAGGCCAGGAGCTCCTCCTAAGCTCTCGGTGTGGGTCCCAGTTGGTGCCTCTGTGACCGTCAAATGGAATAACTGCATTTTCACCATTATTCAGGGCAGTGGCTGGAGAGCCCTTGCAGATGGGCTGCGGCCACCAGCGTAGACCTGGGGCAAAGCCATGGGTGACAGCTCCACCATGCCCCATCTCCATCAGCCATCCCAGCCCTGACAAGGCACCTCTTTCTGGGCATATCCCCGCTCCCCAGCAATGCATCCCCGGATTTCTCCACCACGGGGTGTGCTCAGGGCACAGCTGCAGAAACAGCCCCAGCATCCATGCACATGATGATTTGGCAGCAGAGGCAGAGATCAGCATGTTCCAGCTTAGACACCCTTGATCCAACATCCGCTCTGCACAAACGGATCCCTCAGGAGAAGGAAAACAAAAGCAAGGATGATTTAAAAGGATAATAAACCCCCTCCTTCTGTGGGACTTTGTGCTTGTCCAGAGGAGGAATCACCTACTGCAGGAGTCTGATTGGAGTAAGTAATAGGCCACCTTAAGCTGAGATGACATCTTCTATGAATGCTGCATTCAATGGTGGACAGGCCATATGCAGAAATAAGCGGGGACCCAGGACACCCTGGCAGCTCTTTAAAAGATTGTTAATAATGTGCTGTCCACGTTCCTCGGAGGCTGCTGCCATGGTCTGCCAGTAACAAACATTGGCAGTCCTGATGGGGAGTAACTCCTGCCATGAGAGGACCTTTGCCTGGCACCAGCCACAAGGCCAGCCTGCCCTTCCCCTTGTCCCATCATCACCATCAGCATGGAGGAGGGGAATAGTGCTATGGCAGGGACTCCTGTGAGGCAGGTGGCACTGAGGGGACATGGATATGCACCAGGGAATGGGACAACCTCAGGTTTTGCACCCAAGCCCTGGTGGGCTTGAGGGAGCCTTGTGTGCAGGGGTGGTGGTTCCAGCACAGAAAAGCAGGAGAGGACTCTGGGGGTGGGTGATGCTGGGGGTGAGATGCTGCTCCAGGCCTGGCAGAGTAAGGTTGTGAGAGGTCAGGACTGAAGCTGCAGCTACTGGGCCAAAGGGACAGTACCTGGAGAGCAGAACATCAGTAGGACAGACTGGGTAGACATGAATCCATCACCACCAACCATTTCTCACACTGCAGCCTCTAAGCCAGCATCTCCATGGTTATCCTAGAGCCTGAGCAAATAAGGCCCAGGTCAGCACAGTGCAGGGGAAAGCAAAATGGAAAATCATTCAAACTGCCATGTTTCTGTGCAATCCACCTCTCCAGGCCCAGGTCACCCTGAATCTGGGCCATTAACTCCCAGCCCCGGGCACGGGATGAGGGAGGGATGAGGGAAAGAGCACGGAGCTTTCCCCCCTTTCCTGTAGGCAGAGATCAAAATGTGTCAAGCTGGAAATCTCCCAAGAGCAGCTCCCTCCTGGGCTTTGCTGCTGCTTCCTGTTCTCGGAGGCAGGAAATACCAAGCAAACAGCTCCGTGCATGACTTCAAAACTTCCACTTCCAGCCGCCGGCTGCAAGATGAGGATGGAGGAGCCTGCACGTTGGGAGCAGCCTGCCCAGAAACTCTGCTCCTGTGGCCCAGGTTCCTTCCATCTCTCCTCTGCCCCTGAGAAGCCAGGTCCCCAGGAACAGCTTCTCCTCACCCTTAATGTCACTCAAGAGGTGGCTGCACTGAGCTCCTAGGCTGTCAGTCCCAGTGCTGCTCATTTTCCTTGCTCTCTGCCTCCACTCAGAGCCAGGAAAATAGATGTATTAATAACCGCACGGAAAATGAGACAGCGTCGTGCAGTGTGAGGCTGCTGCGCTTGCCCCTCATAAACATGGCTAGCCACAACACTACAAGAGCTTCTGCGGTCCCACCATTGCTACCATCATGCTCTGCACACTGCAAGCTTTACATAGGAAAAAAAAAAAAATCTTCTGCTCCCCTTCCCCACTGGAGTAACAGCCTTCCCTCCCCACATCCTGGGGGGCTGTTCCCCATCTTCTTGTCTCCATTCTGATTTTGGAAGGTTGGTTCAGCCCTGCCCTGCTGTGCCAGGAGCTGCACAACAGCCGGTGGATGGAAAAGGGCTGGTTCCCCCATTTCACTGGTTAGAAATAACAAGGAAGTGCCTAGCCTGGCTCTGACAGGGCTTCCAACAGGTCTGTTGATCACCCAGCAGTTCATTAGGCCAGGCAGCAAGGAGCAAACCTGGGGTGGGAGCTAGTGGACTGAGCAGGGTCCACCCTGTCATTCTTCATCTCTCTGCTCCGGGGCGTAGGAAGAGGCCTCATCCCTGGAGGCATTCAAGGTCAGGCTTGATGGGGCTCCGATCAACCTGACCTAGTTAGAGATGTCCCTGCTGATTGTAGGGAGGTTGGACTAGATGACCTTTAGAGGTCCCTTCCAACCCAATGCATGATTCTATGATTCTATGGTTCTATGACTGGCATCCAGGTCTTGCTGGAGCAAATGTTCCCTGGAGGTTCCTGCATCGGAGCTGGGCTTTGGGGCTGTCCCCAGGAGACGCTTGTCTCCATTGGGGCACTGCTGGTCCCTGCCAGCATCCTTCTGGATGTCCCATCACAGGGTCCCAAGAAGTAGGGGCAGGAGCTGGCACCCCCCTCAAGCATGCGAAAGCCCAGAGGTGCCCAACACAACCCGAGCCTGGCAGGGGGGGGTCACCACCTCCTTTGCCTGCCATGAGATCCCCACACTGCTCAGCATCCCTGCTCTTGGCCCGGGTAGGGCTGGAGCCAGCTGCTCCTGGCGCCGGCGCTGGGCTCTGCCAGGCGCTGAGCCATCTGCCTGGCAGGGCCAGCCACACCTGCTGGGAAGGAGACAGAAGCTGGGCAACCTCCCCGCCTTTGCGGCTTCCTGGCTGACGGCATCGCACAGCAGCTCCAGGAGGGCTTGTGTGTTTGCACAAAGAGAAAAGAGATAAGGGGATGCTTCTCACTCACCACCCTGAAGCCTGGCCAGGTCTGGGCACCTCCAGAGAAGAGCGGGTGCCCGTGTGAATCTTGGGTAACAGAGCCATGCGATCTCCTCCTGGGCCATCCAGGGGGTGGGATGTCTGCCCCAAGCCCCTCCTGGGGGGCTCAGCACAGGCAGCCCCATCCCCAGAGGGCAGGGGCTTCAGAGATAATATGCTCAAGGTGCTGCTTTGGGACAGTAATGATGTGGGCCCCTCCCCAGCACCAGGGCTGACAACCACCCTGGGTGTTGTTCAGTGCCCATTGCACCCACCACCATGGTCAGTGCTGTAATGGAGAGGAGCAGAGGGGACCCAATGGCTCTGCCCACTCCTGAGCGCCCTTCTCCAGTTCAACCCATCCCTCTCCTCTGCACCAGAGATGTGCCATGCACTGGTGTCGGGGTGCAGGCTGCTTCTCCAGCTCATGGTGCACCGGGGCCAAGTGGCACCACGGCACCAAGGGTACTTATAGACACCCCATTGCTGAACATCCCACAAATAGCTCTCCTGCCCTGTCTCAGTTCTCCATGGTGGGACAAGGCAGGTGATGGGTATCACAAAGTGGTGCTTGCCCCAGCCTGGATGGCTTCTCCCACTCCAGGGGAACCAGGGCTGCTCTGCCCCTCCAGCTGCTGCCACCAAGCCCAAAACCAGCCTGGAAAGCTTTCTCCAGCCCCTCACAGAGGCAGGTCTCACCAGATCTTTGTTCACAGTCCAGCCAAGGGAGGGAAGCAAGCGATGGGTTAGGAATACAGAAAAATTATCCTCATGCTCAGAGAAGGCTTCCTTACCCAAACCTCCAGACCCAGCAGCTCTCCTGGGTACCCACAGCTAAGAGTTGTCTGCAGGGAGCTCAACTCCTCATGGGCATCGTGCAAAGGCAAGCCTGCCAGCTCCCCCATCCTCCCACCGTCGCCCCTGGGCTGCTGGTGCAGTGGAGCTCAGCAGGACCAACCTTCTGGCTGACCAAGTGGTGAATGGAGGCACAAAAGGTCTTCTTGGATGGTTTGGTCTGGGTTTAGTGGTTTGCTTAGGAATGAGGATTTGTTTCCAGCTTCCCCTTCTTCAGATGCAGTAGCAGCCTGCACACATGGCTGCAGCTTTGCTCTACACAGAAGAGCCTGAGATGGGCTGGGGAGAGGAGAAGGATCGATGGCAGTGTTACTAGTCCAGCAGACATGAGTCTTCCAGACCAGCAGCCTGGAAATGGGGACCATTGCCATCCTCCATATACACCGCCACTCCAGTGCCTTGGCTCTGGCAGGGAGGCAGAGGTGCTCTCAGGGCATGGTGCATTCAGCCCATTTCTTCTGGTGACCTCAGGGAAGGTGGGTGGCCTCCTGGCATCCACTGGCAATGTCTCTGTCAGGCAGAGCAGGAGCAGACACAGATCCCATGCCGCAGACACCACAAGTATGCTGGGGCCAGGTGGGCAGGTCCCATGACACCCCATGTGCCCAAGGTCCCCTGGCCACAGTCCTGGCCAGCTGACACCCATCACAAACTCAGTGCTGGTCATGGGTCTGCTCAAGCACACGATGCTCCTGGCTGCAGCAGAGGACTCAGAGAAACAGAGAGGTCAAATCAAGAACCCAGCTGCCCTGGGGAGCACCCATGACACCCTTAGCCTGGCTTTGACATGGCACAGAAGGCAGGGAGACAGCAGTGTGAGGAGCTTAGCGGGAGCTCCTCAGTTTTGTCAGAGCCCTCTGGGGGATGCTGACCCTGGCTGGGGTCCTGCTGAGACCTGATGCTCTCAGTCCCACCCAGGAACCTGCTCCCTAAAATCCCACCCACTCCAGCACCAGTCTGTCAGCCTGCAGTGAAGGGCTCAGGCTGGTTCTTGTCCATCCCCAGGGCACCTGGGGCCTTGAGCAACCTGGTCTAGTGGGAGGTGTCCCTGCCATGGCAGGGGGTTGGAGCTAAATGATCTGTGAGGTCCTTTCCAACCCAAACCATTCCATGATTCTATGAATCTACATTCTTGGCTTCCTTGCCCCATGGGGCTGCCCCATATGACCCCTGCCAGCTGGTGCCACCACACTTCCCACTAACACCTGCCTCAGCCCACCCCAGTGGGCACCTGATGGCTCCTGCAGCATTTTGCAGACCTCCTCCTGAGGCAGCTCAGGAAAACTTTGCTCCAGGAGGCTTGCTTTGACCTTGACCCAGAGGAACTCTCGTGGTGGTGGCTGTGGGAGAGGACATGAGCTCAGCAGCCTGTCTGATGGGAAAAAACCACACACAGCAACCTCTCTCCTTCCTTTCTTCACTCACCACCATCCATTTGGTGGGCAGCACAGCCTCGCTGCAGCTTTATCTCGGTTCTTTAAAAGGCTCCCTGGCTGACACACACACCGTATGGGAGCAGTCAGCCGAGGAGAGCCGTAAATCTCTGAAGGCCTCATCTTGCGGGGCACATTAGCTGTTTTAAACTTGTCAGCTTTCAGTGCTGGAAATTAACTGTTCAAAGCCTTTCTTCCCTTCGCATCCGGCTCCATGCTGCATCCCTGTTGTGTTGGAGCATCCTTCCATCTGTGCCCCCAGGGACTGTGTGAGCTTCAGGGATGCTTCTCCAGGTCCCACCAGGTCTATGACTGTCTCCAAGCCTTCTCCTTCCCTTCTCTCCCCTGAGATCCTGCACTCATCTGGAGGTGAGGAAGGGGATATGTAACCCCACAAAGCACACCCATGAACGCAAGCTCAGTTTTCCATGTCCATCCACGCAGGACGATGCCAGATCCCACTGAAGCTGAGTCTCGGAAGGTTTATAAAAATCACCTCCAGCTTCAAGGCGAGCTGGTGGGATTCAAATTCAGCTCTGTGTGTGTGTGTGTGTGTGTGAGCTCCAGTGCCTGGCACAGCCTTGCAGAGAGGCCAGGCTGCTCTGTGCCCACCTGGGGAGGATGGTCCCACCACCTCTGCCCTTGCGATGGCTCTGCTGGCACCAGCAGCTCCTGAGCCGTGTCAGGAGCGCAGAGCGTGGGGGCTGCAAGGAGGAAAAGCTCTGCTTGAACAGCTCTCCCTGAGGCGAACTCCCACATAGGGCACATGACCCCATCTGCACATCCAGCCTAGACATCCCATCTACCCACCATGGAGCCAATGCTTGGTGGGCACTCACCTCACCCCTGAGCACAGCAATTCCTCTCCATCCTGCTTCATGCATGGTTCATATCTGCAGATGCTCCCCAGCCTTTGTGTAGGACCCAGAGAGGAGACCCTGGACCAGGCACAGTCCTTCACCCCCCTCCTCATGGGATAAATCCCCATGCCGTGCTCCTCAGCCATCCTCCTCCCAAGGACCCCACCTGCACAGGGGTGTCTGAGGAGCAGCTTCACCCCGGGGGCCAATGCAGCCACCCTGAAGCAACCCCCCTGCAACGCCCAAGCAGCAGCTGCATCGTGTCTGCAGGAAGAGCGTGACAGCCGCGCTCAGCCCCGAATCAGCCCCGGGTCCCTGACCCTGTCCGCTCATGGGGTCATGGCAGCCGTGACAGTGGAGACCAAAGGGGCCTGGAGCAGCTTCACTGAGCACTGCGTCAGAAACCACCACTTCTCCCTGCTGCTAATTTCTCTCCTTGGTTACAGGAGGCCTGGGGAAGTGGTCCAGGTGGGAGGGGGCATCTGGGCCGAGGAGGGGGGGGTCCTGGCACAGCATGCAGCGTGAGCCATCTCCGGTGCAAAAAGAGTTGTCCCCCGAATTAGCCGGATGACGCACCACCTGCAGCGAGGAGGGGGAGGACGGCGGTGGCAGCACGCAGCCCACCCAGCGATGGGGACGGGCTGCCGTGCCACCCGCCATGCCCCCCCGCAGCGTGTCCCAGCTCCCGGCTGCAGCAATGCCCAGAAATAAGCTGGCAATGAAGCCACTTCCACCCACCACTCCTCAGGAGCGATGGGGAGCGGAGAGGGCAAGAGGAGCCAGCTGGGCCCCTGCTCTGATGCTGGGGCCCTCTGATAACGCTGGATTTGGGTCCTGCAAACCTGTGACAAGAGGGGTGCCAGCGCGGGGGGATGAATTTAAGCCTCCTATCACCTGCAGGGCAGTGCTTCCTTGAGGACCCTGCCAGCCCGTCTCCCCACAGGCATCAGCAGGGAGGGCACATGCATCCCGAGCCCACACTGGTATGGCCTCTGCCAAAGCTCAGCGCGAGTCCCACCACTGGTCCCCGGCTGCAGGGACAACAGGGCCCACATTAAGAGCCTGATTTGCAGATTTCTCTTCATGACACGGCGCTCCAGCCCAGCAAAGGCCGACGGGTTGGTTATTACAGCGACAGCATAAACGTGTCGCAAATTGCCGGAATTAGCTGTGCGCCATGAACAGGTTTATGGCTAATGGGATGCAGAGCCCTTTAGGGAGCAGGCAGCTCGCAATCCAGTTAGACAGCTCCAGCCCCAGCCGTTTCCCCGCTGGAAAATGAAAGTCCATCAGATACGCCGGACAAAACCCAACGTGCCTCTCGTGTGTGAGCAGAAGTGTCCCGTGGGCAGGATCCAGCCTGGCCACCTCCGCCTTTCTCCTCACCTCATTTTTTTCTTCCCTGGGGGGAAAAAACCCTCCTTCTCTTCCCTAGAAGATGCTTTCCTTTGGGGTGTGGAGAGGGAGATGCTGTTCTACCCCACTTTCGAGTCCAAATTGCATATCAAGGACATTGGGCAAAGCATCCCATCACGCACCCAAGGCTGTCCTTAGCTTGGAATTTTGAATTAAAATTCAGCAGCCATACAGCCCCAGGGCTGGCCAGGTCCAGGGTCACGTCTTGCAGCAGCTCTAACAGGGTGCGAGTAAGGACCTAAGGGCTGAATTAGCTCTTGCTGGGTTTTCCGTGCATGGATTGATCACTTTATCGGCTCCATGCTTAGGTTTTGGGTTTCCTGTAACAAAGCATTCTCCAGCTTCTTCCCAGAGCCTCGGCCAGACTGGAAGGGGTTGGGTCACTGTGGTTAGAACATGGCCAGTCTGATGTCCTTGGCTGGGCTTTCCCCTGAGCCTACAGACTCTCACCCTGGACCTGAGCCCTTCTGAGTGTTTTCTAGGTGGGGGGGTGGGGNGTCACATCATGGTCTGGAGAGCATCACCATGGGGCAGCAGAATGTCTGGAGGGGCCCTGGCTCTACATTCATCCCCGTTCTGCATCCCTGCAAGAATGCCAGCTTTAAAGAGGAGCTTATTAATGTCCAGCAGCGTCTCGGTGCAGCAGGCACCCGGCAGGAGCGAGCAAGGGAGAGAGACAAAGAGAAAGGCAGCAGCGGTGGGGAAGGGCCAGGCTCGCCTCCCTGCACACTCGCTTTTTTCTCAACCGAGCGGCGAGAAAGCAAAACTGAGAAGTGCCTAAAATTAGAGCTGCCAAACCCCAGCTGGGGAAGCCTGGAAAGATCCCCAGGCCCTGAAGCCTTGGGCGAGCTGCATAAAAGGCAGCGGAGGGGAAGAGAAGGGAGCTTGGGGACCGCGGCAAGTAGAGCGAGGCACGGTGGGAGAGGGGAGTGGATGGCTGCATTCCTCCCCACCCCGTGCATCCCACTGCCTGCTCATGACACCCCCTTCCGAAGCCCCACATCGCATCCCCACAGTGCTCAGGGGACCTCCTGGCCCTCTGAGAGCATCCGTCTGGGAATGTAGATGTGCCAGCACAGCAGGGACAGGGCACGTATGATCCCACCACTGTGACCACCCCCCAAGTCAGGCATCCTGGCTTACCAACCTCTCCAGGAGACCCACAGACCTGGAGGGGTCCAAGCACTTGAGGACCGCATTCAGCCCAGGGGCTGAAAAACACATACTGGGGCCATTCCTCATTCCTCAGACACGATGTCCCCCACCTTGTACCCTGCCGCAAAGCCAGCTGAGCTTTTGGAGGGGCAGGGATAAGCAAGGAGGCCAGAAGCTGGGTGACAAGTGTCCTCACAGATGCTTGGGCATTCACCTCCATCCAGCAAACTGGGATGGCAACTTGCGACAACCCAGCTACCCACTCCAGGGTATCTTCCTGCCCAGGAAGACACAATCGATGAGTCAAAGGCACAATATCTGCTGTCAGTCAAAGACACCAATGCAGCAGAGGTCCAAGACACAGGCCCTCAACATCCCCCAGACCAGCTCCTCCCACACTGCTGAAAGCAGATGTGGGCAGGACCAGTCCCACCAGCATCCCGAAGCTCCTCTGGCTTCACGGAGCAGGAGCTCGGCTGGCACCATCCTGGCCCTAGCAGTGCGGGTGGCAGAGTCACCAGTCGTGCACCAGATAGACAACGAAAAGCTGAGAAAAAGCAGCAGCTTCACAGGCAGCTGGTGACTTTGCACTGAATTTGGCTTCCCAGCTCCTATTTGTCATGATCAAAGCGACCGAGGTTTAGCGCCAGCTTCACTGAGCTCAGGAGATGCTATAAAATGGCTGAGTCAAGGGCAGGTCTATATCATTTCCCTCAGGAACTGCAAAAATCACAGAGGTAGCTGTACCCCAATGCCTGGTGAAACCCTGGTCCCTGCCTCCCCCCATGCTGGAACCCCACTCTAGCCAGGCTTTCCTGCAAGCCACAGAATCAGGCCATAGACTTAATTTGGCATAAATCAACCCCTGCTTGACATTTGTCCATGACTCAGTGCTGGGTACGTGCAAAGTTACCCAAGGAGGAGGTTGATGCATTGTGCAGGAGCTGTAGCCAAAGGTCCTGGGGGGAATTCACGTCCTGGGAGCCTCTCACCCTGTACTCCTGGTAGCTCTTTGTCCCAGAGTGAAAGCGGCTGTGAGCTGTGACAGCCAAAGGAGAGCATCCTGGAAAGCTCCACCACCCCAACCCCTGCCTTCGCTATGGACAGCACCATGGAATGGGCACCCAAGAGGAACAGGGCTGGGATGGAAGAGAAATAGGTTGCCATGGCCATGGGGGACTGGTCGGGACCAGAGGCTTGCAAAGATTGGTCACCAGGAGATGCAGACAGTGACACAGATGTTGCTGGGAGAGGATGGGATGGGATGGGATGGGATGGGATGGGATGGGATGGGATGGGATGAGTGGGATGGGATGGACAGCAGAGGATGGAGCGGTGACTCAACGGAGGGGACAAGCAGTCCTCCTGGGAGCCAGCTCCCCGTGGCCACACTGGGGTGGCCCAGGCGGTGTGTCTTGTCCCAGGGCCGAGCCCAGGACAGCACGCCAGCCCAGCAGCCCCAGCTGTCGCTGCCAGTGCCCCACTGGCCTGCCCTCCGTGCCCCGCTGGGCACCGTGCCGCAGGCGGGGAGCCACGTGCAAGGCCCAGCGCAAGCGTCTCACGCTTTCCCGAGGGGAAGTGAATTGCTCCCTGGAGCGTGAGATCTGATTAGATTCGTGACACACCACAGCGTGGCAACCACACGATGGCCAGGCCCGCGGTGACTATGCCCGGTGCCCAACCCACATCCTCCTGCGGCTCCTGGGGACTGATGCATGGCAGGAGGGGCAGGAACGGCTTGGGGAGGGGACAGTCTGGACATGTCCAGGCTGAGACACAGTGGGTGGCAAGGACAGGGTCAGGGCTGGCTGTCAGTGTGCATGGGGAATGAGCTGGGCTCAGCTGGCTGCTGAGGGATGGAGGGACAATCTGAGTTTACCCCACTCCAATGGAAAGTTACTCCATCCCTGCCTCCTGTCAGATGCAAAATGATGAGGTCTTCTCCAACCTAAATGATTCTGGGTGCTGGGCCATCTCACTTAAACTACATTTTTTTACCTTGAAAGGTTGGGCTAGATGATCCTGAGGTCCCTTCCAACCTGGCATTCTACGATCTCTGGCTGCCAAGGCAGCTGCCATGCTTTGTGCAAGCCCAGATTGCCCATACTACCAGGACAGCAAGTCCCAAGCCCCAGAGACCCACAGGCAGCCGGAGGTCAGGCGAGCTGCACGGGCAGGAGAGGAGGTATCCTCAAAGGCCTCTCAAGGCAACCAACAGTACCTGTTCTGCAGCTTACCCTTCATATTAGCTGCCTCTAACGGTTTCTGAGCGATGCCTGCCTCTTTATTTGAGATCTTTCAGCAGCTGTCTGATAGAGAAGACCTTTATCTTGCCTCTCCCGGGCTCGCATCCAACATCGGTCTCTGGAGGTGGGGAAGAAGGGGGAAAAAAAAAAAAAACAAACAGAATACACTCCTGACCGAGAGCCTCACCTAATCCACGGCGTGTG
The DNA here is from genome assembly GCA_013400335.1 of Eurystomus gularis. Classification (NCBI taxonomy): domain Eukaryota; kingdom Metazoa; phylum Chordata; class Aves; order Coraciiformes; family Coraciidae; genus Eurystomus; species Eurystomus gularis. The sequence goes on from VZZY01012762.1 coordinate 47,627, forward strand.
GAAAATTACTGCCACCACTCGGTGCCCAGCCCTGGCCCCCTTCCCACCCTCGCCTGCCCGCGCCTGCTCCCAAAGCTTTTGTGCCTGGATTTTTTTCTCTCCTTTTCCTGCTGGGAGAATGGGAACTTCAGCATTTGGACAAACTCTTGAGAAAACAACTTTACACGTGCTTGGGGCACTGAGTCAGGTTTGGTTGTTTTTTTTTTTCTGTGGTTTCGTCTGATCCCAAGACGGATTTGCCTCAAATCACTGTGTAGGCTGTAAGAGCCCCCCCCCCCCAGCCCACCACCAGCATCAGCAGACCAGGGACCACTTATGCCAGGGGCATGGCTGGGAGCCTGCTAAGCTGCACCAGTGCTGCAGGCTGCGGCACCAAGCTTTCCCCCTTCCAGGCACAGGTCCAGCCTTGCAATGTGACTAGGTCCTGCTCAGTGTGGCCCACAGCCATGGCCACCTCACAGCCACACTTCCACCCCAAAGGGGATGGTGTGAAAAAGCCCTTCAGGATGGTGTCAGGCTTCAGGGCTGGTGACCACTCCCCCCCACCCCGCTCAATATAAACCATAATAAGCCATCTCAAGATACCTGCAAGTAGATCTCTGCAAATGAAGGTTGCCCACTTGGGATGGCTCCTTCACAGGCAGAGAGATCAAGGCACTGTGAGGCTTCCTCTGAGCTCTTGCGGCATCTTCTTCAGCACAGGTACCCTGGGGTCCACCGCTTGGGCCCTTCTTGGCCCCAAGGGATGAGGGCACCAGGTTTGTGCTCTCCACAGCAGCTGCCGAGTCAGCATCTCCTCTTGTCTCCAGCACATGGAAACTCTATGGTCCTATAACATGCTCAGCAACAGTCTGGAAAACAGTCCTGGAATTGGGATTAAAGGCACACAAGGTGCAGAGTTTCTTCCCATCTGGATACTCTGAACAGATCTTTGCCTCAAGGAAGAGGTGCACAAACCTGGGAAGAAAGGGTTGTTGTCCCTAGATTGCAGTTTGGGAAACTGAGTCACCTGGCAGCAAATCTCAGAGCACAGAGAAAGGTTGTTTGACTAATTTTGTCTTGCCTGGGAGCGTCAGACAGTTAAAAAAAGAGAAATACAAATTGTCTTCCATGGCAAATAAACCACCAAGAGCCACCCGATTTAACTCCCGATGCTTGGTTCGGACCGAGGCATTGCAACCCCTGCACCACGTGGGGCTCCAGACTTAGCATCACCTCCTCATCGCTATGGGATCAGCTATCTAGATCACACCGGATTTGCTTTCTCCATTCCTCACATGGTTTCCAAGCTATAAAGCACTTCCAGCATAGCTGCCAAGCTGAACCTGTGTGATCTTGCCCCAAGCCACTGAGATCTGAGCCCTGGATACAGCCCGTGACCGTACCCAAAAGGTAGGGTCCAGTAGGTTCCAGTAGGGCTGATGGGTATAGGCACCTAAATAAGAGTAAAGTACTTGAAAACCACTCTGGATCAGCCTTTTAATTGAGTCTTTAACCATACGGTAAGAAAGCCTCTTGAAAGATAAGGGCTGTATTACAGGCACACAGTAGACGTTCCTCTCACCTGGTCCCCTGTTTCCATCAGGGCTGATGGCAGGTGCCTGGGGAAGAGATTACAAATGTGGCCGGAGTATGTGATGCTTCCCTGATCACCAGATGTTCATGGAGGGGGGTTTTCTGACCTAGAGAGCTGCTGTCTTTCTGCTTAAGAGCTCTCCATGGGCTTTTCCCTTCTTTCTTTCAACTCTCACACCTCCCCTGTGAAGTGGGAGCACCTGCACCCCCCTGCAGCGAGGAGCTCCCCTTAAGGATGCTCTAAAGAGCAAACATCTCCTCTGGTTTCCTTTGAACCTGGCCCCTACTAACTTCATTTCACCTCCATCCCCGTTGGTACATGAGATGAGGCAGTGAAGAAGCCATTCCTTTTCTCTCTGCTGTTCAGAGGTCTCTGCTTTCAGGAACTGGATCTTCCACCACAGGGAAGGATGTTCCTGATCACAGGGAACAAAATTAATTCACATCCCTTGTCGTGGATGGCTTTGGACATGGTTTTCTTGTCCATTCCTGACCAAACCAAAGAAATGCAGGAAGAAAATCCTGTCCTGCCACATCTGCTGGCTCACCACAGTTCACAAGTGACCTTGGAGCTCCACACTGTGCTGAGAGCTTCTCTGAAGCTCAACGCTGCTTCCAGAGGTGGGGAAACTGAGTCACAGGGCAATCACTTCGATTTCTTCTGGTCACCTTGCAACTCCACATGACTCCAAAAACCTAGTCATTGCCTTTGGAGGTCAGTCCAGCCAACGTTGTCAGAGCATTTGTGTTCTACTTTGCCTTGGGTGGATTTATCCTCACCACTACCGCTTATTCTCAATTATTCTCACTGCTATTCAGATTTTAGCACCTGAAATAGTGAGAGCAGGTAAACTGAGACATCTGACCAAAATCCCACAGAAAGGTAGTAACATGGTTGTAGGTACACCCACACTTCGGTCCTTCACTCCCTGGCCTGGCCTGATACCTGGGGAAGCAGGATGGCAGTGGCTGGGCAGAGGGGGCACAACATGGCTCGTGGAGGGGCTGTGTGGTACCCAAGGAGCGGTGTGGGAGTGATGGCAGGGATGCAGAGGCTGGGATGCAGAGGCAGGGAGGCAGAGGTAGGGATGCAGAGGTAGGGATGAAGAGGCAGGGATGAAGAGGCAGGGATGCAGAGGCAGGGATGCAGAGGCAGGGACAGGAGCATGGGCTTACCAGCCCCAGCCAGGCAGCTGATTAAAATGCAGTCCGGCCACCCTGGGCCTGTCCCCACCGTCTCCCGGCTTTAAATAATAGCTTAATTATCTCATTTACATTTGGCTCCTTTCAGGGAGGCACTGCAGTTGATTAACATTTTCTCTCCCGGTGTCTTGCTCTGTGTCCTCGCTCCATCCCACCCTTCCCACGCCGCTGGTCCCACTCCCTCGGCCATGACTGCCCAGCTCCCATCATGGTTGACCACTGCAGTTGGCCTCCAGCCCCACTTCTCTCACCAGGTCTGGGCTCTTCAGGGCTCTGGAGATGCAGAGAACCAGCTTGCAGATGGCCACAACAGCAACAGATGCTGGAGGGATGGGAATAGATGCCTTGGCTGGACAGCTGCATGATTAAGGCTCTCCTCATCTTCTCCCCACCGCTCACCGGTGCTGGTCCTGCCATTGCTTTGCTGCTGGCACTGCCCCTGATCTCACTCCACGTTCCTGTTTCCACCCCTCACTGGGCAGATTTTAACTTTCTTTTTTATCTTTTTAAATCTGCTTTGAAAGCTCCAGCCTGAACACTGAATTCATTTGAAGAAGAAAACGTCTCTGTGGGTTGCCCTTTCTCACCGCCTGGAGCTGTGAGAGATCCCAGTGCCCAGCCTGGAGAGTGGAGCCACTGCCCAGTCACTCCCCCAGCCCCAGGCATATCCCCAAGGGTGTTTCTGCAGGAGACCAGGGCTGGAGGTATCACCAGTCCTCATCTCCCAGACCCTTGAGCCCCTGACAGGTTTCGCAGAAAATCCAGGTTGTTCTCCTTCATCACTTGGGGTCTATGGGACAATTTAGCATCCCCTGCTAAGCTGAAGGGGAGATTTTGCAGCACATTTACGTGTAATTAGCTCCCCAAGCACCCAAGGCCATGAAGCAGGGAAGGGCTTAGAAGGATGAGTGTGGCAATGGGCTCCCCGCTCTCCCCACCAACCTGTCACACCATACCCCAAGCTGGGATGCGACCTCACAGACAAGGAGCAGGGAGGTGATGCCACCAGAGCCCCATCCCACCACTGCTGGGCTGACAAAGCCAGGCTGGGGGAGATGAACAACCTCAAGGCTCCTTGGTAGACCAGTTTAATGTTGCATGATCCCCTGCCTGCTCCATCCTCTCAGCCCCTTCCCCGGCTCAGCGCAGCCCTGGACGCTGCATCCCTCGCCGGGCTTGGCACAGATGCTGAATTACAACCTCCAGGCATCTCCAGATAGTCCTATTGATTTTGTGGAGCCCCCAAAACCCCCGCTCCTGTCCCTTCTCCCGACAGCACGTGCGGTGAAACTCTTTGATCGTCTCCCTGCCAACAACCCCCCCCCACCACCACCACCATTGCCAGGAGAGTTTGTGCAGAGGTGCTCTTTTTTGGAACATATATTTTTAATGGGTATTTCAGACGTGGCGCAGGCACGAGGGAGCCATTCTCCCGTGCCCTGGTATTTACATATTTTCCGGCATGCACACACACAGGCAAGGGGAAGGTTTCGCAGAGGGAGCGAAGCAAACAGGAAGGAAAGAGCTTTGTGCTTTGTATCACCAGGGCCCAATTACAGCCTGAAAGGCAGGGAGCCCATCCGGGTATTGCCCTCTCCAGCCAGTCCAAGCTACAATTATAGTCCTCGCCAGGCTCAGCAGGATCTGGGGGAAAAAAAAAAAAAATCTCTTGAGAGCTTCAAAAATGATCGCTAGCTCACTCTTCGGGGCACGGGGATTTTAGGGCACCATCTGCTCGCTCTGCTCTGCCAGCGCTGATCCTAAAAACTACTGGGTTTCACCTGGCTTCTGAAAGCAAGTAGGGGCTGGGGAGAACCCAGGCGCTCAGCACCGTGCTGGTGGTGAGGGCCAGGAGACTGGGGAGATGATGCTGCAGGGATGGGGCTGCAGGGGGGGGGCTTCAGGGTTGTGGACAGTGATGTTGCCAGGGAGGGCTGAGGGTGTGCAGAGGAGATTCCGTGGAGCAAAGGTGATGGGAGGTGTAGAGGGAAGCTGGGATGAGGTTCCCCTCTCCCTCTGCGAGGTCTGACAAGACCGACCTTTCCGCAGATTCACAGGACTCCCAGACCTAGGGCATGGCCAGGCATTGCTCTGCTAGTGGTGCAACCCCAGGAGCTCTCTGACAGCACTTGTGTTACTAGGAGGGACAGCACACAGCCAGATACCCCCCTGAGACAGCTCTCACCACAATCCAGGTCACTTCTGAGGCCACCTTGAAGCCAGCACAAGCCATTTGGGTCACCTAACAGCACCCCCATGCTGCTTGCCCCAGCAGGGCAGCTCTGCTGGGGACATGCCTGCTGATGCCCTGTCTCTTCTCCAGGCTTGGTTGCCCTCAAGGTGGTTGACACCACGAGGACAAGGATGTGTTGAAGCCAAGGATGGTGGCATTTCTGCCTGGGGACCCACGCTGGGGACCCAGAGAGGCAGAGTGCTTGGTTCTCCAGGGAAACCACTCTCCAAACCAGTCCTGTGTGCTGCTCCCAGCTGTGTGTCATTGACCAAAGTAAGATACTCTGCCAGTGACAACATTTTCCACTTTTGCAGGGGCAGTTTCTAGGCAATGTGCTGAAAAAATTCTGCTGTGGAGATAGTAGGAAGAGAGAAAAAGAGCTATATGGGAATATTGTGTGTGGTGCTAAACCCAGTGAGCTCTATTTTTGAGCCAAAACAACAAATATTTAGGTGGTGCGAGTTCCTCAGCTGAAGCAGGCTCCTGAGCAAGCAAGCTTTGACCTTCAGGCACTGCTCGGACTAAGTCACACGCAAAGGTAGGGTTTGTCCCACCAAACTTAACGCACAGAGTCCACCACCACCCTGCTGTCAAGGCATACGAGCTCTGTTTTCTTTGAAGCTCTTCCAGCCTCCAAGTCCTGCCTGGCAATTACACACGTTTCCAGGTCTAAATTTGTTGGCCTGTCTCTAGACATCTGCTGTAGGATAGGATATGGAGCATTTGGGCATGGATTGCCGTGCAGCAGCGCCGCCTGCTTCCGAGCGCTCACGCTGGGGCACTCGCTGCTCCTTCCGTGCTGTCAAGCCTACGGATTAATGTTGCGATGGAGAGGAGGCTGCTCTGCCTCTCAGCGTGGGCAGGGAGGAGGTGAGCCTGAAGCCAGAGCTGCCACTGCTGGAGCAGATTGGGGGAGACACATGGGGACAGGGTGCATTGTCCCACTGGGTTGTCACCCACCTCTCCCATGCTTTTTCCCATGGCATTGACCATACACTTCCAAACACCAGTAAGGAGAACTGGGACTTCTCCTGCAGCCAGTAAATGGGATATGGGAAGCATGACAAGGTGCCTTAAACCCAGCCCCATGCCTTGCTTTCCACAATGTTCTTTACCTGCCAGCGCTGTCTGCATGATGAACCACCCAGGACAGATTTACTGCTGCCCTCCACAGCCTTGTTCAGGATCTTTGGGCATGAGAATCATTCAGAGCAATAGCAGAGTAGACCAGAACCTGATTCTGGGTCCCATCAGTAGGTTCCAGTGTTAACAAACAAGTTGCTATCATGGCAAAGAGGATCTGTCCCAGGAAAAGCAACAAGGTCTGCACATCCAGACATGGAGGTGGGGGCTGACTGCAGCTCCCAGCACACCCCAGAGATTGGGGGTGCTCAGATCACCTCCTGCCTTTCCCTCAGCATGGGCAGACATGATGAGCTGGGTCTCTGCAGGAGCCCCACCGTGCTGATGTGTTGCATCAAGGGTCAAGCCCAGATTTCCCTTTTTTGGGGTGCACACTGAGGGCCTGACCAGGGTGAGCCACCTGTGCTGATGCAGAGGATGAATACCCCCAGACATATGCCAAAAGGCTTCAAGTAGCAAGCAGAGACTTGGCAGGAGAATCCTGTCAAGCCAACGTACGATTTGGCCTGGAAAGGGCTCCAGATGTTCCCACTCATCAGCCAGGCACTAAGCATGGCTCTGGGTCATAAGCAAGGCCAAAGCATGTCCCAGCTGAAGCCCTGCAGCCATAGGGATAAGAGGAAGGACGTACAGTGCTGTGGCTCCTGCCTGGGGTCCTCCCAGCAGCTGCCAGCTCTGCAGCAAGGCAGATATGGCCAAGCCTGGACAACTCTGCATTTCAGCACAAGTGTGGCATCCAATGAGGTGACCATCCCCACTGACTCCATCCCACCTGCTCATCACAACCAGCTTTGCCTCCCTGCGCATGAGGGTGACACTTGCTGAGCACAGTGTCAAGCCCAAGGTCTCCACCACTTTGTTAGCTGCCCTCAAAACAATATGTAGGATGGGGGGGCAGGAGGGGCTGGGCTTTGCTGGCTCATTCCTATGCTCTGGTCCTGCTGATTTGGCCCTGCTGGAGCCATGATTGGTGGTGAAGGCTTGTGCATCCCTTCCAGTGAGGTCTTGCAGTCCAAGAGACCCTATGGTCCTCAGGCCAGAGGAAAGCATGGGATGAGATCAGAGCCATTTCTGTGACCCTCCCAGGACTTCCAGCCCTGAAAGCCTTCACCCCTGTTTTAGTGCTAAAGGAGGTGTCCAACCACACAGTGGTTGGAGTGTGTCAGGAGTCTCCATATCAAGACTTCTCCAAATCCCGTAAAGCTTCAGCTGAGTGAAGTCCTGGACCACGTAACTCTACCCCTGAAACCCCTCCAAGCCCCAAATACCTCAAGTGGCATCACATCTGCTGCACTCAGAGCCACATGAGGATGAAGTCCCCTCTCGAGCCCATAGCGCTGCCCACCCCCTGGCCCCCACCTCCTATGCACACCACTGCCCCTAAAAAACAAAAGCCACGTGCCTTGCTCCCAGCTGCTGGAGAACAGCCAGGAACCACTTCCAGACTGCGTCACCATATTCACGGCTTCTCTCGGGCTATATATAGTTGCATGACTGCAGGTTTTTCTGGACGTCGAGCTGCTAAAGAACCAGCATTCCCCAGCAAAAGCAGCACACGTCCCGAAGGGAAGCTGGGCTGGAGGGGGAAGAACTGAGTGAGCTGGAGGAATCCTGAGCATCCCCAAGGTGAGGTTTGCCTCGTTGATGGGTATCTGCCTTGCAAATGACCAGCACACCAGGATTTCTGACCTCTCTGTCTTCTCAGTGGTGAAGCGTATGTGGAGATGGGGAGTTTTTGTAGAACCGATTTCATTCTGATGTAGCCAGAAGATCTGGACAGGATGTGAACCTCAGCAGAGAGGTCACAGAAAACAGAGAGGGAGAAACTGTTGCTGTCTTGCACATCACGTCCCTGGCCTTTCCAGCCACTGTGGTCTGTAGGGTTTTCGTGAGGGTCTGAGCTCAGAGGCACTGACTCAACCACTGCAACTTCCCTCGCTACCCCTGAGTGCTCCAGGCTGGCCTGCAGCACAGCAGGGGATGGTGTGATTGCATCTCTGTGCATCCCACCAGGTCCATCTGGCTCAGGCACAGTCGGTCAGCTGGCAGACTTTGTGAATCTCCTTCTGCCTCACTCTGGTACCTGGGAAGATCCTGGGTTGGGACACATGCCCAGGAGATGCCATGGGTGAGGTATGGGGTCTGCCAAACCCAAAGTCCTAGCTTAGAAGAGGGTACCTCTCAGACATTTGTAGGAAGGTAGAAGAGACCCCATGAATCTTCTCTTTCCCAGAGACCCCATGAATCTTCTCTTTCCCAGAGGAGTTATGAGCACTTTCTGTAAGCACTGTGACTTAGTTGAACCCCTGCTACCCTAAACCAGACTTCAGTGGCCCAGCACCAGCAAGGAATCCCAAAGCTACACACAGTCATCGTATGGCCCCTTGCTCTTCAGGCCATGGTGTCCTGGTGCACCAGCTTCTGCAGCAGCCGTTGGTCAAGCCTACCCTCTACCTGACCTCTTCCTCATTCTGCTGTGTATTTACTGTGACCATGTTCTCACCAACTGCTTCATATGGCCATGCTGTGAACCGCTTGGTGAAATGATCCAGACTAAAAAGCACAAGGACAGAAGAAGCCAGTGTGTGGTAATCCACAGCCTCAGACATGGCTCAGCCATCTACTTCCAGCCTTCAGGAACTTGAATAGCTGCTTGTTGGAGTTAATCATGTGAGGAGGTGGAGCAGTCCTGGAGTGTTGCCCTCCCTATGAGCTCATCTGTGTTGGCCTCATCACAGTGTCGCAGAATACTTCAGGTTGGAGAGGACTTCAGGAGGTCTTTAGTCCAACCTTCTGCTCAAATCAAGGTCATCTGTAAGATCACATTGTCCAGTGGTGGCTTGAAAACCTCAGAGGATAGAGACTGTACAGCTTCTCTGGGCAACCTGCTGATGCTTGGCTGCCTCCACAGAGAAAAAAGTGTCTTTATCACCAGTCTGAACTTCTCTTAATTCAACTTATACCCCCTGTCTCTCTTCCTCTCACCATACACTGAAGAGTCTGGCTCTGTCTTCTCAATAACCTCCTTGTAGGTACTGGAAGGCTGCTATTAGATCCTCCCCTTCTCAAGGATAAATCCCTTAATCCCACTGTGCCTTCTTTTTCCGTGCTGCTCCTGCAGGAACCAGGGTCTGAATGCATCAAGCATCTGCACTGAAGGGTGAGTGCTACCCAAACAACCTCCTCCCCGGCTGAATTATCTGTCCCATTCTCTGATTTCACAGTCCCTCAGCATAAGCCATCCTCACACAGTCAAGCTTCTTCTGAAGGTGAGCTATATTTTTTCCAAGGTTGAAGACAACATTAAGAGGGGTTGGAGACACCAGGAGTTAGCTACATCAATCAGAAGTGGATCCATGTATCACCATCATCAACCTGATGGACTGATGTCCCTCTGCCTAGAGCAATGTCCCCACAATATCTCCTCAACAGGCATTGACCAAGGCCAATTCTGGTTCACAGAGATAGCAGTACTAGACATGATAGGTATGGACAAGTAGGTAGGAGACTATAAATGAGCAGGGATGTAGGAGGTGTGATAGAAACAAGTGGTTGAGAGCAGTGTGGAGAACAGGCACTGTAAGGAGGAACAGGAGGTAACCAGAGCTGACTGGGCAAGAGCTGACCATGAGCTTTGGATCTCCTGGAGGGGACCAACTTCCACAAAGAACACCATTTGTAAGCTGGCATAAAGGTGAGAGCAAGCCAGGAAGTCTTTGGAAGTCACCAGCAATATTTAAAGAGGGTCAGGAGATCGTAGGTCTCATCTCAAGCTACTTATTAGCCACAAGGACCCTGGCCTTTCAACCAGACTAATTACTGATTGCTCAAAGGATAACACTTCCCACAGCTGCTAAACTTGCTGACGCTGGGCCCTGGATGTCTTCTATTCTGGGAAGGGGGAGTGGAGTTTCCTAGTGTGAACTTGTGGAGCTGGGCAAAGCCACATTGGAGCAGAGATAAAGTCAAGGACAGCTGCAGCTGCTTGGCAATCGTTCAAAATGAGCCACGAGTCAGTGACTTGGCTATTCTGGGATGAGCTGAGGAGCCAGTGCTGGGGAGAGCAAATTCATAGCCTGCGAGCACATAAATGGACTGCGGCAAGCCTGAATTTGAGCAACGCCCAGCACAGAGGCAGAGAAGATACATGCTTGTCGGAGACCCACAAAGCCATTGTCCCTAGTCAACAGCAAGGAGCCATGTCTGTATATCTGACGTGGGATGTATCTACCAGACCTCACAGGTCTACAACAGGGGAGAGCCACATAGACTCCCAAGATGAAGTCACAGTGAGGAAGAGGTGCTTTAAGGACTTCTCAACTCCACCTGAAGCTACCTGAAATCAGATCAAAGCCTTAGCCTGGGGCTAGTGTACCTGAGCTCAACTGTTGCTGAAGCTTGTAGTGAACCTCATGAAGGTTTCCCAAGTAGGAGTTTGTTGGGGAAGAGGAGTGGTCGTTTCAGTGGATGAAGCCTGTGATATTCCCTGCATCACCCAGCAGTCCAGAGAAACCCTCTCAAATCTTTGCCTAAGCCTGGATGGTTTATGTGCTACATTTCTCAGCTTTTGGGTGGGAGCACTAGGACTGGATGTTCCGATGTGCCTCAGCCAAGGTCTGTTCCCTGCCTCCAGTATTCCCATTCTGACCCAGCACAGCATGGCTGGGACTGACGAGACCCTACCACACAAGCCCAGTGCAACCCACCACCAGAGCTGCAAGACTCAGCTAGACAGTTAAGCTCTTTGCAAGCTCACCCAAAGAACACCAGGCCTTTTGAGGTCACTCATTGCAGATATGATCTCATTAGGCAAATATTTATGATCAATATTGTCCACTCCTTGGCAATGAATAGCCTCACTTGGAGCAAGAAGCTCTCCAGGGATGGTTAGAAAGGATGCAGGTTGACAGAAGAGTCAGGTTTGAGCACGAACCTCTGCTCACCTGGCTTGAAAACATCTACATTTATTCTAAATATTTTTTTCACGATTCACCAGGAGATTAATTAGCTGCTTGGAAACCCCAGACATTAATTATTGATTATGCAAAAGATTTCGTTCATCACAGTTGCCGAGCTCATCAGTGCTGAGGGACCAGACTGCTGAGGACATCAGGATGGAGGGGACGTTGGGATGAGGCCTGGAGAGTGGAGTTGCCACCCGCTTCCTGTGGTGAGCCTCGCTGCAAGGTAACATGGCTCAAAAAAAAGAGCATGGCAGCAAGAGCCCAACACAAGCAACACTTGCCTTGAGGGCCCAGGGAACTGAGGTTGAGGACAATGTGACCAAGCAACAGATCCTGGATCCCCCACACCTCAGGGCACCCGAGCTGGTGGATGGGGCTGTCTCCAGGGTGTGCAGAGGAGATATAATTCCCTGTTGCCTCCTCCTCGCAGGGACACGTCGGCTCCACTGCTGCATGTTGGGTGGAGAAAGGTGTTGCTGGGCTGCTCCTCACCCCAGCTCCACAGGCAGAGTGAGCCGGCAGCCACGGCAAAGGGTGAGCCACAGCAAGTGGCGGTCGGCAGTGATAAACCTCCTGCAACGCCTGGCAATTAATCTTGCGAAGTGGTGAGTCAGAGTCACCCGGAGCTTCCTCCTCTCACCCAGCAAGAGCCACCGCCATCTCCAGAAGCTCTTAGCTCGGGGAACCTGTAAATGCCACTGGGCTTGGTTTTTTGGGCTGTGTCATCAACTGAGATCCCTGCCAGTGGAGACGTGCTGGTCCCTGCTCCAGATCCTTCTGCTGCACCTATGGGGAGTCATAGAATCATAGAATCATTTAGACTGGAAAAGACCTCTAGGATCATCAAGTCCAACCTTCATCCCAACATCTCCCTAACCCCTAGACAGTGTCCTGAAGCGACACGCTTCAGACTGGTAGTGATGAATGAGACCCATCCATACCCACGTGCACTGGCATCTCTCAGCAGGGAAGCTGGGTGGTTTAGTCCCAATTTCTTTGGCCATCAGGAAGGGGAGAGCAAGATGGCATCCTCATGAGAAAGCTTGATATAAAGAGGTGTCAAAAGCAAGACAGCTGAAGGAGGTGGGGAGAGTTGGAGGTGTTTAAATAACCTGGAGAAGGAGTGAGGAGGCTGGAGGTCCAACTCTGGCCAGGGAAATGCCCCCGTGCCTTTGCCCCCCGTGCTTCCCCCCGAACTTGTGGTGCTCCCCAAAGTTTGCCAAGCTTTCCCAGGGAAAAGCCTCTTCCCGCCTTGCCCTAGGCATGAATGCAGTTTGCAGTTTTAACAGCAGATGTCTCTCCTATTATGATTTATAAAAATGCTTAAAATAAATAATGCAAACATATTTACAGGAATGAATTCCTGCTCCCGAGCCCGTTTGTCACTCCTGAGCAGGAGCGACTCGCCGCCCAGCCTCCCCACTGCCCCCACCACATCCCACCTCCCGCCAGCACCGCGCCGGCTGCCAGGAGCCCGGGGCAGGGTGGCCAAATCCCAAATCCAACCCTTCACCCCCCCCCACAAAACCCCCAGGTCTGGGCCCACCCCAGCGCCTCAATACCAAATGTTGTATAACTGACGCGTTAAATATTTAAAATGGTTGCGCAGGAGAGCTGCCCGGCGGTGCCTGATTTCACACATCCTGACAATTTCACGGACCTCTGGGCTTACGTTTCTTGGCAAATAATGAAAGGCTGCCGGAGCCCCCTTCCTGGAAGGGCTCACTGGGGAGAGGCTTGCCCTGGCCACCTCTCCTTCCAGCGCGCCGCAGCTCCCGCAGCTCCTCTCCCACCTCCGCACCCAGCCATGGCCAATGCTTTTAAAGCGTGACCTTCGACTGCAGCCGTCACGCCGCCGAGGTGGCTCAAAGGAGCGGGGGCCCGGGGATGGGGGGCAGCTGCCAGCTGAGCCGCCGCGGCCAACAGAGCAACTTCTTGGTGTGGCCATCCTTGGCTCTTCTGGGTGTACTTGCAGCGATGCAAGTGGCCCAGTTACGGCTCCGCACCCGTTTCCATGGCTCCACTGCGTTGCGCTTCCCTCTCCTGAGGCCATCGGAGCAGGACCCAGCATCTTATCAGACATCATCCTGCGACGCGGCTCTCCTCCTCCTCCGGGCCCTACCTGCCGGCGGCCGATCTCCTCGCTAGCAACGCAGGATAAGATCTTTTCCCACCAGAGCTGTGCAATAATTTCTTCCCCGCTGTAATTTTTGTCTGGCTTCCAAAGGCACTTGCATAAGCGATGCCGAGGAAGCAGAACAGCTACGAGAGCTCCCCAGGACAAGGGATGGGGCAAGAGGTTGTCCCAGCTTGGAGGACACCCCGAGCAGCTCTGGTGCCCTGGGTCTGGCTAAAGAAGGGGGAGAGGAGCCATCCAAAAGGTCTAATGGGTCTCCCTGGACAAACCCCACCTTGGAGAGGGGAGGCAGTGCTGGATCCTGCAAAGCTGAGTCAGGAGGACCTGGAGAGGGAGGGCTGGAGCTTCCTCATGATGGGCCAGATCCTGCCTGGGTGAGAGCCCCTAGGGAGCTCAGAACGACACCTTGCCAAAACAGGCACAGAAATGAGACTAGAAAGACTACTCCAGAAGGACATAGGGTGTTTGTGGCCTCCTGAGATGTTGACTTGCCCAGGGCTCGCTCAAGCTGCATCAGCAAGAAGAACTGGGCATGCAAAGGCGTCAGGTGTTTCTGCTGGGACCTGTGCCATGGTGGAGATGCACATTCCAGGAGGAACAAGCAGGGCTATCATGAACTGCATACCCTAACGCATTTCCAGTGATGGTCCTACACCCTTTTTCTCCTCAGCCAGAGTCATAGCTAGTGCTGCAAGCTGATAACCAACCCTGCCTCTACTTCTCAGCTCCAGAACTGGATCCATGGGCAAAGCCAACGGCGTGAACTACCCAACACAAGCAAGTCAAGCCTCCATCCTAGCCAGAGGACTGTGGCTGTTCCACCAAGCATTGCCCAGCAGGGTCGCATCCTCTAGGTGATGATGCAGGAAAAGCAGATCCCATCATGGATCCATCCATGGCTTCCCAACTAGGCAGCCAGGCTGGAATTGTTCACATTAATTGTTTATCCACCAAAATCTCCAGTTCCAGAGAGACCACATTTGTGAATCTGGGCTCCATTTGGAAGGACAAGGAGCATCTGTTACCTTGGAATAAGCAAAGTGGTTCTTTTTTTACTTCTGTGGGTTTAGAGGAACTTTGCTACTTTTCACTTGCGATTCACATACAAATGTGGGAAAAGTCAGCAGCGGATATGACCACGTGCCTCCTCCTTTCCACGCAACACTTTTTTTGTTTCAGAAGGAATATTTAGAATAGTTTCTTTTGGGTTAACCCAAAGTGATTTCTTTCCCCTGGGGTTTGGATTTAACAGCCAAAACATGACAACCTCATATTCTCCCAGCCCAAGCACACTTTTTGCCACAAGTCAGCTGCCTGCTTGAAATTTTCCATGCTTTGTGGCTGAGTCAGGCTGCATTTTTCTCTCCAAAATTTAAGCCAAAATTCATTGCTGAGAACATAGTTTGCCCACCTAGCAGGACCACGGAGCTTTCCCACTGGTCTGCTGGGCCTGGATGGGGCTGCTTCACTTCCCGAGGAGCCACACACATATCTGGGTGAATGCCTCTGGAAACAGTTGTTTGCAGATTGTCCATGCCATGGGATAGGCTAGACATCTGGAAAACCAGGTTCATCTAGCAGAGGAGGTTGCAGAAGCCAGGGACAGCCAAGGGGCTGGTCGTGCTGGGGATGCCGAAGGTCTGAGCATCGCCATGCCCAGCAGCCAATGCCTAGAGAAGGCACAAGGGCAGGGTGAGTAGGTATGAGATGCTCCCAGCCCTGGTGATAGGTGGCTTGAGGACTTTGCAAGATGGAATCGCAGAATTCATTGGGTTGGAAGGGATCTTCCAAGGTCATCTAATCCAACCCCTGAAGTCAGCGGGGACATCTCTAACTAGATCAGGTTGCTCAGAGCCCCAACAAGCCTGACCTTGAACATCTCCAGGGATGTGGCCTCCACCACCTCTCTGGGCAACCTGTTGCAGTGTTCCACCACCCTCATAGTAGAGAACTTCTTCCTAATGTCTAATCTAAATCTCCCCTCTTCCAGTTTGAAGCCATCGCTCCTCGTCCTATCTTCCCTAATCTCTCTGTGCCAGGTTTGAGAGCTGCATATGCAGAACAGCTCAAAATCTCGTGCTAACCCACCTGCTTCACACGTAGCCACCAAAACACCCTCCTGGCTTCTGCCTTGGGACTAATTAGAGGTGATGATGGCCCTTCCTACACTGACACTGCAGAGAGGATGGCCTCCTCCAGGACCTTCTGCAGTCAGAAGGATTTCATTTCCCAGCACAGCTCAACAAGCAGGTGGAGAAGAAGACAGAGGCTGCCTGGTGAAGGCAAATGATGGCTCACTGGGACCAAATAAATCCACAGGGCCCTGCAGGAGGGACAGAGCGAGGCTGACAAACTCAGAGTGCTCATGTCCTAACACAACCATGCTTGCTACGGTGCTGTGGGAGAAATGGCTACGGCGTTTTCTGAGCTGTATCCTCAAATTGTCCCATGAGCCTTGGGCCGGTGCCTGCCCAGGAGTGCCCGGGCACAGGCAGGGCTCGCAGGCTCTGCTGGGCGTCGTGCCAGCCCTGCGCCTGCCCTTCAAGAGGGCAAAGCCTCAAGGCAGGTCTCCAGTTCCCTGCAGCTGCTGCTGGGCTCACAACCATCTGATGCTGGGCAGTAAAGGCATGTCCACCCCTGCCTGGGCCAGCAGCACTTGCCCAGCCGAGGTGGGACAGGCTGTGACTTGATTTCTCCTTAGTGGGAGGAACAAAAAGGCTGCCAGGCAGCAAATGCATCAACCCAGGTTGGGCTGAGGGTCAGCTCAGCTCTGCTTGGGTCAGGCACGACTCAGGACAACTAGTAAACTCCTCCAAGACAGCCGGAGCGGCAGAGAGATGGCAAGTCAGGTCCATTTCCCTCTTTGCCCAGCCCTCCTGGAGCTCTGCCACCTCCAAAGAAGGGAGAAGGTGCCAAAAAAATGCAACTGGAATATGAATATGATGTTCAGACTGCGGCAGCAGCTGTAACCCAGCTTGAACTCTCCAGCCACAAAGGTCCATCCCGCGCTGCAGGCAGCAGGGATGATGGCCAGACCTGGCTGACAAGCCCTCCCTCCAACCCCAACCCTCCACCACCAGCTCCTGCCCACTGCTGCCTGCACCCTGCTCCCCTGCCCACACCAAGGTCCTGGGCATCCCTGTGGCACAGCCGGGGTTGTTGGCAGAGTCCATCCAAGCAGATGCTGAAAGAGAGGGAGTAGCCCACACATGGTCATGCCTGGAAGCGGTCCAGGCCGTTGGGTTTGCTTTGGTCTCATGTCCACGATGAGATGTTCAGGGCGTAGCAGCCACACACCTCACAACGGAGAGCGGAGCCAGGGATGAGGATGTGAGAAATCCGTCAGCTCTGAGGACAAGGAGCTGGGCAGTATGGGGGTGCTGGGGCTGGACACCTCTGCTCAGGGAGTCCCCACCCTCCCTCCAGCACCAAACAGGGCCAGAAGGCCCAGGAAAGGTCCAGACAAGGCTACCACTCGCCATGCCCAGCCTTACCCTCCTTGCCCTTGGCTCCCTTCCATGGGAATGACCACCCTGCACTTACCCAACCCAGGCACCGCAGAGCCCAGCTGAAGATTTTCCTCTGGTCTTCCAACCTCAACACACCAGAGCAGCAATTTGGGATGAGGCAGAAGAGCCACACAGGCCCTATGGCATCCACAGAGCAAAACCAAGGTCCCTGGGATGCATCATCCATGTGCAGCACCCACGTGAGAGCCAGACCTTGCTTGTAGGGGCTAGATCTATTTCAGTCACTTATTTTTGGGCATCTTTCCCCTCTTTGGAGGTGGATGGCCTGGGACTTGTCCACAGCTAGAAGGATTCTTTGTGGTGCTGTAGGTCTAGATGGTGCCTGTACCTGGGCTGGGAGAGAGCAGGGCTTTGCTCTCCAGACTGGGCAATGCAGCAACTGTGAGGGAGAGGACGAAAAGGAGAAATACAGGTATAAAGAGAGGCTACTGCATGTCTGCTCAACCAGGGCTGTGGCAGCACCGGGTTAAGAACTGGGTTCCCCAAGTTTAGGAGGCTGAGAGATGCGTGGAATAAATTACTTGTGACACTGACTCCTACACTTCCAGACTCACGCGGGATTTAGCCACCAGACTCCCAGTTAAGTCAGTGCCAGTTATTAAGGTCAGGAGAAGTCGGGTGGCTTAAATCCTATCTGGGGGCTGCAGCACAGTGAGGTTGTGCCAGCCCATGGAGGCATTCCGGGGGACATGCCCCGGCATTGGTCCCAGCCTGGGAGCTGCTCCCAGCACAGGCTGGAAATCAAATAAATCAATTAGAAATTGCATCCAGCTCCTTGAGGAG
>VZZY01012762.1:65338-87342 GCA_013400335.1 Eurystomus gularis
GGAGAGGAGAGGAGAGGAGAGGGATCTTGCCCTGATCCAGGAACAGCCTGGCCTGTTTTGCTGCTGGTTTCTGAGTGGTTTCACTTATCTCTTTCCTCCTCCACTACCTGAGGTTTCAAATGCTCCAGGGAGATGTCTCCATTAACCACAGTTTCCTTTGGCAGTTATATTTCATTACGGTCTCTCTTCCCGCTAATCCTTCCCAGCTTTGGTTGTTGTTATTTTTCCTGATGATTATTTTCACGAACCCTTTGTTTCCAGCTGTAGGTAACCTGGCCGGGTCCCTTTAAATACCACAGCCTGGGCAGAACAGGGGATCAGTCCTCTGACAGGAGCTAAAGTCCTGTTTGATCTGGATTAGATGCTGATTTTGCTTACCAGCCTAAAGACCGAGGGGGGACCACGCAGCGCCTGTGTTTGCACAAACCTGCCTGGTTGCATTCCTCTTCCTCCATGGCCAGCCCAAGGGGTGAGCGCGGGGCTGGGCGCTCAGCCTGAAATCCAAGCGGATAAATGGTCACTTTTGTCTGGAGACACCAGAAAATGGAGGCGGGAGGACAGAGCTGGCAGCTCAGCACCATGCTGGAGAGCTGACTTGGGTGGCAGACCCTGCCCAGGGTGCAAGGATGTCAGCACCCATCAGCTGAGACACCCATGGACATCCCTCAGCAGACGCCCCATTGCTCATCCAGGAGGGCCCAGCTCAGTCTTGCTGCCCATCTTGAAGGCTGGGGCTTTGTTGTGGTATCCTGGGTCCCTAATGACCCATCTCATGATGGGAACCAAGACCTCCACCACGCCTTGCACCCAACAGATTGTTTTCTCCAAGGATTCCCATCCTCACTGTGTCCCTTTCCCACCTCCATCTCCTGCCTCTTCTCCTGCCCTTTTCTCTCGTCCCTCTGCCTGAAGGACAACTGTTTTCCCTGTGCAGACCCCATCTCCTCACACCTTGCCCTGCCCTGGCTCCTTCTCCAGCGGGGTCTCCCCAAGTCCCCAGGAGCAGCATTGCCTCCTCAGCTGCCCTGGGGCTCAGCCCCTCCCCACCACGCTTCTGCTTCTTCTGCAAGGCACTGCAGCCAAACCCAGCTCCGGGAGAGATGGTGGGGGCCACCAGCCAGCTCAGAGGCTTCGTGGACCAGAGCTGAGGGGGCAGGGAGCCCCCATTACACACGCACATACTTGCAGCAAAGCCAATTTATACCTTCCCCTGCAGCTGTCTCAGTGGAGAAATGTCAGGACTCGCGGCGAGGCAGCAAACCGCACTGCCGGTGGGAGCCCTCCAGGCCAGGCAGAGTTGGGGCTCACTGCAAGGCCCCCATGCAGGGATGGGTGGGCTGGTTTCACCCCGCTTGCTCCAGGTGAAAAGCACCAGGAAAAAGCTGGAGCCAAAGCCCAGGCTTGAACAACCTTACCCTTGCAGCGGAGGGGAGCATTGCCCACCAGGATAGTGCCCAGATCTGTGTCTATGGTGGCAAACTGGAAGGATGTCAGTAGTGGTGATGCCACCAGCACATACGCAGGAGGATCTAGAAGGTTGCAGGGCACAGTTGAGGGGTGCTGAGCTGTGCCAAGAGCTCCTGCTTGCTGCCAGAGTTCAGCATGATCCAGTTCTGCAGGAGCTGCAGGAACTCCAAGGCCTTTGTGGGCATTCATCTCCTGGCTGGTCCACTCCTGAAGCTGGAAAACTAAGTCTGCTGGAGGTGGGGAAGCTCATGGCCATGCTGCTGCTGGAGGTATCATTACCCTCAACAGATGGAGCTTTGAAAAGCCCAGGGCCAGCAAGTGAAATAAAATTCAGAAATTAATGATTGCAAAGGTCAAGCGGGATGTGCTCATCGAGGTCCTGGTCCCCAGCTCCTGGTGTGGACTTGGCTGACTTGCACTGCTGCAGTCCCAGCCTGCATGGCCAGAAGGCAACGGGTGCTGGCATCACCCACCTGCCCACACCCATGTCCCCCAAGACAAGGGGGTGTCTCCACAATGGCAAGGGCAAGGAGGAGGAGATGCAGAAACCCAGGGCTCAATGCAGGGATCACCCAGGGCTCTGTCAGGGCAAGATGATGCTGTGCTATGGTACATACAGGTAAGAGAGGGGGAGATTGTCCTCCTGTCTTGTGCTCATCCATGGGGAGTTCTCATGGCAGAAGGTGGCCTTGTGAAACACCCTGGCCACCGTTCCTATTCAACCAGGAAGAGAACAAGCAAAGCTAGGAAGTAGGTGGCAACACTTGGCACATCAAGGAAGAGGAACTTAATAATTTGGAGGGTCTCATCCATGCTTGGCCTATTCTTGTATCCTTCCTGGGTTTAGTATAATCTGCTCTACCCACTTGTTGGCCCATGGGTTTGCCCACAATACATGGGCCAGCAGCTCCTCCACTTCTGGTAGGCTGGCCCCAGGCTAGCCTGGACTCAGGGAGATGGGGCTGTGTGATGGGACAGGCTTGGGGCACAGTGCCCTGCCAGTCCAGCTGCAGGAGAAGGCAGCCCAAGGGTCTCATGGGCTTGGGACATGATGTCCAGCCAGCCTAGCTGCAGAAGAAGCCAACTCAAGGGACTGAAATGTTTGGACATGGTGTCCAGCCTGGCCAGCTGCAGAAGAAGCCAACTCAAGGGACTGAAATGTTTGGACATGGTGTCCAGCCTGGCCAGCTGCAGAAGAAGCCAACCCAAGTGTCTCAAAGGCAAGGCGGGAGAGGGTAGGGCATCCTTCCTGCCCCTTCTCCAGCCCTGGATCAGAGGTGGAGATTTCAGAACCGGCTGAGGGGGGCAAGGACATGGCAGCCTGGTACCATGCTACCCATGGGACCATCTGGACACCTTCACAAGCACTATGTCCACCTGCAGCACTTTGGTTAGATCCAGACTGATGCTTCGCCAGGGCTGTCTGGCCACAGTGGACGCAGGTTTCCAGCAGTAACACCGCCCCCCCCCCCCCCCCCTTGGACTGGTACCTGTCACCTCTGCTAAGCCTCTGCTCAGCCACTGGCAGTCACCCATCGTCACCCAAAGGCTGAAGGTGACCACCACTCCCTCCCCTGCCCGATAACACAGCATCTTAAGCCAAGTAGCCTCCTTCTGCTGTCATGGACCGACCTATTTCTCACAAATCCTGACTGCTCTGGCCTTAAAATATCTTGACACAGTGCTGGACCTGGCGTTGGCACAGCAGCGAGTCCCCGATGAGGTGGGAGCTGCCGCGGCTTGGCGTGGGCTGGGAGAGCAGAGCGGCTACGGCACAGCTCGACTCAGGGAGCACCTGTGTGCTCTGGATTAAAATGAGGGACATCTAGGCTCAACTAGGCTAGATAGTCCTCGTTGCCCACAGGCAGGAGGTGCTGGAAGTTGGGGTACTCTGTTGGGGCTGAAGGAGCTGGGGATGTAAGAGGTGTCCTCCTCCATGCAAGCAAAACCATCACACCCTGAGCAATCATGCACACCATGGGGTGCAAGGATGGAAGCTGAGACCTCAGAAAAATGGCTTCCTCCATGGAAGCCACTGCAGGCAGGGTGCCAGGTCTGGTGGAACACCAGTCCCCAGGGCAGGAGGTCCATGGGGAGTTTCTGTGCAGCCCCAGCTACCAAAAGCACCTAATGATGGCTGCAGCAAAGTGTCCATCCTCCTGCAGAGCTGCAGCAGGGCAGCCAGCCAGGGCACTTGGCCAGCTGGAGCTTCAGCTTTGCCTTGCTGGGGACCCAGCTAATCCCAGGGTGGGCTGGTGAGACACAGGAATAGGTGGCAGCGCCCACCTACGGGATCCTTTCCAAGGATGCTGCCAGGTAAACATCCTCCTGCCACAGCTCAGGCACAGGGAGATCTCAGCACTTGGTGGTAGGTCACAAAGTCCCAGAAGTGAAGTGATGTGCATGTTAAGCCTTTGAGTGATAAAGGATCTTCTGTGGTTCTTCTTCCCTGAGAAAAGCCCTTTTCAGGCTTGTTCTGGTACGGAGACAATGATGAGCATGGCATTCCAGAGTCCTGGTGAGACCCTCCTGCCCTCCCATCCCACACCTCAGCATGGGCAGTTACTGGGGGAAGAAGCCAACGCAGTGCTCATTTCTAGTGGAGAAGATACCAACAGAGTAGAGATCCTTTGCCAGCATTTGAAAACTTCGCAACTATTTGGAAGAACTTCAGCCAGGGCAGAAGATAGGGCTGGAAAGTTCCCAGGAGGTGTGTCATGCAGGGAAGGTCACTTGGCCAGCTGTGGGGAGCTGAACTCAGGCTGGTTTCTTTAGATTAATGCTCCCAGTCATAGAATCATTAAGGTGGGAAAAGACCTCTAGGATCATCAAGTCCAACCTTCATGCCAATATCTCCTTGACCTCCCACGTCCTGAAGTGCCACGTCTACACATTTTTTGAACACCTCCAGGGATGGTGACCCCACCACCTCCCTGGGCAGCCTGTTCCAATCCATAAACCACCTGAGCTGGCACAGCAGCCCCAGGGTCCAGCCTTGAAGATGACCAGAAAGCCTGAGCAAAGCAAGTCACGTGGTTGTGAGCATCCTCCATTGCTGCTCATGCCTGGTGAGGGATGGTTACCCCTGGCAGATCCATGTCGGTTGTGTCTGGCTGCAATGGGGCTGCCAAAACCCCCAACCAACCTCTACACCAAGACACACTGGGGAGCACCCATAGATGGCCCAACCTTGCAGGAGATGCAAGATGTCTCTGATGCCTGGTGTGGGGGCTGGTTGGCCCTCGCCTTGACCCCACAGCCCTTCAAGCTGCATAGTGTCCCTACCAAGCAAGTCTGAGCAGATCCCACCACCCCAACCAGCTACCACCCACTCACCCTGGGGGTGCACTGAGTCACGTAGCAGCAACCAGGATACTCGTGGACATTCCCATGGCACTACCAAGGATCTCACAGCCTTCCTTGCCAAGACCTTCTTGAACAAAGTCCAGCCTTCCTGGGCCCCTTTGCCTTTTAGGACTGTCTTCCAAGGCACTTCCTCCACCAGTGTCCTAAGCAGGCCAAAGTCCACCCTTCGGAAGTATTGGGTTTGCTGCCCCTCCTCCTTACTTGGCCTAGAATTGAAAGCTCTATCATTTCATGGTCACTAAGCCCAAGACAGCCACCGACCACCACATCTCCCACTAGTCCTTCTCTGTTAGTAAAGAGCAGGTCTAGGAAGGTACCCCTGGTGGGCTCACTTACCAGCTGTGTCAGGAAGTTGTCTTCTACACACTCTAGGAACCTCCTGGACTGTTTCCTCTCTGCTGTGTTGTATTTCCAGCAGATATCTGGTAAGTTGAAGTCCCCCACGAGAACAAGGGCTGGTGATCTTGAGGCTTCAGCCAACTGTCCATAGGACTCTTCATCAACTTCTTCATCCTGGTTGGGTGGTCTATAACAGACTCCCAACGGGATATCCTAGAGGTCTTTTCCAACCTAAATGATTCTGTGATTCTATGACCTCGGCCCCTAGTTGTCCCACCAGCCCCCTCGGCGCAGGAGTGTGGCCGGCCCTGGCAGCAGGAGCAGGCTGCCGGCCGGGAGGTCACGCCAGGCCGGCGGCACTCGCAGCGAGCCCGCCATCCAGCTTGGCTGAAGCACATTTTGTTTGGCACTTCCTGCATCCTGCCCCATCCCCACGCTGGGGATGGTGGGTCAGCTCAGGGTCAGGCTGCTTAATTGCAGCCCTGGCGGCTGCCAGCCCACCACGACCAAGCTGCGACCCAGCACGGGGGAAGTGGTGGGTCCTGCTGCGGAGAGGGATGGGTGGTGACACCATGAGGACCAGCCCAGCACCACCGAAGTGCTGGGGTGACCACGTGGAAGGATGGGATGTGTCCCTGGCACCAGCATGGAGGTTGCAGCTCCTGCTGCCAGCTCTGCTGCAGCTCACCCCAGACTCAGGACTGTGGACACTGTCTTCTCCAACCCAGGCCAGCTCCACCATGAAAACCGCCGCTGCAACCAGCACCACAGCAAGGTCCGTCATCTCCTGCCATCACTTGCTGGTATCTTCCCAGCTGGAAGGGGCTCAGGCACAGCCATGCCCTCCAGGATGGACCGCCATAGGGCAGTGGCAGGTTTCCTTGCCCTTCTGCTAACTCTGTTTAATGAGGATGTTAATTAAAAGCGACCCCAGGGCAGCCCTTGTGGTAGTGCCCAAGGTTCTCCCTCAGTGTGGAGCTCATTATCATCATCCCATGCTTCCTGGCTGCCCTGGGGACAGCAGCCATGTGTGCCACCTCCCCACCCACAGCTGGGTAGGCCATGGGGACAGCCTAATGCCTGATGGTGACACTACGGCTAAGGATGGTGGAGAGGATGGGCTTCACCCTCAGGGGCTGCCTGAGGTCCTGACTGCCTCTGCAGGAGTTCAGTAGGCCAGGCTCCTTGGTGAGCACAGGGCCATCCACCTACACACACCCCCAGGAGGTGTGGACACAGCCCAGCACACCAGCACAGCCCACTCCACAGCCCCAGTACCCCATCTCCCACCACCCCACATCCCACCTTAGTTACACACAGGGTCTGAATCCCACCCTCTTTGGCTCCTTCCTTTATCCCAAAACCCATTTTCCTTCATCCTTCATGAGGAACCCCTGCTCTTGCCCACGTCATCCCTGCAAGCACCACGTGCCCTGCTATCGCTCCCCTCTCCTACCGTTGCCCACCTCCCAGCTAACATGGTCCCTGCAAATGTCCACGGCTCTGGTGAGCACATGCCGTGGTGCTGGTGATGCCCATGGGGGTGATGGGGGACACATGCTCTGTATCTGGTGGCTTCCTGGGGGAGAAGCACAGCTGGGGACACTGCCATCTCTGGGAGGGAACAGGCAGCAGAGAAGCACAGCCCCCCCAGAGTTGGGAGACCAGCCCCACAGGGCAGCCCCAGCCCTGGCTGCTGGTGAGATGAAGCAGCACCCACCCCCTGCAGCCCACCCCAGGGGTTTGGGGCTCTGCGGGGCAGGGGCCGGCTGCCCCCCCAGGTGCCAGGACTATTCACACAACCCCAAGTTAGCCACAGCCATCAAAAACCAGTCAAAACCCTGGGAACCAGCTCACTGCGGGCTCTCACCAGTGCCCGAGATGAGCATGCCACGCACTGGAGCTCTCCTGGGGAGCCATCTGTCCCCACAGAGCTTTATCCCTTGCCATGCTGGTCCAGCTCCATTGTCACGACCATGACCTCCAGTTGTCCCCACAGGCACCCTCAGGCTCAGCCACCAGCATGACCTGGGTGCCCACAGCCAGGCTCCAAACCCACTGGGAGCTGCTAGGGCAGCTGGGTGGAAGGCTGCTGGAGAGGGCATCTGGGGCAGTCGTCCCCAAGGACTTTCCAACACGGCTGGAGCCCACGCACCGCAGTCACCCCCCCACCTCCTCCGGGCACACATCTGGTCAACAGATGCTGGCCCAAATGCTGGCTGGAGCCAGGGACAAAGGCTCCAGCTACCTTCTTCCAGCAAGGAAAAGCTGGCGCTGCCGGGTCCAGGAGACCCTCCTGAGCATCGGAAGGGGCCACACAGCTCACCTACATGGTGTGATGCTGAGCATGGCACCCCAAGTGCCAGCAGTGACCCCACCAGCTTGTCCTTTGGCTTTGTCCCATCTGTCCTGGCCGAATGGCTCAGGTTGACCCAGTGCCAAGATGAGCCCAGCCTAGAAGACCATCCATTGGCTTCACAGAATCATAGAACGGTTTGTGTTGGAAGGGACCTCAAAGATCAGGCTTCATCAGATGCTCAGCCTCCTGAGCCCACTCACCTCCAGGAGTTTTGGACATGTCCCAACAAAAAAAAGCCTCATTGTGGTTCTCCATGACACATCAATGATACCACTGGACAAAAACAAACAGTGTTGTGCTACCAGTAGAACTTCAGGCAAGTCAAGCTGGGAAATAACCCTGAGAGGAGCCACTGCCAGGATTAACCGGGTGGCTCCAGCTCAGCTCATCGCACCATCCCAACCGGCGAGGTGCCCCTGCAGCCGCAGTGGGGCCGGTGGCTCGGGAGGGGGGAGGTCCGGATGGCTGGAAAGAGGGGTGGGATGGAAAGAACAGAGCTGTAAATCATGACACAAAACATGCATTCATTTTATTCACAAAAACAGCCTGGATCGCTAAAACATTACAAACAGCATTTCAGTTGAGTGATGTCGAGAGAGCGGGAGACGGGGGGGGTTTGAACAGAAGAGAAATACCACTTTTCGCAACTGCTTCAGCACAGGTCCTGCAAGATTCTTTTTATTTTGATTTTTTTTTGAACTTCAGCAAGTTTACAAAAAAATTACTTCTAGGAGTAAACCGTTGCAATTAGGAGGGTTGGGGTTTTTTTTTTCTGTACGCAGTGTTTCTTGCTCTATATTAATAAACTAACAATGACTTTTTTTCTTTTTTTTTTTCTTTTTAATCCTTTTTTTTCCTTTTTTTTTTTTGTTTTTTCGGAGGCTGCCGGTCGTGTAGCAATTGTTTTCTTCCACCTTTTAAACCGGGTTAAACTTACATAGGCGAATGGCTAGGGAAAGGGATACTACATCGCTTTAAACATATTCTCATTTATAAACATGAAGTTGAGGCATTCTAGAAACTATCCACTCTATTGTATGACGGGAAGGAATCAAATAAAAAGTATAAATGAGGGTGCAATTAAACAACTGTGCTAAATTACAGTAGTGCTTATTAGTAACTAGATTTTTAAAAGGTTACTGTAAATTTACATTCCCTACACAAGTACTGCATCTTTCACACATAAACAACATCAACACCAAAACACAGAAAGAAACTGATTGTCCATACTCTGTCTATTAAGTCTTGGTACTTTACAGATCCATTGGTTGGGGTTTTTTTTGTTGGTTTTTTTTTTTATTTTCGTTAATTTTTTTTATTATTATTATTTGAAAAGCAGTTAAATGTCTGACTAGGACTCGAAGATGTTAAAACGAACGCGCAAAAAAAAAAAAGAAAAAAAGGAAAAAAAAATTATAAAAACAGGAATGAGATTTGCGAGAAAATATTTTTGGTTCTAAAGAGACACAGGTGCATCCATTCATTTCAGCCAAAAAATCCCTTGCCTGAGACAACACAAGCAAGCAGTGACATTGCACTTGGATGACAGAGCTTTGGGATTCCCGTTCCTACTGGAACCATCTGAACGCGGCTCCTGTAGGAAGCATCACCTTCTGGAAAGGAAGAGAGACAGGGAGGGGGGGGACAGAAGAAGAAGGGACAAGGCGTTAGGGTCTGGCACGGCCACGCGGCACCAGGGTTGGGCCCCTTCATCCCCCACCCTACTGCTATCACCACTCTTGGGATGGATTCAGCCCAGGCTCAGCATCTCCTGGATGTATCCCAAGGGTTCCAGCCCACCAGGAGACGGGGTTCCCCCCCGCCCCTCCCCAGCTGGGCACTGGATCATTGTTCCCGTGTCCCCACGGCCCCCGACTTCCCCTCCAGCTGATAGCAAGCACAATGGCCGGGCCGCGGTGAGCCAGCATGGCCCAGCATGGTGGGCCCCATGCCGCCAGCCCCCACCTTCCCAGCCACAGATGGACAGACACTCAGCAAACAGGAGCCCAGCCAACAGATGGGTTTAGGAGGGCGTTAGGAGGACCACCAGGCCCAGGAGCTGCTCAATCTGCTGCCGCCCAGCCACTATGGACAACCTTGTCCCCAACAGAGCAGCCCCAAGCACCGCCATGGATCTGTCAGCATCTCACAGGGGAAGAGGGATGAGTCCCACCAGGCTCAATCCCATGTGCAACAACGTGCCCAACAGTGGACAAGACCTCTTTGAAGCCACCTCCAGGAAAGGTGCTGTGGGGCAATCCCTTAACAGCTCTGCAGCCCTCTGGAAGGAAAACCATACGTTGGGAAGCCCACGCAACATCCATGAGACCATGGGTGGAGAACCACAAGGATCGCAACATCTCTCAATGCCAACAACCCCAAGCAAGGCCAAGCCATGCCAGCCAGCAGATAGGGCCACATGATCACCTGGAGGACATGCCTTAGAAGGCTCTTTAGTTCCTCCATCTCCAAACAAGCAAGGGATACCACCAGGAAACAAGCCACAAGCTGCAGTGAGGACCAGGGGCAGTATGGGGGACAGCCAGCCCCAGTAGCAGCTCCCAGCGTTGAGCCCATGTGCAGGGCTAGGACACCTCGTTTGTTGTCCCAAGAGGCAAAACCATGCCATGTCAGGTCCCCAACCCCACACAGGAGCCAGACGGCTCTCAGCAAGTCCTTCTCTTGGATCAAGACACCCACTAAGCCTCAAGAGTAACCAGGGCAGCATCTCCCCCACCCCTGAAGGAGGGACCCCCAGTCATGCTCACTTCCACGGGCACCTTGACCCAAACATGGGGCTTGGGCAAGGGGAGAGGGGAGAAGAGCGAAAATGGGGAAGAGATGGTGGTGCCCAGCTAAGCTTCTGAGAGATTGCACCTTCTCCTGCTCCCAGACATGTCTGGTCCTCTGGGGAAACCGAGCTGGGGCACTCAAGGAGCAGAGAGCTGCAGCCATCACCACTTCCAGCAAGGGCCACCTACTCAGACACAGACTCAGGTCTGGAAGGAGATATCTGATATGGGTCACCATAAACACCTCTGTGCCTTCACTATTAAAGGAAGATGGACAACCAGCTCTAATGTGGGTGCCTAGGATAGATCCACCCTCGTCCCCACGATCACAGAATCATTTGTGTTGGAAGCGATCTTCACAGACCATCCAATTAAAACCACTGCCATAAGCAGGGACATCTTCCACTAGATCAGGTTCCTCAGAGCCCCATCCAACCTGATCTTGAACCCTTCCAATGATGGGGCATCCACAACTTCTCAAAGTGACCTACTCCTGTGTCTCACCACCCTCATCACAGAACATTTATTCCTCATGTCCAG
This sequence comes from Eurystomus gularis, assembly GCA_013400335.1. Lineage (NCBI taxonomy): Eukaryota > Metazoa > Chordata > Aves > Coraciiformes > Coraciidae > Eurystomus > Eurystomus gularis. The sequence goes on from VZZY01012762.1 coordinate 76,202, forward strand.
CCTAACCCTGACCTCCTCCAGTTTAAAAACATTGCCCCTTGTCCTGTCACTACAGGCCCTGGTGAAATCTCTCTTGTGAGACTCACGTGAGGATGGCCATGACCCTCACACGTTGACACCTCAAAGGTTTCTCCAGATGGAGGACAGCTTCGTTGAGTCAAATCCTGACTATCCATGGTCTTCACAAGACCTATGGCTCTGGAGACAAGCCCAAGGTGACCTGCCCAGGGCTGGTCATCAGCCCCCATGGCATTTTCTAGGGTTGCTGGGGCTCGTAGAGCCCAGAGGAGCTCAGTTGGTGCAGGAACATGCTGCTGCCTGCTCCGAGCATCCAACCTGCCTCGCTGGTCTCAGAACCTCAGCTGGCCACCACCACACCAGGACACCAGCGGCAACCGGTTACTCAGGCTCTGTAGCTGTGCAGATGAAGCTTTAACGACAGCAGAGGGATTTCGCCCATTTTTTTATGCCACCATAAAGTTTTAATTCTATTGGGTTTTTTTATTGCTTGATTTTAGACCAATGTTTAACCACAGCTGAGGCCCGTCCGGGCTCTCTGAGGACAATCCACTGGACACACCAGACTGGTGGACCACAGTCACTGCCGGCTGCTCTTCTTCCAGGCACTGGCTCAGCTCCCATAGAGGGGGACGATGCTTCACAAAGCCCTGGAAAATTTTCAGCCCCATCTAAAGGGCCACTGAAAGGCCCCTCCTGTCCCAGTATCAAGCACTATGGTGTGATGGGACTCCACCAGGACCAGTGGTCCACAGAGCTGCCAAGCTGCCAGCAGCTCTGTGTCCTGGCCACCACAACCTTCACATAGGTCACCACAAGGCAGGTGCTGGTGGTTGCCCTGGGGTTGGCCCAACGTAACGTATTACCAAGGCTGGTTGACTTAGGGCAAGGTTTAACAGCCCAGTCATTGACCCAGGTGACCTTAGGACATCAGCCAGGGTCCCAGAATCCCCGTCCCAGCCACATATGGCCACAATCTTGTCCAGCTCTACCAAAGTCAATGCATGGCGCAAGTGGCTATGCTGAAAGAGGGAAGGATCTGCTCTGAAAAGGGGATGGTGATGCCCTGTAGTGACCCATATCTGCCCAGGCATCCATCCCTACCAGCACAACATCTCTTTTCAGCCTCAACCCACCTCTGGCCATGCCCAGAAGGGATGAGGACCCAGCTGTGGTGGGGCCCAACTCCATCACATGAAGAGCCCTATTTCAGTGGCTTCAATTTCTCAGGCAGGCATGGGACAGGGAAACCAATCAAGGGGGTGACCGTTTCATGGGCTCCCACCTGCTATCCATCATCCCTGGGCCCTGCGCAGTGCCGGGAGAAGGTAACAACTCCTCCAGCTGCCGCGAGCTCCGAGTCTATTGACCCGCTTTAGGACTCTTTGGAAGAGATGAACTTTTTTTTTTTCCTTTCCCTTTCTCCCTTTTTCCAGATCACTGACTCAGCAAATTAGAACAAGAATATAATTTAGCAATACAGCGGTTTTTGAAAGACACGGTCCCCCCTCTCCTCATCCCCACCACCCAAATAGATTTTTTTCCCCCCCCTTCACTATTCATTCAGAGCTCATGCTAATTGAAAAACGTAGAATGTGGCTAAGAAAACGGTGGGTTGTCCCCTTGGGGTGACCAAGGGATGGGCAATGCCTTTGTGCCAGGATGCACGACCCAGCTGATGGTGGGATGATCTCCCGGTAAAATCATATTCTCAGACCTGGGAGTCCTGGTAGACAACAGGATGACCAGGAGCCAGCAACGTACCCTAGAAGGCCAATGGTGTCCCATCAAGAGGATGGCCAGCAGGTCAAGGGAGGTTCTCCTCCCTCTCTACTCTGCCCTGCTGAGGCCTCCTCTGAAGTATTGTGTGCAGTTCTGGGCTCCCGAGTTCAAGGAGGACAGGGAACTGCTGGACAGGGTACAGCAAAGGGCTACAAAGATGATTAGGGGACTAGAATGTCTCTCTTATGAAGAAAGACTGAAGGACTTGGGGCTTTTTAGTCTAGCAAGAGAAGACATTTTAGAGAGAAGGCATTTTATCAATGCTTAAAGGGTGGGTGTCAGGAGGATGGGGCCAGACTCTTCTCAGTGGTGCCCAGTGACAGGACAAGAGGTAACGGGCATAAACTTCAACACAGGAGTTTCCATCTAAACACGAGGAGGAACTTCTTTACTTTGAGGGTGGCAGAGCACTGGAACAGGCTGCCCAGAGAGGTGGTGCAGTCTCCACCTCTGGAGACATTCAAAACCACCTGGATGCCATCCTGTACAACCTGCTCTAGGTGAACATGATCTGGAAGGGGGGGGTTGGATGAGATGATCTCCAGAGGTCCCTTCCAACTCCTATCATTCTGTGATTCTGTGAAACCCGGCTTCAGCACAACACATGGGGGACCTAGCAGACAGGTCTTGGCCCAGAGCACCCATGAGTGTGCAGCAAGAGGTGGGCTCTGCACCACATCCCAGAGCTGCCAGCACCTAGCCCTCATCCATGCCACACCACACCACACCATGCCAACAGCTGCTGCTCATGGCCCCACCTGGATTTCAGACCCATGCGATGAGCCAAATCACCAGAATTTTCCTGTGCTCCCCAAGCGAATATCGCACCTCCCCAGCAAATTTGGCAAGGTGGCACCCAACTCAACGGCAGCTGAAGCGGCTCTCCTCCAAGGCCAAGGGCAACACCCATGAGTGGACTGTGGTAGGCAGCGACAACCCAAGTTCCACCCCAAAGCCTCACACCAGAGGATCTGGACATCTCCATGCTCAGCAGGAGCAGGGCAACCTGCTTTGCTTTCCACCAGGAAACCTGGTTGATGCCTTATGGACTCATGCTGACCACCCCAGAGAGATGCTGGCCCAGGGAAACCCAGCACAGCTCCAGCCAGCAGATGCTGCCCAGCACCCTCTGCAGCTGCCTACCACCCAAAACCAAGGACCACCATGCTCCTGCTCAAAGTGAAGAGCGAGCCAAGGGGCTGGGCTCCAGCTGCACCACAACCACGGGTTCCACTATCACTGATTACCCCCAAGATCTGGCCCAAAAAGCCACCTCCTCCCTCCCCACCCTCGGACCCCATCATTAGAAGCTGCAGCCCACCCAGGACAAGGGAGACCAGCGCCAGAACTCCAGCAGAGACCTTCTGCTGCCCACGTCGGCGAAGGGGAGATCAAAACCCAACACGCCCAGAGACCCCCAGGGATAGATCCCAGCCCTCCTCCCCAGGCCAATCAACCCCAGTACAACAGGGAGGGGTGAGGACTGGGAGCACTGGGCCGAGCACACATCTCACGGTGAGAGCTGTGAATGGAAAAGGGGAAAATAAAAAAAGTAAGAAGTACCAGGTGTTTTATTATCTAGGGCAAGGTCCGAACCCAGGAGCGCAGCCCAAGGAGGGGTTAGGGTGCCTGAGAGGGGCCGGTTACCTCCAGTGCTGCAGAAGGCTTCTTTTTGAGTTCTTCACATTTTCGGAATTTGCAAATCTGGTGGCCAGTTTTGCGATTCCTACAACTGCTGCACTGCTCGCAGTTTATCCGTCTTCGGCAGGGCGGGCACATGCCGCATCTTTTCCGTTTCTTTTTCCCCGAATTGATGGCAGATGCCAACTCATTCTGCATGGGGTACTCTGCCAAGCCGGCCATATGGAGCGCGCTCTCTGCCAGAAACACGCCGGCGGGGGTCATGATGAAAAGGCCTGGGTTGATGGGAAAAGCCCCCAGGTAAGGAAAATCGGAGGGGCCGTTCATTGTCTCTGCGGCTGAGACGGCCTCCATGTCAGAGATACCAGTCCCGTGGTCGCTTGCGAGAGGAAGATGCTCCTGGACCACTCTTTTGAGCATTTCCGTTGACTGAGCAAACTGTTGGAGGGCGGTCTGTCCTTCTGAGGAGATCTCCGACACCCGGTCTAATTTGCTCAGCATACTAGAGATGTTTTTGTGCTTTGAGGTAGAATGACTTTTATCCACAGTCGCGTCGTTGCCATTAGCTAAGGGGTTGCCTTTCTCGGAATGTTCACTTACCGAGCTGCTGCTACCAAAGGTGGAATAGTGGGAGAGCGGACGGGACTTCTTAAGACTTTTGTTCAAAGGTTCGCTTATTATTCCGCTTTTGTTCCTCCTCTCGGAGTTGACGGGGGGTTGAGAGTCATCTTGGTTATTTTTTTCCGTCTCTGGCTTGTTCCCAGTGTCTTGGTGGGAGCCCGGATTTGACATGGTGCCCGGAGCACAACAACAAAACCAAACCCAAAATTCAAACAACAACAAAAAAAAACCCCAAACCAAAAAAAAAAAAAAAACCACCCAAAACCCACCCCCAACGCCAAAGTGAAAGATCTCCCAAAGCACTTCTGGTAGCACCAGCCCGCCAGCCACCGGGAAAAGCTCAAGCAGGAACGCTCATCAACAGGGCGGCTCCTCCAGCGGACTTGAGTCCCACCTCAGTGCAAAGACATAGTCTGCGGCTCAGGGACACGACACACGGCTCTGGAAGTAGAGAAGAAAAGAGAGTCAGCGCTGGCAAGAGCCAAGGGGCTTTTCAAAGCGGCATTTTCCTCCCACTGCCATGGAAGTCTCAGCGCCACGAACAAAGAAACTCCAGGGAACGGACCTCGGTGGAGATCCGTTCCGCTGCTCTTTAAAAGGGTCACCATGCAGACAGAAACAAGGGGGTCGCTGGGGAAGTCCTGGCTTGGTGGCAATGGCTCTCTGCTGCTTAAAGGCTCTCTGTGCCCAGCTCTCGTCCCCCAGGGCCTGCAGCCCCCAGGAAGTCAGGGGGCTCATCTCCTGCTCCACTCTAGCGGTGTGCGGCTGGATGGGACCATGGGATGGCCCCGAACCACCAGCCAGAGCTTCACTGAGGGGCACCTGGTCTCCATCCTGTGGCCGCCCATGTCTCCCCAGCTGGGTGCCATGGAGGCAACAGGTTGCAGGGCTGTGGCCCAGCTCCCATGCCACCCCCCCAGATGATGCTGCTCAGCCTAGGCTGCACTCCTCACCCTCCTCTTCTTCCTCCTCCTTCTCCTGGACCCTTGTCCGCAGGCCAGCACTGCACACCAGCACTGGGCAGGGGAAGGAAGCCACATGAGGAGCCACAGCATCCACCTCCAAACCCTGCCAAGAGCTGCAGCGTCCACTTCCAAGTCCCATGAGGAACTGCAGCATCCGCCTCCACGCCCCTGCAGCGTCCACCTCCAAACCCCGTGGCAGACATGGTGTTCCACCTCCAAACCCCACAGGCAGCTACAGCATCCATGTCCAAACCCCATGAGGATCCACCTGCAAACCCCACCAAGAGCTGCAGTGCCCACTTCCAAGTCCCATGGGGAGCTGCAGCATCTACCTCCAAACTCCTGCGATGTCCACCTCCAAACCCCACAAGGAGCTGCAGCATCCAACTCCAAACCCTATGGGCAGCCATGGTGTCTACCTCCAAACCCCACAGGGAGCCGCGACGTCCACTTCCAAGCCCCATTGCTGACCTCCTGCCATGACTGGTGGACGTAAGGGCTTGGCAGCGACGGCGAGAGCCCCTCCTCGGCGCCACTCCCCAAAGCCAGGGAGATGCCACTATCCCTGGGGCAGCTCGGGGGCAGCTGGGCCCAGCGTGGCTGCGAACACTTGTTGTTGTGAAATTCCTCCTCCTCCTCCCCTCCCGAGCACGCACGCACGCACAGGCACGGCTGGAGTAATCAGGCTTTAGAGGAGAAAAGCTGCAGGGCTTAGCGGAGCAGGAACCCACATCCCCACCCCAGCAGCAGCTGGGGGAGGGCAGCATTGGGAGGAGGCCCCTCGCCTGCCCCATCCATCCATCCTGGCTATCCCAGTTATCCCAGCAGCCTCCTCTCCGGAGAATGGGCAGGGATGCAGCCATGTGTGGAGAGCTCTGCTGGGACCCTCGGTTAGTGCAGTAGAGCAAGGGGCATTCCTGCACCCCTTGCTCATCCACCTCATCCTTTGTGTCCCCATCGTCATGGCCAAGCCACCACCCAGGACCCTTCCCCACAGACACAGTGGTGGGCACCGCCGTTAAAACGCCAACGGGGGCAAGGTCCCTGCACCAACCAGCGTGGCACTGGCAGAAGAACACAACCTGTCTCGCCCTGGTGCCGGAGCTGGAAAAACCACCCCCCCCCGCCCCCGCCTGCCTGTGTGCTAAAAACCGCTTGCTTCAGCTGCTGCGGGATTTAAGATTGCAGCACGGATCGATGCAGGGCTTGGGTTCCAGCCTGGAGCTCGCCAGGCCACGTGGGGAGGGAGGGCTGCGGCGGCAGGACGGATTGTCCTTCCCCGAGTGTCGGCTCCACGGTGGGCAGCAGGATGCTGGGCGGTGGCGAGGCTGGGGTGCACCCTACATGGGTGCTGGGAAGGTGGGTGAGATGCTACCAGCGAGATGGGGGATCAATCCCTGGTCGCCATGCTGGTGGGACACCCATCCCCGGCTGCTGTGCTGGTGGGGAACCCATCCCTGGCTGCCATGCTGGTGGGACACCCATCCCTAGCTGCCACCCATCCCTGGTTGCCAGCAAGGTGGGGCACCCATCCCTGGAAGCATTAGGATGTGTCACACCTTAACACCCAAAGCAACGGGCGCTGAGGCCGGAGCGGGGAGCGCAGCAGGAAAATCACCGGATGGGAGGATGTGAGATAAAGCTGCCCGGAGCCGGGCGTTATCTCGCGCCCGCCCGCGGCCGCCTTTCCTGCGGCCCTGCGCCTCTTCCGCCCCAGGAGCCAAGTGCCACACCAGATCAGCCTGGGATTTACCACGAGGTCGCCAAGCCGTGGTGCCACTATGGCATTGCCCGAGGGTCTCCAGCCATGACCAGGAGCGTGCCTGGCATCAGTCCGCAAAAACCCCAAGCCGGTCCCCCCCCAGCCCCACGGCACAGGATGCTGGGATGTGGGTGGCCAAGTTGGGAGGACACCAGCTCAAGGTTGCAATCTCCATCGGTTCCTCCGCCGCCAGCCGTAGGACCCAGCCTTCCCCAGCTGGTCCCACCCTGCCATGTCAACTGGGTGCCAGCAGCTCCAACCAGGGCTGATGGCTGCAGGACCCCCGCTCCAGCACCCACCCACCCACCTTGCCACCCATGGGCACAAACCACCATGTCCCCTCCCAGCCTCAGCAGCACAAGGCAGTGCCCAGCTGCTGGCACGAGCTGTGCCAAGCCGTGCCGAGCCGTGCCAAGCGGCACCACCGCACAATCCCACCATTGTCCCAGCCGTCACTCAGCCTCCACCAGCTCCCACCATCTGCAACCACCCGGCACTGCCCCCCCCATGTGAGGTGGGACTGCCCCCACGCCATCACCCCTCCAGGCACCCCAGGACCTGCTTGCTGTGGGGTGCCAGCCTAATTTGCACCAAAGGGGGTGTCCCCCCCACCCCGACACTGCAGGACCACCCAGCGCAACAACCATCTCAGCTGCTCCTCACCAGCCTCTGCCCGCCCGGGTTGCTAATTGCAGCGGGGGGAGGAATTAATGATCTTAATCCCTTCTTTATGATTGACCCGAGTAAAGACCGTGAGGGCCGCCCCGTCCCTTTCCGGCCCCTTTTCCGGCCCCCATCCCCTGGGGAAGGCGCTGGGCAGCATCATCTGGGTCCCTGTCAGAAGGTGCTTAGTCCTGGCCACGGCATTAAGGGGCACGTGATGGGCTCCCTCGCCTGGGTCTTTGCACCGGGCAGCTTAGCAGCCTGGAGGGACGCCAGGGTTCAAGGGGACACCACCAAGGTCGGGAGGCCCCAACCGACACCAAGGTTGGGTCCCTTTGCAGGGCTCTGCTCCCCCCACGCAACCCCTCTGCCAGCTACAGGCTGAGCCCACAGGGTCTGAAAGGTGGGTGCCTGGGGTCCCATGTGACCGGGGATCTACAGCACCCAGGTGAGGCCACCACTTGGATGTCACCTGCTTCACCCTCTCTGCTCCCACCAAGACCCATTTCCATGGCTCACCCCAAAAAACCTGGTCCCACCAAGACCCATTTCCATGGCTCACCCCAAAAACCTGTCCCCAACCAGCCTGGATACTTGGCTGGGGCAGCAATGTTCTCCTGTGCTCCAGTTGGGAAGAAAGGGAGTTCTCCTCTCCTTGGGGTTTCCCCCCCAAGCTCAGCCCAGCAACACCCCCCCTCTCCCCGGAGCTCCCTGTGTCCTTAGGGACCAACAGTCCTAATAACTCCAAAACAAAATGAAAGGTTGGAGAAGGATCTCCGGTGGTCCAGCACCTAGAGAAACCATCGCTGGCTGATAGACCAAGAGTCTCTGTGGCTGCGGGCACCATTTCCCGTCAGAGGAGCTTTGATTCCCGTAAAAAAAAAACTGACAAGCTGTGATTTCCAGCCGGCTCCCCTGTGTTCTTTCAGCGCATCGCTGGGAAGCCATCAGCTCCTGCTGCCGTAAAAAGTCTCGTCTTTGAGACAGAACTTCTGCTTTCCTTTAATTTTAAATAAATCAACCGCCTCCCGGAAAAGCCGCCGGTTGGTCAGCCGTGCACGGACACGGCCGTAAAGGGAGAAGAAAGCAGGAAAGCCGGAGCCGAGCTGCTCCCGGGCTCCAGAGACAAAGGGAGAAAATAAAAATTCGGCTTTTTTTCTAATCCGCGGGTGCTGGGTGGGCACCAGGGGCAGCGGCTTTGTCCGCCAGGAGCAGACGGAGGACAGGGACGGAAGGGACCCCGGCGTCTTTTCAGCCTGGAGAAAGGCGGTAATTGTCCCCTCCGCAGGGTTTTTGTCCCCGCTTCCTCCCCCTCGCCACGCAGCCGCCCGCCCAGTGCAGCCCCCACCTCCCCAGCAAAGCTCCGGTGATGGACACATCAACAGACGGATGGACAGACTCAGCGGTAGACCTAAGGAAGGCACCCACCACCGGCACTCCCCCCTCTCCAAGGCATCCCTGGAAGGGTGGAGGTCAAGGGAGGCTACAGCTGGAGGTACATTCCCTGCTGGAGGTACCACTCACAGCTCCAGAGAGGGGCCAGAGGTGGGCCTGTGCTCCTCAATCACCCTGGCCAACAGCCACAGACAGGACCTTGGGATGGCCAGGAGTGTGGGGCCATGGGTGGTGGGAGCGATTCATGGGGAGTCCCATGAATCTTGAGGCATCCTGGTGTAGAACAGGACCACCGCACTGTAGGACAGCCAGAGGGTCTGGCTACAACCCAGGTCAAAGGCTCAGGAGAACAAGCACCACCAGAACAAGATACAAAGCAGCTCCAAGCCCAGTGCCACAACACTCAACTCAGCTCCCAGGGACCCCATTTCCTCAGCACAGTTGAACCTGCTGCTCCTTCCACCGAGTGACACAGGCCAACTGAAAGTGGGCGGTGATGTCTTCTAGCCTCATCGACCAGAAGTCAGGAGCCAGACCAAAGAGCTACTTGATCCCTCCAGCTACAGCATGAAGCACCATCAAGCCTTGAGGACTCAGCCCGGTGAGAGTCAGTCACAGGAGCAGAGACCCAGGGCACCATCACCTTTGGGCTGCTGCTTCTGCCAAAGCCACCAGGAAACAACGTGAACCAAGTGAGAAATCAAGCTGCAATCTCCCACAACCGACTATCCCCGCAGGAGACCCATTCAGGGAGAACCTGGTGTCTGATAACCTGGCACCCTGAGGCAAAGACAAGAATGCCCTTCACCCGTCTTGTTTGCAAGCCATCATCCCTGTCAACCTAACATCCCCCAAGCTCTGCTCTTCCCATTCGTCCTCCAAGAATCTGGTCCAGCCAGATCTCCTGGCTATGCCATGGAAGTTACCATCACCCCCTACATTTTCTCCAGACATCAAGAGAGGACACCCAGGCCTGGGGGAGGTTTGGGCAGTGTGGTAAATGCTAAGCCTTACCCTGGGATTTTATGAGCCAGAGGTATGACAGGTCACCAGATGGGCAATTCACATGGAGATAGTTCATCTCCAGTGCTCCAGAACATCCTTGGAAGGCCAGTTGTGGCAGCCACTCTGCTCATCTCTGCTGCCGAGGTGGCACTGAGGGACATTAAGAAGCCAACTCCTGAATTAAAAAGGCTATGGAAGATTAAATCCAGCATCTGGAGTGAGCCCTGGAAGCAGATGGTGAAGCATCATGGTGCACAGAGTGGCTTTCACCCTTCTCCTCCTCGCAGGCAGCCACTCTGCTCTGGGGCTGCCTCCCAGGAGAAGCTCTGGGGACACACACAGCTTGGCCAGCAAGGGCCAGAGACCTGCTAGGCATGGTGTGGTGCGGCCATGCCACTATGCTGCTGCAGAGGCCAGAGACGGGCCCATGCTCCTCAACCACCGTAGCCAACAGCCATGGACAGGACCTAGAGACGGCCAGGAGTGTGGGGCCATGGGTGGTGGGAGCTGAGCAGGCAGGAGGTGAAGCCACATCCTCAGGTGGGCTCCCTATGCCAGGGTTCCAGCAAAAGACATATTTTTTCCCTGCTGCTGCTGGGAAAGCCACCAACACACTGCGCCAGTACGGCACAGCCACCAAGGGATGCCCAACTTGGGCAAATACCCCCAAGCAAGGCAGAGCCTACCACCAACATACCCTGGACACCCAAGGAGGCTACCAGCGCGGAGAGAACAAGGATGTCCCCAGGGCCACCACCACCTCCATGTCCTTGATCCTCACCCTGCGGCGCCAGCAACCACCGGAGCCAGCACCACCGCAGGGATCGACCCGCACCCAGGGCCACCCCACGCCGGGAAACGTGGCCGCGTCCTGCCTCCGCGGGGTGGTGGTTACGGATTAAGGAGTCTTAAATGTCAGACGACCAGGCGCTCCCTGGAAATCCACTTATCTCCGCTGCCACTCGGAGCGGCCGGAGCCGGGCGGCTCTGGAGATAACGCGATTTGAAGCGTCCACCCGAGCATTGCAGGGCTGCGGGTGCCCTGCGGACAACGCCAGCCACCTCCTCCCCTCCTCCGCTCGCCCAGCTGCCGCCCGGAGAGCCGGGTGACAGCCACGCTGACCCCCCCCAAACCCCCATCCCCAGTTCGGGGGGGGACCAGGAAGGCTTGGCAACCTCAGCTCCACAGCGCTCCTCATCCATTCCATCCCTGTGCCAAAGCTGCGCCAATTCGCTGCCCAAATCCTAAAACGACTGTAACTAAAACCTACCAGATTGAGCCTCGGGAA
>VZZY01012762.1:87416-98506 GCA_013400335.1 Eurystomus gularis
GACGCTGTCGTGTGTGTGTGTCCCCCCAAGATGCAGTGTCACCCCCAGCCCAGCAGAACCCCCTCTGCCCTCTGCAAAGCCCCCCCAGATCCTTTTGGAGGGACCCCAGCTCTTTAGTCCGCTTCGTCGCCAGGGTCTTCTCCACCAAGGGAGGTCCCAAGGGTGGCTTCAGGAGACCAGGTTGAATGACCCAAGGACATCGAGGACAAGTGGATGGGGGCCAAAGCAACAACGGGCATCCCAGCAGGAGCCCCAAAAGCCACCACAAAGGGCTGTGGGGGCTCGGGCAAGGCTTCACCCCAAGGACACCTGTTCACAGCCCATTGAGGCCAAGCTCAGATGTGTGAATTGCTCCCGTTAACAGATGGGGCGATTACAGTGTAAATTACTTGGGGTCTAACCGATAACCAGGTCACGGAGAGACCCATCAGCAGGCGCAGAGCTCCGAGAAGTTAATTAAAAATAAGAAAAAAAAGTTGTAGGCACAGCCGCATGGGAAGATTTGATGGCGAGGAGCCCCAAATCCATCAGTGCCACCTCCAGTAGTGTCCAAATGTATCAGTGCCACATCCAAGTGCCACGTCTAATAGTCCCCCAAATTCCATCAGGGCCACCTCCAACAGCCCAAATCCACCAGTACCACCTCAATGGTGCCCAAATCCACCAGTACCACCTCCAAGTGCCACTTCCAATAGTGCCCAAATCTATCAGCGCCACCTCAATGGTGCCCAAATCCACTAGTATCACATCAATGGTGCCCAAACCCACCAGTGCCACCTCAGTGGTGTCCAAATCCATTGCTGCCACCTTCAAGGGCAGCCCCATCCTGGAGAGATCCCCTTGTGCTCCCAGCTCTCTCAAAGCCCCATCCTTCCACATCCCACCAGGCAGCTCCATCGTGGCACAATCCAAGGAGCCATGGGCATCTGAGAAGCACCTCCACTGCTCATTCCACAGACACTCTGGGAGGGCTGGATCCTCGTCGCTGCCATGCCGGAGGGATTAAGGCATGCAATCCGCACCGCCCCCCCCACCACCCCCAAGTGCCTGCTCCTGAAGGCGACGGCTTTTGGAGGAACTGCGTTTGCTGCCAGGAAGGCAGCCGCACCATCAGGAAGCCGCCGGGGTCCGCAAGTGGCAGGCTATGGACAGATGTCGAAGAGGACGGTGAATAATCCCTTCTTCCTCTGGGAGGATTCGGGTCGCCCTCGCCCTCGCCGGGGGTTTATCCATTGTCTGGATCTGCTGGCCGTGGTTATTTTTGGTCAAGCGCCGCGTTTTGCTTGGCCTCGCCAGCGGGAGGGAAACAGGAGGAAGACGAGAAAGGGGAGGAAGAAGGCTGCTTGGCCAGGGCTTGGCGAGGAGGGAAGAACAGCAGCTCCACAGCCCTTGGGGAGTCCAGGCTGGTCTCCTCCCAGCCGCACAGCGTTGCTGAGCACGGCCAGAACTCGCCGCAGCGATGGGGCTGGCTGGCCCATGCATCACAGCCTGCACTGGTGCCCGGAGAAATTGCTCCCCGTAAGCCCAGTGGAGCGGAGAGGCTTGAGAGGCTTTGAGGAGCAGGTTGTGCTGCCCAGCTGCCAACACCCTCCTGCCCAGGCAGCAATCGGGGTCATCTCCAGCAGCAAATGAAAGCACACAGCAGCTCTGGCAGGGACGGGCAAACCCTGCCTGCTGCCAGCACCATCCCGAGCCCTGCCCATAGACCCACCCATGCCCCAGGTCCACCCAGATAGGCCAAAAAAGGCTGGGGAGTCTCATGAAGGCAGGTCTCTGACCTGCCCTGACCCTCTAGGCTGTGGACCTCCAGCCCTCACGCTTCATCCCCAGCACTGCAAGGGATGAAGTGTGCAGGTTCCATCCTCCCCATGGCTTGGGCTCCACAAGGGATGAAGCTCAGACGGGATCCACACCCATCCTTCCAAGCCAGGTACAATGGGAGGTGTGGGCAAGGATAAGAGGCATCTGTGAGGTCCTAGGGAGAAGACACACATCCACGCCCCAGGACTTTGCACTTCTCCCCATCCTTCAGCAGTGACTTGGGGAGCATCCCCACTCGCCATCCATCGGTGCATCAACTTTCCACCTCCACCCAACCTGCCTGCACAGCGCGAGGACAATAAAAAGCTGCTTCCCCACTCTTGCCTCCTGCAAAAAAACACCTCTCCCGAGCTCTCCCCACGCTTGGCACTGCTTGTCATTCAAGCAAACCCCATGGCCTTTAAGCTGCCAAGGTACCAGAGCTGCTCCGGAATCGGAGTTCGCTCGGCTCCTGCCCTGGAGCAAGGAATCTGAAACGCTGCCACTGGAAACGAAACAGAGCATCCGTCATTTCCCTTGCCAGGAATATATCCAGCCCCCAAAAAAAGCAATACTGCCTGCTCAAGAGCCAGCAACAAAAGCCCTCAGTTTTGCCAGCGAAGCAGAGCCCGGCATCGGGCACTTGCATGCGGGTCCGAATTCACCCCAAATAGAGCGAGCATTGGAGTCGGGTCAAGGTCGGAGCCATCCCGGAACCAAGAGAAGGGTGCTGGGTCAGAACGGCTGGTCGCTGGACCCCTCCCGGGATGCTACAAGGACAATCCACGGGTTTGGAGAAAAAAGAGGCAGGTGGCAGAGAGGGGACAAAAGCTCCCTTCGGCCGCTGCCAACCCAACGCGTCCCAGCCTTGCCACGGGGTTGCCCTGGGGAAGCCATCTCGGTGCCCACCAGCCACCTCCAGCCAATCCCAGTCACTTCCCCAGGAAAAGGAGCCGCGCGTTCCCAGCCAGCCCAGCCCCCAGCCCAGGCACGCCAACCCAAATATCTGCAAGAGGCGCTCCCCTCCATGGGAACGGCGAGGAGTTCACATGCCCCAGCAATGCCTGATTAAACTCCCAAACTCCCCGGGAATACCCCTGAGGCTGGCTGAAGATAAGCCAGGAGCTGGGCTGCTCTCCGGGAACTGGGAAAGAGCGATTCCTTTTTTTTTTTTTCCCGTTGAAATCCAGAATAATGCAGAGCGAACCCCCAGCATGCTCCAGCTCGGGTGCAAGCGCGCGCCCAAGCTCACTGCCCCAGGAGCTTCCCGCTCCCCGGCATGACGAGGTGGTCCCAGCACCAAGCCAGACCTTGTCGGAGATGGTGGGGATGGAAAATGGAGAGTTGGGACAACTCAAGGCAGTGCAGGTGAGCTGAGCGTGCTGGGTTAGAAGATGCCGAGCAAGAGGACAGTGCTGGAGACCTGGGCAGAGGCAAGGCCAGCAGGTCCCAGAGGATGAGGACACTTGCTACCACCATCTCCAGGGCCTGTGATGCTCTCCAGGTGCTCCATTATTTCAGAGTGTTTTAGACACTGGTTTCACTGGTCCTCAGGTCTCCTGCGACTCTCATCACCCTTCTCCTCCCTTCTGGCCTCTCCATGATATGTAGTTGTAGCACTAGACCTGAATCTCCCAAGCCATCCACACACTCAAAGGCAAGTCAAGTCAATGTTGGTTCAGCACTGGATGCAACGGGTGAGCTGGAGCGTTCCAGGATAAAGAAGAAGGAGATGATGCTCCTCCCTTTCATACATAGTGGAGCCCAGGGAGCAACCAGCCCCTTGTCCTTCAGGAGAGCAGAGCCACAGGGAGGGTTTGCACCATGTCCTAAGGATCAGCAAGCCCTGGTGCTGGGGGACACCAGGGCAACCTGGCTGCCAGGGCTTCGATGGTGACCAAATGTGATGTAAGCAAGAAGTTCTACCTTCAACCAGGATCATAGCTGGGAAGACCTGCACCAAACACACGTTTGTGCTCTTGGACAGGAAAATGTCTGAGGCCAGAGGAGCACAGGCAAGGCACCTACCCCACACCAAGCTCTCATTTGGAGGAAATGTCTAAAAGCTCTCTGGGTTCTTGATGCGTCTTTAAGAACCAGCCCAAGTGGAAGAGTGTCTCCCACCTGCTGCATGGTGGTCACCCCTTCCCCAGCCAGCCCACAGCGGGTTCAGAGCACCCAGCCTCTTCCCAGGGACCTAGTGCTCCATACCTGACCCCCCTGCAGAAGAACCATCTTCCTTCACCCTTGCAGAAGGGTTTGACCCCATGCCCTCCCGAAACCCAACACCCACATCCCCATCTCCAGACAGGTCCTCCTGATGAAGCACTGGCAAGCTCCTGAGATGGGAGGAATGGAGCCTCCAGAGCACAGGGCACCAACCAAATGGTTGATGTCCACCCACCCACTCTCAGCTTCCACAATGGACATCCTCCTCCATCTGCTGCTTCCTCCAGCCTGTTCCAGCTCCTCCTCCCTCTTCCCCATGTTGGCACCACCATGCTAGAGACTCACACCCTTGCCCCTGGTGACTCGCTCCACAGTGGCAGAGCCCAGGGGAACCTGGGACACAAGAGAGGCCAAAATCTGGGCAGGGAGCTCCAGCAGCCTCCATCCCCCAGCAAGCAGGACCTGTCTTGCAGGTGGTGGATTGGGCAGAAAGAAACTTGTCCCCGTGACTATGATGAGCCACTGGCATTTTAAGGACAGTCTGTGACTCCTTCCTGGGTCTTCCGGTGGGTGGTCAGCAAATCCAAGGTGTGACTGAGGGTAGGGCAAGGGGAACGCTGCACTCACAAAGCAGAGGAAGGCAGCAAGGGCTTCACAAAGACCCATCCTTGGGGTTTTTTTCCCTCCTTTGGAAGCTTTGGACACATTAGACATGGGGCACATCCAGGTTAAGAGTAGAAAAAAATTCCCCAGCACTTCCTGAACAGCTTCCCCTTGACCAGGGTGTCTTCACCTTCACCAAGGTGGCTTCCCCATCCTCGTGTAGCCTGCATGGACCCACCTGACCTTCCCACACCTTTCTCCTACATGAGGAGAAGCTGGCCCTCAATATCAGGAGGGAGAACATTCTCCTTAAGGATTTTGCAGAGAAAGAGGCAATTCTTTACCCCAACAATGCATTTTCATGATGCATCAAAGCCCAAACCCTGCGGTTTGGGACTGCGGGCTGCAGTCTTCATGGTCCCTCATGGCCAAGGGAAGCAGCCATCACCCATGGGGGATCTGGGATGGGTATCTCTGGAGGACAGCCATGGGTGTCCTCGTGTCCCCATGGTGGGTGGACCTGCTTTGGCTCAAGGGGTTTAAGCTGAACTAGTGCAAGTCCCTCTTGCAGACCCTCGAGGCCTAAGGCTCCCTGAGCTCTTAATGGGCTTACGGAGCTGCTGGGACCAGAGCGGCTCCCCCAGCGCAGGGACTGGGGGGACTTAAAGGCACCTGGATCCCAGTGGCACATTCCCCGCTCTCCATGGAGCTCAGACCTCCCCTCAAATTCAGGCTGGGGGTGACAGGAGCATGCCCAGTGAGGATGGAGGGGCCAGCACACCATCCCATGCCATCCCCAGGCAATCCTGATTTTCCAGGCTTGGATCAAGCACAGGAATCACAGAATCATGGAATGGGTTGGGTTGGAAGGGACCTCAAAGATCATCTCATTCCAACTCCCCTGCCATGGTAGGGACACCTCCCACTAGCCCAGGTTGCTCCACCCTGGCCTTGAACACCTCCAGTGATGGAGCATCCACAACTTCCCCTGGGCAACCTGTGCAGGTGTCCCACCACACTCTGAGTGATGGAACGATGGAACGGGGCCATCCAGGGACAATCCTGCTGGAAAGCCCCACAACCCCATCCCCAACAAGCCCAGGAGCAGCACCTCTGCCTTCCTGCCTCGACCTATTTTGGGGGCTTGGACTCCAGCATGTAGGTTTGTGCCTCCGGGTCTTTCCAGAGAGGAAATATATCCAAAAAAAACCCCAAGAAAACCCCAACATTTGGGCACGCAATGGAGCTCCCATGCTTTTCCCATCAGCTGCTCTACACGCGCGTGCGGCACAGCAAAATCCATAGGAAATTTTTGCTAAAGCTGGGAAAGAAAAAAAAAAAAATCCAGGAAAAGCCAGAGAAGGCTGAGCTCGCCGGACACAGCTCGCCAGGAGGGGCTGACAGAGCTGTTACACTCTATTGGGCCAATAATCCACAAACTAAGACGGATTTATTGTACATGGCAGATCGTAACAGCTCCAAAAAAACCATCGCTGTCTCCCGGTGCTTAAAATTCACTTTCTTGGGTGAAAAACAACAACAACAAAAAAAAAAAAAAAAAAACGGGCCAAAATATGGCTTTACGAGATAAGATGCGTGGTCATACCGTTCCATGGCAGACAGAAGCCTGTGCAAACACATCTACGGGGCTGGTTATTTTTTTCTGGATATATAAATAAATAAAATATCTCCTCTTCCGAGGCTGCATTACCCGGCTTGGAGCGCTGTCGTTACCACCGGATTACCCGGCTTGGTTTCACCTCCCTTAGCAAGATGGATTTGTGGGGATGTTGTTTCTGCCCCAATATTCCCACCCAAGCGCAGAGGGAGATAAAAATTTAATGAATCAAAGCCAAACTTGAGGTCCTGCAGCCATGTGGTTTCCTGGGATAGGTGGGCTTGGGTCCTTTGGAAGACGAAAGCCTCCGAGATGCTGGAGTGGAGAGCAGGTTCTTCCCATCGGCCCGACAGCGTGATGGCAAGCTCGGGATGGGGGGATATTTTAAAAAATGTAATAATAATAATAATGATGATGACGATGAAGGGTAGTGCCGGTGCTTTCCTTCCAGGAGTGTTCCTGGATGGAAAGGAGCCCTGGCCAGCATGGAAAAGCAAGACCAGCAGCAAGACCAGCCCGACCAGGCCGGTAATTGCGGCGTCTGTTTGAATCGCCGCGACGCTGGAAATCACGCTGGGCACCGGCTGAGAGCTTACCGGCCGGCTGATCATATCAGACGGGGATCAAAAAGGCTCAGCTAACGGGTTTAGTGTGCAGCTCGTCCCAGCCGGCGCTGCCGCCGAGGGGGGAGGCCGGGCTCCCAGGGGAGGGCTGCAGGCCCTGGATGCTCGCAGGAAGCGCACGGGAGTGAGCACGATGCTCGCTCCCGTGTGCTTCCCGTGAGCATCCCTCGGTGGGATGGCCGGTGAGGCAGCCCCCGCCCTGGGCATTGCGCCTGGATGATGGGTTGGGCAATGCCGTGTGCTCGCCCCCCACCCAACGCTGCACCCCCAAAACCATCCCAGGGGGTGCGAGCAGCAGGATGCTGGAGAAGGCAACCAGGAGAGTGGTTTTTGGCTGTGCTCGGAGTCTCGGAGCGCTGCCCGCGGGCATGGATGGATGCAGGGAGGGGGTTTGCAGGGGGTACCCCAGTTCCAGGCAACCCCCTTCCCCAGCAAGCAGCGCAGTCACGATGTGCCAAGACTGGCCAGGCGGCTCCAGGGAGCCGAGTAATTAGAGCAGGAGGCTGTGAGTCAGCGAACGATGCAGAACCTCGCTGAGGTTGACAAAGAGGCAAAAGATGGCAGTTTCACCTGGCCCGCTGAAAGGGCACATTGAGATGGGCGACGAGCATCCGGCTCCCAGCGAGCCACGCCGCGCCACGGGCACCGTCCACCCGCCCAACGCTCGACGCCTCGTCCCGACATCATTGCTAATAGAGATGTGGTTGGGCAAGAGCCCAAACTCTCCAGGAGCAAGGGAGTGGGGTAGCTTCTGAAAAACCCAATGTTTTGGGGGAAGGTGCTGGGTAGAGCCCCCTCCAGCACCCCAAGCTGAGCGGGGAGCAGGATTTTGCCAGGCTTGGCAGCTGTTCTTGCCCTGGTTGCCCTGGAGAGATGCGCAGCCAGTGGCTGCGATCCTTCCGGCATGCCCAGGATGGGTATTTACGGGTGATGTTTGGCTTGGAAGCAAACCCCAACCCCATCCACAGGCTTGCCCCTGTTGTTTTTTAGCTGGGGGGGGGAAGGGGTCCACCAGGGCTGCAGGCAGGTAAGGCCTCGCCGCACAAGCAGCCCTGGGCGAGGAGAGTTTAATTAACCCCGGAAAGCAATCATTCAACGGCCAGCGCGGGTAATCGATGCGGAAGGGGCAGCTTGCTGCCGAGGGACCATCTGCTCTGGGGAGCGATGGCGGCTCCTTGTCCCCCCCCCCGTCGCCCTTTGCCCCGTGCCTGTCGGGAAGCTGCCGCGGGGCAGCTGGTTTGGGGGCCCCATCCTGAGCTGAACAGATCCCTCTGCCCCTCGCCTCGACCCTCACTTCCCGGAAAGCTCCAGGTCCCTGAAACACGTGATTTCCTACACGTTGCAGCCCCCACCCCTGGAACAAAGCCTGGCTGGGGGGCCCCCGCCAAAGGGTCTCTCCAGACCAAGGCACACCCAGGATGGAGCTGAAGAAGAGCTGGGCAAGGATGTGACCAAGCACCCTCCTCACCCCACAGCTATTTTCATCTGTGAGATGAGCTTGGGGTAGTCTCAGCCTTGAGGGCACAGGGGGTTGGTGTCTTTTGGAGTGTCCGGCCCACCCCTCAAACACCTACAGCCAGATTCCCACGGGAATACTCAGAGGGATGCTCTCAGCATCCCCGCATCACCCAGGGTACCAGTCATCCTGCCACAAGGCATCACATTCCTTCCCAGCCCTGCCTCTCTGGGATGCAGGCATGCCCAACGGTGGGAGAACACCTGACAAGCAAACCTCCATGGGCAGGAGACAACAGGGAGACCACGCTACGGGACCCAGATTCACTTTTTCATGGTATTCCCCATCCCACAGCCACCCCAGTGTGGACAGGCATAGAGTGGGACAAGGAGAAAAGAGGTTTTTCTGTGCCCGGTGAAAAAGTCGGACACATTGCACAGCACCTGCCCAGGCTCCAGCAACAGCCTCTGCCCCCCCAGCACCCCCAGCACCTTCCAACCCCACAGGCACCCTGGGCCCTTCTCTAAGCCCACACTTCCAAGGTTCTCCTGAATTGCTTTTAATTCCACCCGGTAAATGAATGATGCCAAGCGCTCACGGGCAGCAGTGCCGAGTGGTGTGCAACTGCTCCCAAGGGATCCAGGAGCTGGCTCTTGCTCCAGGGCACTGACTCCAGCTCCGGGATGGGGTCCCTGGGCAAGTTTGGGATGGGTGCAGGGAGATTTCTGGCCCCTCATCCCCATGGTCACCCTCCAGGAGAGCTTTCGGGGCCGCTGGGGATGCAGCATCCCAGGGTAAGGCCAGTCGGGGGGACAAGAGCAGGATTTTGTCCTCCATGACGGGATTTGGCAAGACCAGTGTCCCCAGCAGCATCACTCCTCCCTCTCCTATGAGGAGACCTTCTATCATCATCACACCCACCCCGCTCCCAGGGCCACCACACCCCAGGAAGCCTGTGGGGACATGGCACGGGCAGGGTGACAGATGGGTCCCCAGAATGGCCTGGACTGCAGGGCTCAAGGTGACCTGCGAAGCACAAAATGTGGGTTTATGCCCTTCCTTGCCTCCTCAGACTGCCCTGGACCTGCAGAGCCCCAGGGAAAGGCATTGTGTGGTTCTCCCTACTCTAAGGCAGCAGCTCAGCAGAACACACACCCCGCTGCACACCGGCACCACATCACGGGCATGAGCACCAGCTTGAGGGTCACCTCTGCTCCAGGAGAAGGTCCTGGTGGACTCAGTTCCTGGCTGGCAACAGCTGCCAGGATCACTGGGAGAGCATGCTTGGACTCCAGCATGGCTGGGCAAGGGCTCCCAGCACATCCCACCACATCAGAGATCCAGGGAAATATTCAACGAGAGATGCTCTTGGTACCCCAGCACCGCCCAGGGTACCAGACACCCTGCCTGGGGTATAGGGATGAGGGATGTCCCTTCCCAGCACTCTCAGGAAGGATCCATCCCCCAGCTGCCTGTTGGTCACCATGACTGGATTCAACCTCGAAGGCTCGAGTGAGCAGTGCTTGACCCCCGAGCTGGTGCTCAGTCCCTCAAACTGGGGCTCAAGCCCAGAACCAGCACTTAGGCCCCCCCGGATCACTGCTCAACCCCCAAGCCAGCGCTCAGCCCTCCCAAGCTGGTGCTGAGTGGGTGCTCAGCCCCCTGGACCACTGCTTGACCCCCAAGATGGTGCTCAGCCCCCTGAAATGGTGTTCGACCCTCAAGCCAGCGCTCAGTCCCCAAACTGCTGCTCAGGCCCCAAGCTCAGGGGATCCCCCCTAAAATGGTGCTCGACCCCCATGCTGCTGCTCAAGCCCCCCCAAATAGTGCATGACCTTGAGCTGGTGCTCAGCCCCTCAAAACGGTGCTCAGCCCCCCAAAGCAGTGCTTAACCCCCAAGTCAGTGCTAACCCCNTGCTCAACCCCCACGCTGGTCTTCAGCCCTCCAAAACAGTGCTTGACCCCCAAGTCAATGCTCAGCCCCCCCCAAGCCAGCGCACAACACCCTGGAACGCTGCTCAACCCCCAGGCTGGTCCATAGCTTGCTAAAATGATTGTTGACCTCCAAGGTGGTGCTAAGACCCCCAGAAAGGCTTGGCCCCCAATGCTCAGCCCCACTGGGAGGTGCACAAAGCAGGACCCCCCCTTCAAGAGCACCCATAGGTGCAGGAGACAGGTCCAGGCTCCCAGCAAAGGAATTCCCCCAGGGCCAGCCCTGCCCTGGCACAGGGAGGACACCGAACGAGGACACCCCCATGTCCTGAAGGGGCCCCCACCTTGTCCCTCCTTCCCAGGGGAGCATCACCACTGGGAAAGCTGAGATCGCCGGGGCTCTACCAGGAGCACCCCCAGCTCCAGAGCCACAGAGGGAGGGGGGGGGTCCAGCCAAAGGCGAGGAGCTTTATCACCTGAATACTGGGCACTTAGCTAATCCTTGGAGGTGGCCACATGGCAGGAGGGTTTGTGGGATGCAGCCTGGGATGCTCAGGTGGGACAAGAACATGTGGTCAGAGCTCTGGGCAGGGAGGGAGGAGGGGGGGATGGGACTTACTCCACGCTGCCTTCCCAGCTGCCAGGGGTGTTCCCAGCTCTATCTGCTGAGAATGAGGATGAGCTAAAGCGGCACCCTCGCATCCCAATGCCAGTTATTGCCAGGATTAGGTTGGCCGTGCTTTACCAAGATGTTCTCCACCCCCCAAAATCCAAGCCCCACCACCTGCTGCCAGTCGTGACCTGCCCATGTCCCCCATTCCTCCCCAGCTCCAGCATCTTGGGACCCGCAGACACAGCCCCCATCAGAACCACGTCCCCCCATCCCTCC
>VZZY01012764.1:10152-41450 GCA_013400335.1 Eurystomus gularis
GGGGCGGCCCAGGAGCTCCGGAGCGGGCCGGGCCGGGCCGGGCCGAGCTTCCTCCGAGAGAGGCCGTGCTGTCCCGCCCCGCCGTGTATCCCGTCGGGATGCAGGAGCTGCACCGTTAGCCAGTTTGCTGCTGATCATAGAGCCTTAAAGATCGTCCTGTCCAACCGTTCACCTGACTCTACCGAGTCTGCCGCTAAAGCCTCAGCACCATGTCCCTCAGCACCACGTCTAGACGGTGTTAGAAAAACACGTCCAGAGATGCTGACGCCACCGAACGGGGAGGGGCGGTTGGGTCTCTTGAGGGAGAAGAGGGACAGCAGCGGGGTCTGGACAGACTGGGGCCCTGGGTGGTCACCAACGGCGTGACATGTAACCAGAACAAACGCCAGATTCTGCACCTGGGAGGGAGTAACGCTGGGGACAGATATAAACTGGGAGAGGGATGGCTGGAGAGCACCCTGCAGAAAGGGACTAGGGCATGCTGGAGCACCTCTGTGACGAGGAAAGGCTGGAGCTGCTTAGCCTGGAGAAGACTGAGAGGGGATCTGATCAATGCTGATCAGTATCTAAAGGGCAGGGGTCAAGAGGAGGGGCCCAGACTCTTTTCAGTGGTGCCCAGCGACAGGACAAGGGGCAACGGGCACAAACTGGTACCCGGGAGGTTCCATCTGAACATGAGGAAAAACTTCTTCCTTGTGAGGCTGCCAGAGCCTGGCCCAGGCTGTCCAGAGAGGTTGCAGAGTCTTCTTCTCTGTAGAGGTTCCAAACCCCCTTGGTCATGATCCTGGGCACCCTGCTCTGGGTGACCCTGCTTTAGCAGGGGGGTTGGACTAGATGATTTTCAGTGGTCCCTTCCAATCCCCACCATGCTGGGATTCTGTGATTCCCCTTCTATCAGTGAAACAGCTCAAATCCCTCCATCTCTCCCTGGTTTGTGGCCTTCTCCATCTCCCATCCCATCTAATGGCTCCTCACTGGTCTATCCTCAGGTTGTCACTGCCCTTCTGCCAGGAACAGAGACTAGCCACAGAGATGCTGATATGTGGGAGAGGCTGGCAGAGGAATTGCTTCTCCTGACATACCAGGGGAGATCAGCCAGTGTTCAGGAAAAGAGAGAGGCTTCCCGGCCACAATATGGTATCTCTGCAGTGCACTGAGGGCGTTTGTGAGAGGGAAGGAGGGTGAGAGCCACAGGAGCCACATGCAGCTGGGGAAGTTCATAGCTGTTTATTGTGGTGGTATCCCAGAGCAAAGCCCTGGCAGTGCTCATGGGTCACGGATGGGACATGAGATGATCAGGGAGAGCTGGCGGCGAGGGAGTTCATTGCTGAGCAGGCAGCCAGGCCTCAAATGATTAATTCCTGGGTCGCCCATGTGGCCCTGTAACCTTTCCTGCAAGGGAGAGGCCACCATGAGCCACACTTGGGGCCAGGGATTTCATCCCTGAAGAGCTGCTGCTGCAAGCCCTGGCCCGACCCATCTGCCCATAAACCTGAGAGCAGATGGTGGGAGGGAGACCTCACCTGCGCTTCCACAACCAAAACCCTCCGGCAGAGGCTGCGGCCACAAGGAGCAGCACTGTGATGGCAATGCCAGCTGGAGCTGTGCTGCGGTTTTCTGGGACAGGGAGAGAAGAGGGCAACCATGTGAGTGTGGCAGCACCAGGTGGAAGCTGTCCCTCACGGGGCCAGTGGCTGCTCCCTGCACCCCATCCCCATGGATAGCACCTACCCCAGGGGATGAGGAGGCTGCGGGTGCCCAGGCTGCGGTGACGCACGCGGCAGGCGTAGCTGTGCCTGTCACCAGGGGCCACGGCCAGGATGCTGCGGAGCTGGTAGGTGAGGTCGGCGTTGGGCAGGATGGTGGTGGTGCTGAGTGCTGGGCCCGGCGGTACCTCCTGGCCATCCCGCAGCCAGGCGACGCTGATGGGCTGCGGGTAGAAACCGGTGACACGGCAAACCAGCAGGAGCTGGTCTGGGCTGGGCGTGCGGGTGAAGACTGTGGCCACAGGTAGCTCTGGGGGGTGAGAGCAAAGGAGTGAGGGGAGCCCTGATGAGGCACCATTTGGCCCCAGTTTGTGGGAAGGTTGGGGTGGCCATGCCAGGGTCAGGGAGCTCTCACCTTGTCTCTCTAGATCAGACTCCCCATACCTGCACAGGATGGGGATTTGGCTTGGGCAGGTAATGGAGAGGAGGTGCACCAGGAGCGCTGTGACGGACCTCTCTGTGTTGAGGGACTTCGTGAACATCTCTGCTACTTGGGATGGCTGCTGGGACTCCCAGCGCTGTCTTTCCACCTTGAAAGCTGTGAGATCTCTGCCATCCTTCCCAACATACATGAAGCCCCAGCTTGTCCTATTGGGGTGGAGCACACAGCCTGCACGGAACTGGGCCACAAATGGGTCTGCCAAGGGCAGAGCCGGTGGAGAGGTCCCGTGAGTGTGTGGGACATGGGAGGCACATGCAGAGGTGCAATGGGCAGCGGGGTGCAATGGGCAGCAGGGCATAGGGCCATGCTTCAGGAAGCCCCAGGACACCCTGCAAACCCTCAGTCCCTTTGGAAGGCGGGAGTGGATATGGGGCCAGTTAGTGCATGGTGGTTACTCAAACAGAATTTTGTCCCTCAAAATATTTCCAGCTTTCCCTGATCTGTGCTGTGTGGGTTCTGCAGCAATGGTAAATTTGGTGGCAGCTCCCCAGCGTGCAGAGGAGTTTCCTGTGCCAGATGGCAGGAAGGAAACCATCTAAGAGGTATTTTTGGTGTGCTGCCCTCCCCTGCCCTGCTACCTATGTGCCCCAGCAGCCACAGCGTTTCCTGTGACCCTCTCAGGAGCTGTTGCAACCTATGAGACCCTGCAAATGCCACCCCAGTGGGGAGGAGGGAGCAGCCAGAACCTGGGAAAAGGGGCTGGGGCTCTGGATGGGGTCATCTCCATACTTACAGTCGATCTGCGCCTTATAGACCATTTCATGCACGTATCGGATCATATTGCGCAGAAAGATTTTGTACTGGGACTTGATCTGCTCCATGTCACCCTCAGCTGAGGCCTTCTGGACCCAGGGCCAGTGGAAGTGGAGGCTCCAGTTGACAGAATCCAGTGCAAAGAGGGGCACATCCCCCAGGAAAGCCACTGAGAACACCTCAGAAGAGCTGATGTTGGCAAAGAGGCCCGTTTGGAGCAGCTGGAAAACCTGTGGCCCTGTTAGGAAAGAGGATGGTGATGGGAAGGGCTGCAGGAAAGAGGAGATGAGTGGGGAGTGGCTGGAAGGGAAATGGGATTCAGACTAGGTAACAGGAAGACATTTTCACAATGAAGGCAGTGAGACACTGGCACAGGTTCCCCAGAGGTGGTAGATGCCCCATCCCTGGAAACATTCAAGGTGAGGTTGCATGGGGCTCTGAGCAACCTGCCCTAGTTGCAGATGTCCCTTCCCATGGCAGGGGGGTTGGACTAGATGACCTTTAAAAGTCCCTTCCGACCCAAACTTGTCTATGATTCTCAGCTTGCTTAGGGTTACTTTCCTTTCTGAACATCCTCTACCTCCACTGCTCTCTTTGCTTCTCTGTTTTACCTTCAACAAGATGTTTCTCCTCCATAGAGGATTTCAGGCACCTTTTCCCCTCCCCTCCCTGCCTCCCTCTTGCCCTGCGCCTGCTGTCTGGCTGTGTGGAGCAGATAGTAGGAGACATCTCAGTGCTCCTTTGGGGTGGGTGCTTCCTCCAGGAGAATCACCCGTTGAAAGACCTGTATCTGCCAGACACCTGCGCACGGCACAGAGAGTGTGGAGGATGGAGGGTGGGAAAGGGCATTTTGTCCAGGTTTGAGGGCATCAGGAGCTCAAGGAGACCAAACCCTGAGAGAGACAGGGGAGTAGCCCAGCCCGGAGATTAACCCCATGTTCCCATGTCTGCTGCTGTCCCCCGCCTCCGGAAACGCGAGGTCTCACAAGGTTGTGGTGAAATGCTCTATGTGACAGCAGCAGCCAAAATATCCTCTCACAGGTGCAGCTCTCCAGCAGGTCTTCTGGAAGGGGCCCACAGCACCACGTGAAAATGAGACCCCCATGGCACCCACACGCTCCCTGCAGGAGTAAGGAACCTTTGGGGGAACCCCATCCCAGGCCTGGCTGGGGACCCCTGGCCTCACTTCTGCTTGGGTGCCCGAGCCCCCATGCTGGAGCTGGTGGGGCACATTGCCCTAAGCTGGAGGCAGGCACAGAGAGGGTGGGCAGGGCACCACTGGGTGATGCGCAGTGGGGAGTGGCCCTTTGGTGTTGGGGTTCTTCCTCCCCATGCAGGGGACAGTGACCTGGCCGTGCCCCCCTGAGGAACCTGTGGGGTCCTCTGATGGGGGGTGAGAGAGGTTGGGGTGAGTCAGGGCTCCCACTTACCTTCTGGATCTGCCCACATCCCAGGGAGGAGGAAGGGGAGAAAGAGGAAGAGGAGGAGATGAGGGGGCTGCATGGTGCACACAGCAGGGCTGAAGCAGTAGCAGTGACTGTGGGAGGAGGAAGAACCCGTGGGGTCCCAGCTTCAACTCAGCCCAGCAGTCACAGTGGTGGCTCTCCACCAATGAGACCAGTGCAGATGTGTTGGGGAGGGGCCCAGAGGTCCCGAACTGGGGGCTGAGGATGTGGGAAGGAGGAAAGCTGAAATAAGGTCTTCAGCATGGAGTTTTGCAGCCCAGCCAGGAGGAGAAGGCACGGAAAGGGATGTCCCAGGGAACGGCAGTAGGGAAAACAGGTGCTCAAGAACCCAAGGTGGTTGCCCCTAACCCTGTTCTTGTGGGGTGCTTCAGCTCCAATGGAGGTGAAGATGGCTTTTGGGTTTCAGCCCTTACTGGAGAATGACAACTGCTGTCCCCTCAGCTCCTGCATGGGGAGGAGCGCTGCTTTGGATCCTGCCCAGCACCTCCAGCTCAGGCTCCTCCTGCACCACTTGCCTAACCGTGGGGACGGGGATCCCCGAAGGGTGACCAGAGCTGGCCTCATCCCCCACAGTGTCCCCTACCCACTGTTCCTCCCTGGCTGTCCCCTGGTGCCTCCCCTCCCCCTGCAGTTTCTCTTCCCGTTTCTGGCGGTGCTGGTGTTGGGGGCAAAGGCAGAACCGAAACCATAGCTGAGGTGTCCCTGCTCCATGTCTCCATCTCGGGTGTCCTCAGCTCTGGTGAGGACTTGGGAAAGGCCCATATGGGGCTGCTGCAGACCCCATGCTCCAGCACCCCATGACACTGAGTCAGACATGGGGAGACAAGGACACTGAACCCCTTCCCTTCTGTGGAGCAGTCCCATGGAGAAGTAAGGATGATGGCGGGCCCAGAAATGGCACCAGCTTCCCTAGCAGCTTACCTTGGCATCACCCAGGGGATGTCTGGCCATGCCACAACAATGTCCCTATCCCTCCTGGTAGTGCCACCAGTACTGGGCTTGGAGGAGAGTGGCTGGTGGGATGGCAAAGCACAGCCATGGGGCAGCCAGGGAAGGATGGGGCAAGGGAGGCTTTTGTCCACACAGACCTATGAGGTAACCATTTGTCCTCATGATCTCTCCTAAGGTGACTGTTGGTCATTTCTTGCTGAGCAGCTGGTAGGCTATTAGCAGGCCTCTTGCTTTTGCAGGTGCATGTGAGGTCACTGGTGCTGAGTAGCTGATAGGACAGAAGCAGGTACCTGACTTTGCAGATGATCATGATGTCTTCAGCCTCCTCTAAGTTTTCTTCAGATGCCTCCCACTGTTGCAATGGATCAGGAGTTCTGCTTTTGCTCTTCCTCATCTCTATGGAGTGTTCTTGTCCTCATGCTTTTTTTGGCTTTTTTTCTTGCTGCAGCAGAGGCAACAACTTCTTCTTCCTTGATATTGTCACTTACTTTGGTCAGCAAATAAAGGGGCAGGGGACTGGTCTTCCATACAGACCTTTGGTCCTCACAGTCATGCCCCAGGTTACCATTGGTCCCCACACCTCCCTCAGGTGACACCGGTTCTTACAGTCCTCCCATGTGATCACTGGTCCTCGCTGTCCAACCCCAGGTGATTGTAGGACTTTGCTGTTCCACCTTATGTGACCATTGGTCCTCACAGACCCCAAAGGTAATGTTAGTCCTCGCAGTTCTCTTGGGTGACCATTTGTCCTTGCAGTCCTGCCTTGGGTGTGTGTTGTAATGCTGCTGAGCCCAGAGCTGTACATGGATGAGCTGAGGTGGGGCAAGCAGGGCTGTGGTGCCTCTGGGTGCTGCACTAGGTCTGTGGGCACCAGGACCTGCTGGGCTGGGCCAGAACAACTGAGGAGACCTTTCAAAACACCTGAGTGCTTGTGTGCGTGTTATTGTTGGGTCTCTTGGGAGGTCATGCACACAGCCATCTTTTCTTACCAGGTTGGCTCACTGGCTGCATCTCCTCTCCAGGTTTGGTGGGTGACCTTCATCCTGTCACATTCCATGAGTGCTGCAGGGTGTTTCATTCCACTCGGGAAATGGAACCCCTCCTGGTGCTGAGGCTGTGGGCTCCCAGCCCTGATGTGAGTCCTGCCTGAAGCTAAAAGTTTCATCTGTCTGTCCTAGCTCAGCAAGGGCTGAGAAAGACTCAGCATCACCCCTCACCCTCACTGCAAGGACACTGAGATGCTGGAGCGTGTCCAAAGGGCAATGAAGCTGGTGAAGGATCTAGAGCACAAGTCTTGTGAGGAGCGGCTGAGGGATCTGGGGTTGTTCAGCCTGGAGAAAAGGAGGCTCAGGGGAGGCCCTCTTGCTCTTGACAGCTCCCTGAAAGGAGGTTGGAGCCAAGTGGGGGTCAGTCTGTTCTACCATCAGAGAAGCTATAGGAGCAGTAGAAGAAGAGGAAACAGCCTCAAGTTGCACCAGGGGGAGTTTAGGTTGGACATTAGGACAAATTTCTTTCCTGAAAGGGTTGTCAAGGCCTGGCCCAGGCTGCCCAGGGCAGTGGTGGAGTCCCCATCCCTAGAGGGGTTTAAAAGCTGTGGAGATGTGGTGCTGAGGTTTAAACCACCATGGTTTAGTGGTGCCCTGGCAGTGCTGGGTTAACGGCTGGACTCAATGATTTTAAAGGTCTCTTCCAACCAGAACAATTCTATGATTCTCCTGCAGCGAGATCCTTGAGTCCCGTGGTGCTGGCAGGTGACTCTGGCTGCCAGGGAAATTCGGTCCTGCCCACAGCACTGTGCTTCACAGGCTTTGGCCAGGGAGGAACCAGCCTTGGTGGAGTTGTGGTGGATGTGGTCACAGGCCAGCGAGGCTTTCTGCTGACTCAGCTGATAGCTGGTTTGCACACAGCTGCCCGAGTCCTATCCTGTGGAACTTTGCCAGGAAGTTGTCCTGTGAAACCAAACGTTTTGAAGCTGCACATTCAAGTGTGTGGGTGATTGAGAGCATGAACTCAGCTCCTTTGTCTGCCTGTCTGAATTCCACTGTCTCTGATGGGAGATTGGGTTCCTTCTTCTCCTTAACTGGGAGACTTGGGAGCACTTTACCCCCATGTGCACTGTTGCTTATTTCCATTAAATATGTAAGAATATGTTTGTAGATGCACAAACACTGTTTTACTTTTTTTTCCCTCACTTTGGTATTTCCTGCAACAAGCAGCAATGATTCAGTGGTACTCCAGCTTCCATCTGCAGCTGGTGAGAGCATCCCCTCGACTTGGACCCCTTAGGTACCTTTAGAGCCCAACCCTGCGAAGCTTTTGCTATGTCTTATGGGCAGGCAAGCAATGAACCAGTATTGAAAGAATGCCTTAAAACTTACCAGGGGTCTTACTTCAAGCTCTTTGGTCCAGGGATCAGAGGTTCTCCCCAAGAATCCCTCGGTGCTGGCTGGAGGTCCTGCGATCCCATGGATCTGTCGAGATTCAGAAGCACTGTCCCATCTGGGTCGCCAAAATGATGCCATAAAAACCGGTCGCAAAATAGACCCTCTAAGACTTGGTTTGAAGCTTTAGCAGGCAGGCATTCTTTATTGCAGTGCTGGGTGCATGGGGGATCTCTCCTCACATGCACACCCTCATGCTGGAGCTCCAGTTGTATATACACAAAGTTCTTCATTATTCTGTTTTCTAATACATATGCACTGTTATTCACGTATATGGTTGGTTAATACATCCAATACATCCTCACTTGCTATGTACTTTACTATAAACACTCTGTCCCTCGTTCTTTCGAGGAGGCGGTACAATTGGAGTAGGTGGCCCGGGAGTTGGTGGTTGCAATCTCCCCCTGCCGCCTTGACCTTTTCCCCAGTTGCCGCAGATTTTTGCTGTCTTCATGCTCCTTTTGGCAATTCCCCAGTTCCCAGCACCTTTTGGGGAAGATAGTTCTTTTTTATCAGTCTTCTCCAGCCCTTTCTCAAAGGCCTAATTGTTCAGTTTTCACAGTGCATTGATACAAGCAAATACTTTGCTATCTCTTAGCTCCTTCTTCTCACCACCAGATGTTTCATAAGGCCAGGATAACTCTTTCCATTATTGTTCTGCTACTTGGAAAAATTCATTGCCTGCTGTGTATCACCAGAGTTTTGCACTAGTGTAATTCCCAGGGATCTGAAATCCCTGTGCAGAGGCAGTCATAGTGCTCTCCAGTTGCTAAGTGATGGGAATCACCCACCTTCAAGCTCTTGGGATGCTCCATGGATTGATTGTGGTTGTGTATGTATTGGGCACTGTTCTCTTACGTACTGAGGATATTTTTGCAGTATCTATTTCTCTATTTCTTCCTTAGGGCCACGTGCAAGAAGTTTGGGCTACGTGTGAGCTGGGTGATGTTGGCCTTAGTACTCAGCATTGGGACATTTTGCTTGGTGACGATACTGACAATTACTTTGTCCTTGGAAGCCAAAGACAGGTCCAGAGAGAAGAAAATCCACAGCTCTAAAATACCTCTCTAGCAAGAGATTTTAATCCAAAGAAGGAGGCTCATCTTTTGGCTTTGTCATTTGCCTTTGTGCCTTGTCCCCACTCACCCCTAACCCCTGGGAGGCTTCTGGAAGGCCCACTGGAGAGGTGGAGCAAAGGGCACAGAGAGACTGTGAGCAAAGACACCTTTCTGGATTGTGTGCCTACGGGAACTTGCAGTACCTCCATTTATGAATGCTGAGATTTCCTGTTTCTTTGTCCAGCCCTCCTCGGGAGTGGCCAGGAGCCTGGAGCAGCAGAGGGTCCTTCACCCTAGTCCCTGCAGGGAGCATGGAGGCATCAATTCGGTGAGAAAAGCTGATCGACCAGGTGTTTTGTCGGGAGAAAACGGCCAGAGTAACGATGGATTCCAATGTGGATAGAATCGTCCTCCCTTTATTGTTCAAATCGTGTGTATTTATAGCACAGAAGCGAAAGCATGCGCTTAGCCCTTACACATAATTGGTTATGTTCCCATAATCATGCAACCCACCCCCTAACATAGTTGGTTCAGGTTTCTTGTTCACGCGTTCTTACGTTGCTCAGTCCAACCTCCTTTGCAGATAGAACTTTCCTGGGAAAGTTCTGTTTTCTTGCAAACTGCTGTATTCTTTCTTCTTCTTATCTCTCCTCCAAGGACGCTTCAGAGTTGTCAACTAAGCCTCGAAGTCTGGATTGTTCACTGTAATTAAGTCATGTCCTCTCTCACTCAAAAATTCCTCCACAGTGTTTTCCGGCGGGAAAGTGAGTAGGTGCGAGGACAGCCAGGGGTCACAAGGAGAGCTCCCTCCAGGGTCTGGCGTTCCTGTCAGTCCTGACTGTCCTCCTGCCTTTACAGCAGCTGGTGGAGCTGCTGGATGCCTCAGAGGAGACACCCACCCATCGTGTGGCACTGCAAGGTGAGAGTGAGCAGAAGAGGAGCAAAGGAAGTCCAGAGGAAGCCCAGGAGCCTGAAGCAAATGAGAGAAAGGCACTGTGGGTGAAGGGACCTCCCTGTCACCAGAGTTGGAGTCACACAAGGGCGTTGCCAGCACCTTTGGTGCTCTGGCTGGCTTTGTGCTGGGCAAGGTTCCTGTAACAAGGGCTTTTCTTCTGATGGCCTTTTGCCATGTTGCCCCATGGTTTGGCTGCCCTGAGAGAGTGACAGCCCTATAAGGATGGAGAAAGCCTGGGAGAAAAGAGAACTAGGAGGGAAGGTGGGAGAGAAGTGGTCCTGTCTGGGCACAGGGGAGATGCTTGCAGGTGGGGCCTGACTCCTGCCTGGGCAGCCCTGGTGCAGGGGAGCCCTTTTATTTTAATTGCCTTGAGCTGGGCTGGCATGCTGGAAGTGGGGCTGGGGTCTCTGCTGTTTTGTTTCCTTCCAGGCCTCTGAACACCCATGAGAATGGTGAGCCTAAGGTGGCTGAGCTAGGAGGTGGGATGGCGGGGGGGTGGAAGGGAGCTCAGTGGGGACCTCCCTCGGGGGGCTGGGCTCCTTCTGTCCTCCCTGGTGCTTGACTGTGCCCTCCTTGGCTGCAGCTGCTGGACAAGAAAGACAAGGCATCCTGTGGAACTGCGAGGCAAGACCAACCAAGGCAGGGGGGTGGTGGGCTGAAGAGGGGAAGAGGAAGGTGCTCAGAGACCTCCCTTTTGGCAGGACTGTGGTCACATGAGACCATTGCCAGCACCCTTGGGGTGCCCTGGCTGGCTTTGTGCTGGGTGACCTCCCTGTCACCAGGGTTCAGTCTTTGCTTATGCTGCCGTTGGCCTTTTGCCATGTTGTCCCATGGTTTGGCTGCCTGGAGGGAGAGGTAACCCTGTAAGGAGCGTGAGAGCTGCCATCTCCATACTTGAGGCAGTCCCGCTCTCTGGACCCCAAGGTCCCCCCATAAGCAGGGAACGGCCATCCCTTTCTCCAGCCCCAGAGGCAATTATGTTTAAATAAGGCAGTTTTGGATTTTTATTACACTCAGACCATCAAAAATGGAGCATACTTACATGACTCACACCTCATTAAAATCGACGCTTTGCTTTTTTTTATTCTCAGGATGCCACCACACCTCCATGCCACAGCTCTTTCTTGAATCCTATGGTTTGTCTATGTTGTTTCATACACAGACTAGAAATGCAGGAAATCTCAAGCACCAACTGTCTTTTCACCATCACAGACTGACCCAACAAAGGAAAGAAGATTAGAACAGGACTGGGATCTCTGTGCACTATACTCTTGACTATCCCAGTCATCTGCATGCTTAGCACTTGCGTTTTCAGTGCCTCCACAATTGCCTCAATATCCCCGTGAGTTTCTTGGTGTTGTCTGTTAGCCAGTTCATGCATCATTTCCTGTGCAACTATTACTTGATGCGAAGGAGTCACTCAACATCCATCTGGGGTTTTATTTGCGTTTGGCAGATTAGTCAATTTGTTCTCTTCCAGTGTATACCGTGGACTCTTGGGTCCCAGCCTCAGGACCCTTTCTGGCAAAACTCTTGACTTTCAGCTGCTTCTTTCACAGCTTTATCTGCCAGTCGTTTTCCCATGTGCACTAAATCGGTGTGCCTTACAATGCGTTATTGCTACTAGTTTAGGTAAATTAATTGCTTGTAATAATTGTTGGATCATTGGCTTGTATTTGACTGGGGATCCTTGAACCACAAAGAAGTCCTGGTCCGCATCTTCCATGGGCCTGTCTTTCCAGCAGTATGTCATCTACAAACTGCAGCAAGGTGATACTTCCGTGCATCTTTTGCCAGTCTTCTAATTCTTTGGCTAATCAATTTCCCCAGATCGTGGGGCTATTCTTAAATCCTGGCAGTAATACTGTCCAACACAACCGAGATTTCCTGACAGTCTTTGGGCTTTCCCATTCAAAAGCAAACAGTTCCTGACTCTCGGGTGCTAGTGGAAGGGAAAAGATCTTTCAGATCCAATATGGTAAACTATTTATCTGTTTCTTTCAACGTGTTCAACAGACCATATGGGTTTGTCACTGCCAGGTTGACATCCTGCACGATTTGGTTTATAGCCTTGAAGTCCTGAAACAACCTATGTTTTTCTGAATGCGGCTTTTAAAGTGGCGATATCGCCAACAATGGAGTGTTGCGTTTTGATTGACATTCTCTTCGTAACCCCCAATTTATGAATTTTTCTACCACTGAGTCCAGTCCTTTCTTGCTTCCAGTTTAATTGGGCTCTGCTTTCATCTGACCGGTTTGGCACCTGGTTTCAGCTGGATGATTACTAGTTCTGCCCCTTGGAATCGTTCAGGTGTTCCCGAAGCCCATACAAGGGGCCTTGCAGAATTTTCAGCTTCTTCTGGGATTGCCTGCAGCACGGCTTCCTTCTGTAACATAAAAACTTAGGCACCCAAGGCTTTATTTTCAGGAATATGAATTTGAATCTTTCCTTCCTCAAAGGAAATATGAGCATCCAATTTACTTAGTGTATCTCATCTCAATAGCAGCATAGGGCAATCTGGCATGTAAAGAGATTGATGGGTTAACAGCCTTTTCCCAATTCCACGCTTCAAAGGCTGGAAAAATGGTCAGTTTTCCTTCTGCCCTGTTGCACCAACAGTTGATGTGGTCTCGTTACTTAAATTACTTTTACATGGGTTTAACACTGAATAAGTGGCTCCTGTGTCTACCAAAAATTTGATTTTGTCATTCCCCAATGTTACTTGTGGACATTCCCTTTTCCAGCGCCCTTTCTGTTTGCAGAGAGCACGCTGATCCCTTTCTGATGGTATTACAGCGCCTAGTGATCTACCAGGAAACCTTCTTCCGCCCCGAGCCATGACCTTACCAGTTTCCTGGGCTGTGACTGCTGCCAGTATCTTACTATCTCTAAGCTTTTCACTTCCTGTCCCCTCTAACTTCTGTGATTTCCATTTTATGTCTACATTGGATTGTCCCATAAAAATGTGGACCGGCGAGACAGCATCCACTTCATTTTCTGGATCCAAATTGGTATGTTTTCTTATAGCTTCCATTAGAAGCTTTCCAAAGAAAGCTTCTTTCCAAAGAAAGAAGAGGGATCCTCATTCTTTCCTAGAAAGACTTGATACAATTTAGACCCATTCTTTGACTTTGGAACAGCATTCTGGATACTGTACAAAATCAATCATTGCTATTTTGTTGGGGTTTTTAGATTTGTGGGTTGTTTGGTGTTTGTTTGCTTTTTTATTCTTTCTGCAAGATACTTACTAAGAGGCCTTAAAAATGTGGGGAACTAACACTTGGCACTTCATAAACAGGGAGAGGAGCAGCCAATGGCTCTTTAGAGGGTTCCAGATGTCCTCTAACAGAGAACATTTTGCCTCTGCTGGAGGGCGAAAGTAGCTGTCTGGGTCTCTGGATAAGGTAGGCTTTATTTGCATGTTCCTCACTGTTTAACACACTGTTTCTCAGACTTCTTTTAGTGCCACCCTTGGACTGATCTTCAATTTCTCTGTTGTCACTTAATCTCCCTGGGGCAAAATAACTTTTACTTCAGCCATGAAATAACGGACTGGTTTTAGTCCTATTTTGTGAATATTGTGTTAACAGTTTTGAGGTCTTCTTGCCTACATGAAAAAAAAAGTTTCAATTTTCAGTCAGTGCTGGGGCCTGTGCTTTTCAATATATTCATCAATGACCTGGATGAGGGATTAGGGAGTGCTGTCAGCAAGTTTGCTGATGATACGAAACTGGGAGGAGTGGTTGACACACCAGAAGGATGTGCTGCCATTCAGGGAGACCTGGACAGGCTAGAGAGCTGGGCGGGGAGAAACCTTATAAAGTTCAACAAGGGCAAGTGTAGAGTTTTGCACTTGGGAAAGAAGAACCCCATATACCAGTACAGGTTGGGGACTGCCCTGCTGGAGAGCAGTATAGGAGAAAGGGACCTGGGGGTTCTGGTGGACAGCAGGATGACCATGAGCCAGCAGTGTGCCCTCGTGGCCAAGAAGGCCAATGGCATCCTGGGGTGTATTACAAGGGGAGTAGCAAGTAGGTCAAGAGAGGTCCTTCTGCCCCTCTGCTCTGCCCTGGTGAGGCCACATCTGGAGTATTGTGTCCAGTTCTGGGCCCCTCAGCTCAAGAGAGACAGGGAACTGCTTGAAAGAGTCCAGCGCAGAGCCACCAAGATGATTAAGGGAGTGGAACATCTCCCTTATGAGGAAAGGCTGAAGGAGCTGGGTCTCTTTAGCTTGGAGAAGAGGAGACTGAGGGGTGACCTCATAAGTGTCTAGAAATATGTCAAGGGCGAGTGTCAGAAGGATGGAGCCAGGCTCTTTTCAGTGACGTCCAATAACAGGACAAGGGGCAATGTGTACAAGTTGGAACATAGGAGACTCCATAAAAATATTAGAAAAAACTTTTTCACAGTGAGGGTGACAGAGCACTGGAACAGGCTGCCCAGAGGTATTGTGGAGTCTCCTTCTTTGGAGACATTCAAAAGCCGCCTGGACGCATTCCTGTGCCATCTATTGTAGGTGATCCTGCTCTGGCAGGGGGGGCTGGACTAGATGATCTTTGAGGTCCCTTCCAACCCCTAACATTCTGTGATTCTGTAATTTTAAAGTTGGCCTTGAATGTGATCTTTGCTATTCACGTTCAAAACGTATTTGAAAGGGAGCTATAGGCAGCAGAATATCTGAGGTGGTAAAACACTGGCTTTGCGGGGTAAAGAAGCTATGGGAAATGGGAGATGAAAGGCAGGGGTTTTTTTGTGACATCTAATCAAGAAATATACCATTTGTAGCTTTTTAAAAAGCTGAACATACTGCACAAGCTGTTGTGAAAGGTGACCTGGCAGTGGAGTAGCAGTGGCTGAGAACAGCAAAAGGCAGCAACAGTGAATGTTGGGGTTTCAGAGATAAGCCAACAAGAACTCCTGGTGTGGTCTCTTCGGCTGGTATAGAGTCCTTAGAAGCTTCACATCTCTAAAGAACAAGAGCGTCATCTACTAAACAGTTGAACTCTTCTGTCCCTGGGCAAAAAACTGTGGTGCAAAATCTGAAAGGGAGATTAGTTTGCTGCCTCATCAAGTCTGGGATGCTGTAAGAGGATTGGATTTGCATATCCAAGGAGCAGTGATTTCTCCTATTATTAATTGCTTAGGATTTTCAACTTAACGTTTGTTGTGTTGCTCTAATTGCTCTTGCAATGGTATTTAGCTAAAACTCTATAGGTGACTTCATGGGTTAGAAGGGAAGTATTGATCATTTCTAATAGCCCAAAATAGTGAAATAGAGTTTTTGAGTGAAGGCTCAAGGTCTAGTTACACTTTCAGTGGGAATTCCTAGAAGTCTAATCAGGTTCTTTGCTACCTGGAACTAAAAATGTAAGATTTCTGCCCTGTGGAAAATATATTTTCATCCTCATTTCTTACAGAAAGGTTTGTGGACTGTTTATGTTGATATCAGATAGCTTTCTTCTGCAACTAGGCAAGTTTCTCTTCAAAGAAATGTAGCAACATTTGAATTCCAGACCTTCAGCCAGACTTTCCAGTAGATGTTCTCTCTGAGCATATTTTGTTTTAGAATCATAGAATGGGTTGGGTTGGAAGGGCCCCTTAAAGATCATCCCATTCCAACCTCTCTTTGGGACATTTTTCGCTGGATGAGCTTGCTCAAAGCCCTGTCCAGCCTGACCTTGGGATAAAATGGAATTTTGGTATAATGCAGACTTCCACCATCTTCCACCATCTCAGAGAGACCAGAACTATGTTATAATTACTTGGTTAACTTAAGCTTTGGGAAAATACGTGTCTTTCATAAGGGTCTGTCTTACCACCACATATGCTTGACTTTATGGATAGTTCTTGATAGCTTCCTGAAGAGAACATCTATGAAGA
The DNA here is from genome assembly GCA_013400335.1 of Eurystomus gularis. Taxonomy (NCBI): domain Eukaryota; kingdom Metazoa; phylum Chordata; class Aves; order Coraciiformes; family Coraciidae; genus Eurystomus; species Eurystomus gularis. Next base: position 25,866 of record VZZY01012764.1, read on the forward strand.
TATTTACCTCTTTGGGACTTGAAGTCTGTGGTAATCTGAGTCTCAGCTTTGTGGCTTGGGTTTGTTTCATTCATACCTATCTGGGAGAAATAAATATTTTCTGACGTGTTTTGAATCGGTGCTTGTGTTGGTTTTGTAAGTTCTTAAAAATTGGTGGGCTGTGTTGGCAACTAGCTGTTTATGTTATAATCATTAAGAGAGGTTTTGTATTGTTAAAGTTATGATCCATTAGTTTCTGCATTCAAGAGGCTGTCAGTCGGTGATGATGCTTTTCACCTCTTTGGGACAGAGAAATCAGTAAGCAGCTTGAAGCGCAGTATAGAACCATGTTGTTCAGTAGAGTCTGCAGTCTGAACGCTCAACAACCCGCGGTTAAGAAAAGGAGGCCTGTTGCTTTGTTACGGTCATAGGCTGCTGTGCTAGGAACATCAAGGGCTGTAAGGCCCTTGCCTAACACTGCTTCCCACTGACCAAACATTCCAGCAAGCAGGGGTTTTATACATGGGTCCTTCTGGTGTTTTGGTATGTCTGCACTTCTTAGTTGCTGAAGCAGTTAAATGATGGTTGGATCTCAGCTTGCATATAGTCACTGCATTCACATTGACACTTCAAGATCCACTGATAAGTACTGATAAGGTGTCCTTGGTGAGGTCACTTATTGAATTGTCACTCTTTTTGATAGTTTGGTTTGACAACAGTCTCATTGCCCAGCACAAGAGTCCGTCCAGTAAGTCAACGTTCTTCAGCTGAATGTCTTTGTGATACAAAGCCACATGTGGATTGCGTTCTTCTCTGTAGAATCTCCCTCAGCACAGTAGAATCAATTCCAGACTGTGCTATCTCCTTAGCAATTTTCCTGCTTACATCTGTTCCTAAAGATTAGTCTTGGATTGTGTACAAATGCACAGAAAATCGAAGTGGAGGTACTGTTTTTCCTTAATATAAGTTGTGAGCCATGTGGATGTGACTGATTACACAGAACAAACTACTGAGAACACAGTAGAAAAAGAAAAAACAGAGGGCCAGATTTTTTCCTCAAAAAGAACCCCATCTTATGTGCTGTTGTGCTCAGTTTTATTTAAGAGAAGTGACTTTTGTATCCTGAAATTAAAATACTGCTTTCATTTTTGCATGTTATCAAGCAAGGCTTTGTCCAAAATAAGAAAAGTAGGACTCTCTGTAGAGCGGTTATCCTGAACCAAAAGCTGGTTTTGAATGTGTGTGACATGTGAACTGCTGCGTGGCTGATGGATGAGCCATCTATCCGTATAAAGATATTGTAATTGGTACTTTCTTTATAATGAATTAAATCAGAATTCTGTTTTCAAACATTGAACCTTGTTACAGAACCTTTGCCTCCTTTCTCTCCATGACTCGTGATTTTCGGTCACTTTAGGTGTGTGCTCTGAAGAATTTAAATACATTTATAAACCTACAAGAAACAAAGAATATCTGGCAGTAAAAGTATGTTTTTAAACCAGTAAATTTGCATGTGCTGCTTCTATCCCTTCAAGTTTTGTGTTTATATTGTAAAGAGTGATCAGGAAATCCCACGTATCGGATGTTTCAAAAAATCTGCAACAAAGTTATTTTAATAAGAAAAATGAATGCATGAATTATTTAAAATAGTTGGTGCAACTGTTCCTGTTAACTAATCCAGGCACTTGGAAGGCAATTACACTGAGCTTTGACAACACTGCCAACCTGCTGCACAGTGCCTTCTGCCAAAAGCTATTGTTGTTTTATTGACCAAGTTCACCATTACATATGCATATGAAAAAACAGAGGCATTTTCATCGGGATTACCCTAATAGCATTAAGAGATTATTTTTTAAATTTCCTTGGAAGGAAATTCACTTAAATGAGATTACTCATTACTTGACTGGTTTCCTATCATGCTGCTATGTTTAGGTAAGTAGAGTCCATTAGAGTATAAAGTTGGTTTTTTTTAAAAACTGATTTTATACATTACTGATTTCAAAGAAAGGAGAAGTACTATATTTGTGCAGAGCTTCTGTTGAGAAAGTTAAGTCGATGTTCTGGTTAGGAGAGATAACACTTTTTGTCCCCCTTGGTGGCCCCCCTAGTGTCACCATTAGTTGCTAATTACTTGCAAACAAATAAACAATTAACTCCTCGTGCCTCTTGGTGGGAGAGTTTTCATTGACATGCTAAAACTGTCTAATAAAAGATTTTAATTAATGACGTGGCAAAGCCAACCCCCCTTGTCAACATAGCTATAAGGAGGACTTGAGGAGAAACCCAAGGACAGTGTACATGCTATGCTGGCTGAAGGTGAAAGCATGGCAAGTATGTCACTGTGTGCTGCTAACATATCAGCACCTCAGCATCTTCGGAAGGTGTCTGGTTTTGTAGAAAATAAAACCACACAGTGTTCATTTTCCATTGAAAGTATTTTGGGACTGGAGCAGAAAAAAGATGGCATTCCAGCTGTGAACCCTCACAGACCGTGGATGGATGCATGCACCGACTTGGGTAAGTCAGCAGCCTGGTTTGTGACCTTTCAAGCTTTTACTCCTTTAACTTTCATGTTTCTCCTGAAAAATCAGTAAACTGCAGCTCTCGTTTGCTTGCTTTTCCTAGTTTTAGGTGATGACAGTAATCCCCACCTGCAAATCCCTGTTGTTTGCTATGAAAATCCATTATTTCGGGCCAACAGTAATCCCGTGCAAGAGGAAAAAGTTTTGAAATGTGAAAAATATTTTTCAGTCTCTGAAAGGCTCTCTTTCAAACGAGAATTGAGCTGGTACAGGGGTAGAAGACCAAGAACTGCCTTCAGTAGAAACCAGGTAGGGATTTTCTCAGTATTTAATGAATGAATAATGAGGCACTTGAGTAAAATGTTGGTAGCAGCCTGTAACTAATTCAGCATCTTGTACCTCTGCAGAGAGAAATGTAATCATGTACTAGTGTAAATTAACAGTAGTGCAGCTAATTTCATGAGACCTGTGTTTATGCATGGAGTCAGGATTGTGCAAACACCGCTTGGAAGTCTCCTGTTGAGCAAACTAAACTACTTTTTAAACTTATTTTATTTTTGCTATGAAGGCAGTGATAACTATTCAACAAGTGTGTTTTCATCTCCTCAGATTGAAGTCTTGGAAAATGTTTTTAAAATTAACTCCTACCCTGGCATTGATATTAGAGAAGAGCTAGCTCACAAATTAGATCTAGATGAAGACAGGATCCAGGTAATTTAAAATATTATTTGAACTTTTCTGTCATTCTATCTATACGTACTCTCTGGTTATATAAATAAGTAGTTTGACAGCAGTATCGATAATTTTAATAACCTCAGTTGAAAACAATGTACATTTGTGCACGTGGTATGCCTGCAATCACTAGTGAAATGGAAGCCATGGGATTCCTTCTGAATCTTAAACATTCTTCCACAGCATAGACAATATATTCATTATGGTAACATTTCCATGATATCTACTTTGTTAACCTCTAGTTATCAGGTGCAGAACTTGTGTTTGCTTCCATGCTTTAAAATAATGTTTATATTATACTTGCCAGCATATTTGAAACAAATACTTAAATAATTTCTATCAATGTATGGTCTGCTGACAGTCTCACAAAATACTTGGGCTCAAACTTTGGTTTAACACATCTATGTCTTCATCTGGCCAAAAGCAAAATCTACTCAGGGATTTGAATTATTAATTTCCTGGTAGTCCCCTGTGATAAGAAGCATACCACCAATGTGAGAATTTGGGCCTCACCTTGATGTTTATTAAGCTTTTGATGCAGGAATTGCATTGAGGTTGATGGGAAGCTCGACGCTGCAATTCATTAAGCAACTGAAGATATAACACCTCAAGTCTCGTGTGTGAATTCCAGATACTCAGGACCTTCCAGGGTTTGATTCAGTGTCACTGAAGTTACTATTTATTTTTATATTAATTACAGTGAAGCTGGTGCTCCCTTTCTGGTTAAGCTGGGGGTATTACTTTCTTCACCTGTGGTGTTGGAATTATTTCAGGTAGCTACATGCCATCATCTGCAGATGTTAAATTTGTGTTGAACTTCCAAATTGTTGTCAATTGTATAAAGCTCTGTGAATATTTTCTGGTTTCAAAGCTTATTCTCCTTGCGGGCTGTATTTCTGAAACTCATCCCTTTTCTTTCCATTTTAGATCTGGTTCCAGAACCGTCGTGCAAAGCTGAAAAGATCTCACCGGGAATCTCAGTTTCTAATGGTGAAAAATACTTTCACCTCCAGCCTGTTAGAATAGAAAGGATGGTTTGAGGTTACGGTGCTACAATAGAACATGAAAAATCTTCGGAATTTTTGTAACTTGTATGAAGTAGTGATGATATATTAATTAGTAATTTTATCCTCACATTTGAAAGTTGATAATAATTTTCATTGAAATAAATTGTAAATACTTGAAGTATTATTATAATCTGCTTTTTGTGGAAAAAGTGAACTTTTATTTTAATAAGTATTTTCAGAAAAGTTTAGCTATTTTTGCAGTTTAAAAAAATCCAAACCCTAAGTTGGACAAGATTTTCAACTAATAGGAATTATTGCTGCTTAACTCAAGACTACTTAACAAAAACTTCATTGTTCTAAAAAAGTCTGTTTTAAGTCTGAAATACACAATATGCAAAATAGCTTTTGCTACCTGACAGATTGTGTGTTACACTGGAGTTTAAATAGCTTATTGATAAAGAGCATTCTAGTTTTCATAAAGAAGGCGATTTTTAGAAAAAGGTACCTGAGCCCTTCTAGGCTTGTATTCAACTGACTGCTCAGTTTGAACAGCTGTTTGGTTAAAAGAAGCTGAAAGTTTTGAAATTTTTTTATATCATATGTTAATTTAAAATATTGGCCTATTTAAATACTTCCACTGGGGTGTCTCCTCTCTTGTTGGTATAAGTGTTCCAGTTATGGAAGTTGCCCTATTATCTTCTAAGGACAGAATGTAGCATCTCGCAGACTCAAATCAGCTGGGACTAGACCAAATAGCCAGGTTATTGCTATTCTTTTATAGGGTGTTGAATTCATTTTTCTCAAACAGTTCGTGAAGGTTTAATTACCCTCATATTTCATATTCTGCCTGAAGTCAATATGCACAAGAGCCTTATACAAAAAAAAACCCCACAACTCTTCAGGACCTTGCTGTAGGAAAACATTGTACCTATGGCTTTACACTGTTCCTTCTTCAGCGGAGCTTCAAGAGTTTGCTTGAAGTGCTGCTGTCCCTGAATGAGAATTCAGCCTGTGCTTCTCACTAGAGATAGTTTTATGTTGGCCCAGCTCTATCTACAAAAAATCATTTTGTGTTAGGCTGATGGTTCAGCACAAGTGCTGACTTTTAAATGACATTTTAGTCTGTAAATCTGAGAGAACCCCAAAGAATTTAGACAAAAAGCTTTGTTAACTGGGCTTTCCCACTTGGCTGACTTGGAAAATAAGTTTTCTTTTGAACCAAAACTGTATTTACAATAGTCAAAGTGAATAATTTTTGTTTTTAGAAAAAGAGCATGGGGAAAAATTCTAAAAACTAGGGAGAAGAAATTCTGTGAGTGCTTATGACATTCAAATTGCTTATATCTAATTCAAAGTATGGATCTCGAACTAACTATCCCCCACTGAAGGAGTGCCATTGAGCTGAGATGTTGACTTTCAAGACCCGTCTGGATACATTCCTGTGCAACCTGCCCTAGATTCTCTGGTCCTGCTTGGCAGGGGGGGGGGGGTGGACTCGATGATCTCCAGAGGTCCCTACCAACCCCTATATTGGATTCTATGATTCTATGATTCTTGTAGGAACAGTTTCGCATTATACAAAGTACTTGGATATTTAGCAGTTGAAGAATTTGAGTCAGTCTTCAATCTACATACCTTAGCCACCAGCCTCAGTCACAGTCTGACTCTCACCTTCTATGAGGTTAGTTAGGACACCAAGGACATAGAAGTCAGCTTATCATTGTTAATAAAAATCCATGGATTCTTGTAACGTTTTAGGTGAAGTCTGATTGTTCTTCACTTGCACTTTCTTGTTTACTCCTAATAAAATGACAACTTTTTTTTTTCTTTTCCTGGCATGTTATTTTCAATGTAGACTAATCCGTAGAAGATGTAGATGTTGATAATTGTAAAAGCCTGTCTCTGCTGCTTCCCGACAGGTTTTGATTCTTATATCTCTTCTAACATATTCTGCTTTTCCTTCAGTTTGTGTTCTTTCTTTCAACATCTCTCTACATTTCGGTTGTTGTAGTGGATGATGTCGTGTAGCTCTGCTGAATGATTGCAAGGTATTACGAAATGCAGTTAGTTTAGGTAACATTATACCTCTTATACCATGAACAAACCAAGTATTGCTCTTCTTTTCGCAATGTTTGGCTCCATCTGCTGTCCTGTAGAATGAAAGGTAAGCTTGAGAAAAGGGGTGATAGAAAAAATTTAATTTAATGTCGTCTCATATTAGGAAAAGCCACAGGGAAGAATGGTCTGACTTTATTTCTTAGTTGGTATTTTGGATGATAGGTTGAGGTATAAGAGTTTAAATCAAAAAACATTTCTATGTTTTCTCAAAAATGTTACTGAAAAGCTGCATTACTTTAGAACCACACTACAGGTGTTGGCCATTTTGTGTCTTTAACATCATAGGCTCATTGCCTTCGTTTTTATGGAATACCTAAAATATTGAATTGTTTGACTTTGCTTCTGGAAATAACAAACTTCTATCCCCTATTGAAATGTTAATTATTCATGCTCTGTTGAATTCAGGAAATAACATTACTGATGAAACTCCTGTTGTATCCTGCCTTCAAAAATACTTAAGAGAATATTTGCAAAGAAAGCGGTTTAAATAGAGCCAAATCCATTAGGAGCAGTTTTTAGATAAATTGGAATCTCACTTCAGATACCCAACTGATCTGGCAAAGGTGAAGACAATATTGGGAATGCGTGAGTTCTATTTGTGGTTTGGTTTTTTTTTTTTTTCTTGCCTCAAAACATATTGCCCATAGCTTAACTTCACTGCAGGTAATTTGAAACTATTGTCTGCTTTCCTGCTGGAAACCTTGGAAACCTGACAGATTAGACTAATCTGTACAGATTGGTGCCTAAGAACCTTACTCTATTATCTGGCAAATACCTAAATACACCTCATGTCTCTTAGAATGGAACTTGTCTCAAGTGACGGAAGTCTGACAAAGCAATTTAAGAGGAGGAGTAGAATAGTAGCAGAATAATAATAGCACCAGCCCTGGTATCCTGCTGGCAATTAGCAAATGTTACCAAGTGGATGATTGGTGTAAGGTGCCGAGAGAGTCGGGTATATAGTGCTAAGGGGCGAAAAATTGAATAGCATAATTTGCTTCATGTTGGCTTAGCTTGTTCTTCCCAAAGTAAATGCATGACCCATTAAAGGAGAACCTGTAACTTTACATTTATACCTACTTTGACCAGTGTGGGTTTAAGTTGTGGCCATCAGTTTCTTAAATACAGCTGATTTTTTTTTTTTCCATCTTAAAAAATATCAGGCTGGACTCTGCAGTATTTTCTAGTCTTGTACTTTCTGATAATATGCAGCTTTCTGGGCTACCTTGGTCATACGTGTAACATGCATGTTACCTGTCTCGGCACAGCCAGGCCAGATAACAAGAGTGGATGAGACTATGTCAGAAGAGGCCACCGTGTATTCTGAAATCTGGTCCCACTCCCGTTTTGTGTACAGTATTTCTGTTTGTCTATCAACCCTTCAGAACTGTGATCAGAAAAGTCTTGACCTTCTTGGTTCCCAGTCTGACTTAAGATTTGTGAAGCTCCAACCTCTTTTACTTCCAATCAAGTTGCCTTGCGGTGGCTGCAGTGATCCTTTGATGAGCTGATAAACTGACCTCTGAGAAGCTGGTGATTTACTAGAATGGTGAATAACTGTTCTAGTAAAAGAAAAAAATAAAAAACCAACCCAAAAACCCAACAATGGCTGGTCGCAAGACTTTTTGCTCTTAATATTGGCAAGGTGTTATGTCAGCTTGCAAGAGCAGCTACAATTTAGACTAGTCAGGTTGATAATGGGCTTCTGGCATTGACTGTAATGGCATTTTAAACTACTAGTGCTTTCCTGAAATAGGTCCAGTGCCTGTGACCCTCATCAGGATGCTGGGCTGTGTAATTATTTGTTTTAAATTGATGTTCTTATCTTAATTAGTATCTCTGTCTTAGTATTTTTTTTCCTAACCACAAACCTCAGCAATGCCTACTGCTGCTGAGCTTGCTCACGATCTTAAAGCAGGTTCAAATTTATTTCTACCGAAGAGCCAATGTTTACAAAGTTCCATTGTAATATTATTACTTGGGGCACACATAAAAGCCCCATTTGAAACTTAGTCTTTAAATGACCAGAATTAGCCCAGAAAGCCCAGATTTAAAACACCGTTCATTAAATTGACATTTAAAACTTTGAATTTGCGATTATTTAATTTATCAAGTCTGTGCTTACAAATAGCAAGCTAGCAGACCAGCAAGTGCTGTGTTAGAATTTTTGTGGTGTGCACAGGTAGATTTAAATTTTTCTAGTTGTTCAAAGTTTTGTACTGAAAATCTTTCTAAAGCTATGAAATCCAGGACTTTTTCATAGCTGTGTGTAAGATTAATGCCGTGTTCATAACATTATTAAAAGGAAATATGGCTTTAAAAATCGCCCAGCATTCATGTGACTGGATTTAACAAAAGACTTGCACAAAAGGAGCGTAAAATCATTTGCAAACACCTTCAGTTTACCTCAAATGAAATTAAACCAATTTTAAACCAGCTGAGATTAACTAGTAATCATAAAAGAAAAGCTTCTGGGAAACTGGCTGTGAAATAGCTTTTTGGTTTTGATTCCTTGGATTGACTTCGTTTCCCTATCAGTTGTTAGGTTGATGCTTCTTGCCCCTTCCTTTTAAAGGGCTTAATATTCCATAATTGGATGGGAAATACCTTGTATTTTATTTTCAGAAATACTTTTGAACAATGGTGATGGACCTAAGTTATTATTTCATGTCCTGTTATTCACGCCATGGATTAACCTTGACTTAAAAATCGTATTCAGTTACTTCTACTGAAGCTATTTAGAATATCTCATGTACTTATTTGATAATGGAACAGTAAAAAGACAAAGTAGTAATGCTCGTTTTGTGAGGGGAAGCTGGGGCTGCTCAGTGTCTCGTGGGGGAAGGATCCCATCTGATTGCATTACAAAGGAACTTCATGTGGTCATAGCTGGCAAGCGGGATTATTAGTGAGGGAGAAGAATCTAGGGCTGTCAGAGAACCATCGGTTCTAGAGTTCTTTGTGGGGGAATACTCCCTTGAGTTGCATAACATGAGGGGGAAAGGGTTGGACAGAGGATATGAAGACCCATCTGTTTTGGGCACCCAAAGCTGATACTGGCCTGGACGAGCAGCATTTTCTTAGACCCAGTGGGGAGATTCTCAAAGTATGAAGTGTTGTCTTGGCACGGCCCGGCATTAGCACTGCAGTTTTGATTTATTAGGTTGACTGGCAAACCAGAAAACTGATAATGTATTTGTTGAGTTAAGAAGCAGCAGTAAGTTGCATTTCTTCTAGTATCTGTTTTTGCAGGCTGCTGTTTATTAGCAGTGAGGTAATGCTTAGGGATGTACAGGCTTGGTGTAGTGGTGGTATAATGGCCCGTAACTTTCACACCACCAGGTATGTTTTATATTTGATCATATTAATGTGATATAGTGCTGGCATTAGAGTCAGAGAAGAAGTGGTCCATTGCCTGTGCCTAAATAAAAATTGCAAAGGACAACAAAAAAGCAGTGAAATAATAGTGTGTTTTGATCCATGCTTCAAATCAATTGGTGTAAAGTCTAGTGCCTCTAGCAAACAGAATGCCATATTTTTCTCCAATCCTTCCTTGCTCTTAACACTGAATTTTTATTTCAACCGTCCATGTCATTTTACTACTTCTAAGGTGATAAGTGACTGTCCACAGTTTCTAGGTTCTGGGCCAGTCTTTTGTCTATGTATAAACAAATCATGTTTTATGTGTTAAATGAAAATGAATAGATGTCTTTTAATCAACAGCCAGATGGATTTCACACTCCTGATATTTAGAATTGTGTTGCAGCAATCATAGTAATACTAAAAAATACCTTGGGATTTCGTTTCTATAAATGATGTCTTATTAAGGAAATTAAGAAGACAGAAGATCAAATATTATTCATTAAAGATTGGTGGCTATATATTAGCTCCACCTTGAACACTTTGCTGTTTCATACTAAACCAAGCTTTAATAAATCTTGGAACAGTGATAACTGGATTTGAAATGCCTGTAAAAATGCTGGGCTGCTTTTGTCCTCCCATCCTACATCTTTAATGATTTTTGAATAAAATCTGCAATTATGAGCTGGTCAGAGTGCCAGCAGGTGACTACGTAATTTAATGGTTCTACAAACGTTGCGACCAAATTTATATTGTAGGCGCACACGAATGCTTGATGTTGGGCCTCATTTCTCAAGATTTCTGAGTAGCCAACATCGAACTGAACCTAGCGAAAATTGGTGAGTGCCTAATATTTTTGATGGTCTGCACATTTATTAATAATTAGATATTAACTTAAGAATTCAGTTTTGGGCAGCCAGCCTTTAAAAATATTGACTCTAAGCTAGTTTAGGCTGCTTTCATGAGTACGTGTTTGTAAAACTGCCCAGCTTAGTCAATTTATGGTAGTAGAATCTTTTTACATTCCAGGAAGCATTTGACAAAGTGGCCAGTAATTGAAAAAAAAAAAAAAAAATCCATGCCTTATAGCGTAAAACTTGGTAACTTCTGGTAATATATCTAGTAATATAATTCTCCTGTGATAATAAATAACAGCACTGACAGTGCGAAGCTTTGCCATGCAGAACCTTATTACTGCCAGACTTCTCTTTTATAATTGTTTTATCAGGTTAGAAGGATAAGAAATTACTTTGTGCCATTTAAACACTGTGCATTTCTTATCAGCTTGTCTTGCATTTCAAAGTGTTCAGAGTAAAATATTAAAAAATATGAGAGTATCCACTTCAATTTCTCTCTCAATTCAAATATTTCTAAGTTACCAGGTAGCTATTTGGGTATGAGGCATGCAGTGAAATGCAGTGCTCTCACTTCAGAGTTGGAACAGCATCTTTATGCTACAGGATGTGGCTGTCTGACAATATATTTGCAAATTAAATTGCTCTAATTCATTTTGACAGAAAGGAAGTCCTAGGGAAGCATTTGAATGAAGCACCAGCATCACCCTCACAATGCAGTTGGCTATGGCTAGATGTTTTTGAGAAGTGTAAGTTACGTGGAAAACCTCTTTTCTTGTAGACATTCTTGTTTAAACGAGAAAACTGATCCAATCTTTCCCTTCTTTCCTCGGTAACCATATGGTCCTGGGCAATAAGTTCTATCCCAAATTACAGTTTGGTAGGAGTGGTGTTTTCATTGATTGTTATTATTATCTAATTAGAAACAAATAATAATTATCTACTGTAACTTATCATATTAACACGCTTTAACATTCTATATAAGTATTAACAAATCTTGTTCATTGTGTTTGATCAGTCTGTTCTTATCTTTTATCTTACTGTTTCCAAAAACAAGCAGCTAACTCAATCCTGATATCTGGCTGCTTCAAATTTTTAAAAGAACATGCCAGACTCGATAAAACAGAGCCTTGAGTTTGTTTGTTGGAGAGGTAGGACTGCCAGCAACAACTGTCATTCCTAACAGGGCCCTTCCTCTTCTTTTAGCCCTGTCCTGCAGAACTGCTGTGGATTCTTTTATAAATCTGCTCTAAGGCAGTTTAAAATTATTCTCTGAAATATTGTCATGTATCTATCATATAAACAAATATTGCAATCTCCATATGTTTCCAGCCTTCCTATTTTATTTTGCTTGCATGTTTCCCTTCATGGGAGTAGAATGAGGTGCTGGTGACAAAGTGCTTTCCAATCTCCCTCCATCCTGGTTGCACGATAGTGAGGTATTTTTTAAAAATTCTTCCAGTCATGTTCCTATTGTTCTGTAACACATCTGTTACGAGTGTCTCTATGCATTTTAATTACAAAAATCTTCAAAATATTTTCTCTACCCTTTATTACCCTTAGCTGTTGGCCTCTACTAACAAGTTATGTCATCTCGAAGTGCTTGAGCAAATAGCTCTCCCTCAGTTAAATGGGGAAGAGTTTACGGTGGGTTATGCTGAGTGAGGGGTCTCTTAGTGTGCTAGGATTAAATTTGCAGACATTGCCACAGGATGCTGTTGGATTTCAGAACAGACTGCTAAATCAGGTTTGGGTTGTTCCCTGCACTCTGTCCCCTCCTCGCCTGAATTTTCTTGCAGCAGGGACGTGGCAGGCTACCTGGATGGAACGTATTGTGCTCTAATAAGAAAGGGCTGAGATTAGAAGTAAACTGGAGAAACATATTAAAAAGGGTACTTTATGAACATTTCTAGCATTTGTTCAAACGGCATTGTGGAGATCTTGATCTGCACTTCAACAGGTGATTCAGGTGAAAGGCCTATATTACAGAAAAATATTATTTTAAAATTGAACGTTAAAGATTATTCAAGTATTGCTATAGAATAAAACATACACAACTTTGGAGATATAGCTGTTGGTTTGATGTCTTTCTAGTTCGACAGAATTTTTATTGAAAAATGACTCTTCCATGCATTTTTTTATTCTCTTTGCATCACCAATCCACTTTTCCCTAGAAGTGTGGTTTCATGTTACAGCTAATCTGGTGTAACAGAAGCCTGCTGCTGAAAGAAGCAGCCCTGCTCTGCTCCCTCTTTTCTCAGGAACGACCTGTGGCCACAGAGTGAGTCCATTCTGCAGGCTTTTGGAGCAGGGGTGAGTGTATTTGGTGGCACATCGGGAAGCTGAATCACCTCAGAGATCTGAGCTGCTTGTTTCTTTATTATATTCATATGAATAAACAGATGCAAAACTGAACAGAAATACAAAGGGTTGACATTTGGGTGCAAACGTTCTCTGCTAGCAGAACAAGTTTCCCTGTATACAATACAGAGAACTGTGAGGTCTGGGAAGTAAGAGGGAATATTGTATGAAAATTTGCATCTGTGGATCACTGATAAATTGTTATTTTGATGGTGATCAGAGGTAATTTTCATATGTCTGTTTTACTCCAGTTGGTTCCTTTTTGCTTTAACTTACTCTTAGATTCAATGCTCGCTTGAGCCTTTAGGAATATAGGACTGAGACATCCTTAGTCATTAAGTGCAATTTCCTATAGAAGACGTTAAGTCATCCAGAAAGGTCACAAGATGATTCACTCCCTACTCTCTGAACTCTACAAGCCTCCAAACATCCCCAAATACCTGAAGATAGATTTGAGACTTCAAAGAAAAAAGCCTAAATGTGACAGCGTGACATTAAAAGCGAGCAGGAGAGAACGATTGACTGCCTGTGCACTACAGGGGATTCTGTAAGGTCTCACATATTCAGCGTTAAGCACTGGATGCTCTACTTCAGGACCTGTTGCAAAGCCTCTGGATATAGAAGTGGTGGCTGCCAGTGTCAAAGCAGAATTCATGCATCTAATTCCACTTTCAAGTCCCATCTGGACAGAGCAGCAGCTCCTCCAGAAGGGCCAATAAATGTTTGGACACCCCAGGAGGCAGCTGGCTGCCGGGACAGTGTGCTGTGTGCTTTGCCACTCTCAAGATAGAAGCAGCTGGTTGGAGGGAATTGTTCTGGAGGCTGGATCTGGGCTCCATGGCCCATGCTGCTTTAAGCACCTGCTGGTAATGTCTGGATGACCTTAAGAAGTAGAGTGTGTGTCTATAGAAACCAGCAAATTAAGACCCCAAAACACTACACGCAGGGGTCTCTTCCTGTCTTAGTAGAGGGCACAGTCTTTCCTGACTCCAAATCTTAGCCTTGAGCATGTGTGCGAGACATAAAAGCAGACATTTTTATGACTCTGAGATTTATCTGTAAAATGAGACTAATCATACAGATATTTTTTCCTTCAGAACTCAGTGTTTTTCATTACTTTTTTTGGCACATTTCTAAAGGCCTAGTGATTTAAAATTTGCCTTGAACAAGATAAGTATTCGTAACAACTGATAGCTTTGATTTGAATTTCAATTCAGTTTTATGACCTGGAGTCACTGTCTTGTCAAGTTGATAATCTTTCACTTCAGCTTAGCAAGATCTTTTGAAACTATGACATATTGTAATGTGGAAAGTTTCATCAGAGTAGAATTGTTGTGACTTTTAACACTGGTGTGAATGTTCATGCCTTTGTTGAGAGTGTCCACATCCATTTCACACTTTCTAATCTTGTTCTTAAGGTTTGATACAGGAAGACATTTCTTCCGCCCTTTTATAGTAGTGTGTTGGTTTAGTAAGAGCTGTGGGGTAGTCGAGCCGCTTGGCCGGCCGCTTCTCCCGCCCCCTCCCCTCTGCCGCAGGCCGAGGACAGAGAAAGGAAAAGAAGGTTTAAAAGTGCCTTTTTTTTGAGTTGAGGTAAGGAAGGTTTTATATATAGAGAGAGAGAGAAAAGAAAATAACATACAATGGGCACTTTTCAGTTAACAAGAACAAATATGAAGCAGTAAGAGAAGAGCAATACAAAAAAAAACCAATACCAGAGAGCAACAGCGAGGGACCAAACCCAAGGGAAGTTCAAGGCGAACTGAACTCCAACTGAACCCCCCCAACGGAACTGGCCCCTCCCCGGAGCTGGCCCCAGGGCATGACGTCAGCATGGTATAGAATTACCTGGCTCCACACAAAAGTAACCCTGTCCTGGCCAACCCAGGACAAGTAGATGGTCATTCCCTGGGTAAACCATCCCCACGTAAAGCAGGACACTTTAGTATAAGTGGTTATTTTCAACAGATTCGGTTTTTTGACTTCCAATATCTGATGAATGAAGTTCCAGAAGATCATCACATTGCAGGTTTTCTGTTCTGGGATCTTATTTGTGCTTTTTATGGAGTGTGAGATGATACTTTGTGATTTCAGACCTGTAAGATGTTTCAGAGACGGTGCTGATCTTTTAGCATACTGTCAGGTTGGTTCACTGTAGCTCATCCTCATTTCCTAAAAATTTGGTTGTGGGGGTCCACAGCTGGACTGAGGGCTCAGAGAGGAGGACCTTGAACAGATAATGATATATCCTTGAAGAGCCTGGGAAGCCCTGAGGCTGAAAAGTCCCAAGGAGTGAAGAAGATAAGAGACTGAACAAGTAAATACCGCAGAGCAGAAACCTGGCAAGAGATCAGCAGACAAGGCGGGAGACACAGCAGGAGCCCCAGCCAATCAGCATGTAAAGAGAGGCGTATGGACAGAGCATTGAGCGAGTTGTTTTAGCAGCCTTCTGCATGAACAGCGTGGATAGATAAGAAAGGATATAAAGAGGCTTGTAAAGAGACTTGGGGGGTGAAAGAAATGATGAATAAAGGTGGCTTTTAGCTCTGACTTTTAGTTTTGGCTCATCTCTTTTGTATGTCGTGTCCGTCTCAACAACAGCATTTGGTAGGGAATTTTTAACCATCAAAGCTTTTTATTACATGAGTTTTC
>VZZY01012765.1:13454-33995 GCA_013400335.1 Eurystomus gularis
CGGGGCATGGCTGCAGAGGAGTCTCGCTACCTGCTGGGGCACCCCGCGTCGGACTGTTACGCGAGGTGAGCGCGGGCGCCGCGACCCGCCGAGCTGGCGGGCTTATGGACAGCGCTGACTGCCCTGGAGCTCGGCCGAGGAGAGCTCCGAGTCGAGCCCTCTGCCAGGCCCGCCCGAGCATTACTGGTTTTAGGAAGGGGCCGGGAGCGGGAGGTGGGGGCGGCGTGATCCTTGTCGGCCTCTTCTGCCTCAGGGTGCAGAACAAGAAGCTGTACCTGGCCACGTTTGCCGCTGTCCTGGGACCGCTTAGCTTTGGCTTCGTGCTAGGCTATAGCTCACCTGTTACTCCAGAGTTGAGGAAAATCAGTGATCCTAAATTAAGGTTGGACAGCAATCAAACCTCGTGGTTTGGGGTAAGTCTCTGTAGGATGCATTGCCATTACATGCTTTCACCTGAAAGCATAGAGGTCTTACTCCTCTTAAGAACGAGGGTAAATGCAGATCTTAATAATGATGGGTTCAAATTTTTCCTGAGTAACAGCATTATGCTCTGATAACTCTGTTAGCATATATTAATAAATGCTTCTATTATTTGAACACTTTTTTAGCGCTAAAATGTCTTCTAACTGTTCTTCATACCCTTTTGTTACGGGGACCATTTGTTAAGGGACCACAGAAAATAAAGTTGTTAATGAATGAGTTCAACAACATGAGGAATATTTGCTTTTCGAATACAGGCTGGATTTCAAGTTAGTCAAGATAACTTGTTCAGGGCTTTAAAACCGTTTGAAAGGCCTGTTTGTGAATGGACAGCTGTAGACAGATCAATAAACAGTTACTGCTGCTTTTTCTCTTTATTGGAAGAGCTTTGTATGTAATAGGAAAATTACTTGCTGCTCAGTTGTGGTGAGTAGTGCTTCTCCACTATGTTTTGTTTAAGAAGTTAATGTTTATTTTTATTTTCAAAGCACCAACATATTCTTGCACATTTTTTTAGAAGCTGCTATTTACTTTTCAATATTTTAAAAGAAATTGCTGTCTGTTATGTATTTTAATATTTATTTATATAGATGTATAATTTTTTCTTTTTACTTGTTTTTTTAAGTCAATAGTAACATTAGGAGCTGCTGCCGGAGGGATACTAGGAGGCTATCTTGTGGATAAAGTTGGGAGAAAGCTGAGTCTAATGCTGTGCTCAATACCATATGTTTTTGGATACATAGTTATTATATCTGCTCAGAATGTTTGGATGCTTTATTTTGGACGAATGCTGACAGGCTTAGCCAGTGGAATTACTTCACTTGTTGTTCCGGTAAGAAAGATGTTTTTTCTGAAGAAGTGTGTATGTGTGGTTGCTTTTTTGTTTGTGTTGGTTTTGTTTCTTTTCCATAGCAAGTGGCTTGGATAAAGTAACTGAATAACTTATTTTTATATATAATCATATTTTGCTTGCTTTAAATAATAAGGAAAATATAAATAAAATAAATTCTGTTTCTTCTAGTTGCGCTTCTGTCCTAGGCATTCCTGATACAGTATATGATCTTTCAGATTATTAGTCTTTTATTTGATTGCTTCTCTTTATGTTCTACTGTAGTCTAGTAATGGTTATTTCTTCAAATTCCTCATATAAAATGTTGGAGGGAGTTGGTTTGTTTTGTTTTTGTTTTTCCTATTACCAGCTGCTCCTAATAGTCTTACATTTCACCAGACTTCTTGGTTTTACAAATAAACTATGGCTGCTCACTCATCCTGGAGTAATGCCAAATAATGCCTTCTGATTCCATTTAACTGTTACCTTCTGAATATGAACTTTTCTCATATGTTCAGGAATATATGTGTAGTAGGGAAATGGCAATAGTTCATTCTGTTGTTGTTTCTCTTCTCTGGTATTATTTGACCTTTTGGGTCTAGCTGAATAGGTACTAGTGTGAAATAAACCATCTAAACAAACTTTTTTGGTGGTTCCAGCATTTCTAGCTTTTGAAGTGAGATGCAAACTGAAAATCAAAGGATAAGAAGTACTCTTAAATTAGGTATGGAATAAATGCTCATTCGTTACCAGTCTAGATGGTTATAAAATAAAAAGATTCAGGGTGGTAGGTTCTATATTATAATCTCGTGCAGCTTTCTCTGTTGTTGGAAGCTTGGTTGCTTAGTCTATTGTATTAATGTCCTTGGAGAAATTCTGTCTGATTTACAAATGACTGTTTTCTCTTTTTTTTATGGAGCTGAGCTCTAAGTTCCCATATGTAAAGGCCTTAACCCACAGCCAGCAGAAAAGATCTATGTGACTGCAATGATGAGAGACTGTCATATGTAATGCTAAGTTTTTGTAGCTCTAAATTATTGAAATAAGGATTAGTTATTTTCCTGCCAGAAAAAGTAAGAACTGTAACTTTAGAAAGAATTGTATGTATGAATATGAGGGATTTCTTTATGTGTACAGCTAAACTGTAGCTCTTGACTTGGGGTCAGTATGTTAAAAAATAGCTGAAAAGGTGAAGCGGATCCTAAATATTGGATGAGGATTGATGCTGTTCATATAGTCTGTGTTCAGGTGACCTGTCAATCTTGAACTTCGTAGAGAATGAAATAACTTGCACTCTTTACACGGAACTAAAAATGTAAAATTTTCATTGCAAACAGTTTTATATGTGGCTTGGGCTATGTGTTTATGCAAAGACTGTTCCAAGCTCTAGATTGCTTTGTGATGATGTGTTTCTTTTTGACTATGGCTAACAAAAGAAGCTCCTACTAATGCAAGTTTATTCACCTTTGGAATACTGATACTGCGTCAACATTCTTCTGCCTTAGCTCCTCCCTTTTTTCCAGGGTTTTTCATAATGCCGATATACATTTCTGAAATTGTACTTTTCTACTCTCTCCATTCTATTGAGGCTTTTTTTTAAATGAGGGAAGTTACTAGGAAATACATCTGCATTTTTTTCAGAAATGAATTACTTATCAAGTCCTTGATCCAAAATTGGGTAGAAGTAATTATTAGATATTTTCTCCTTATGTTTTAGGTGTATATATCTGAAGTATCTCATCCTAAAGTCCGTGGCATGCTTGGTTCTTGTGTTCAGTTAATGGTGGTGACTGGCATACTGGGAGCCTACATTGCAGGTATTGGTGTTAGGGCTGTAGGTTACAGAAATGAATTAGTATACATAATGAAAGAACTACACTAAAGAATTGAAAGTAAATGTTCATTTGTTTATAAAAGTAGTTGATGTCCATAGTCCTTTTATTTTTATTTTTTTTTTAACCCAGGAATAACACTAAAATGGCGCTGGCTGGCGGTGTTATGTTGTCTTCCACCCTGCCTAATGCTATTGTTCATGTCCTTCATGCCTGAAACACCAAGATTTCTGCTGAATTGGAACAAACGTTCAGAAGCTATAGCTTCTTTGTGCTTTCTGCGGGGACCACATGCAGACCATGAATGGGAATGTAGAGAGATTGAAGCTGGTGTTCAGGAAGAGGTGATGAGAATCTGATTTACTCTTAAAAAACTTTTTGTATGGAGATAACATCTGAAAGCAAATAATGTAATTAAAAGGGTTTTACCAAGCCTTAGTTAATAGCCTTTTCTAGAAATGGTGGTCCAAACTTGTTCCCTCATACAAATTATGCTCGACAAACAAGTGAGATTCAAAGAATCTTTTTCCTCTGCCTTTCATCTGCAACTGCTGTCACTGTTGGCTGCCATCAGTGTACATGGCTAGCAGTCAGGCTTGTGATCTTGTTAATTACATGGCAGCTATCTATTTTTTCTTTGTTTAGCTATTCTGTAGGATTGTTCCGAAACTCCATGTCCTACTGTTTGTGTCTTATGAATGCATTTTCTCTTGTGTCTCTAAAAGCACAATTTAGCCTCTTGTGAGACGAGTGAGATGTGTTCTTAAATAGGTAGGCCTAATCATTGAAGTTTGGTTTCTGCAAACTGTGGATTCATTCATGTTAACTTTCTCTACAAAGCACTGTCAATTTCTGTGTCTTTAGCCTGAGAAAAGAGGAAAAATGCTTTTCTGGAGTTCTCAGATACTTTGCTAAGGCACTTAGGTTTGCTAAAGGGAAGGTGGGAAACTTACTGAGTTTGAACAGATTGCAATATTCTGAGGTGTTTTTGTTGTTGCCGTATTTGTGCTTCGATTTAAAAGATGAAATTTTTCACCAAATCATTGATTAATCTTTTTAACAGGGACTGAATCTCTCTGAATTGAAGAACCCCTCAATCTACAGGCCACTTCTTATTGGTGTGGCCCTAATGTTCTTCCAGCAAGTAACAGGCATTAATGCAGTTATGTTTTATGCAGAAACTATCTTTGAGGATGCAGACTTCAAGGTAATCGGGGTGTGTTTCCAAACTGGCAAATGTCCACAATAGTTTCAGCTTAGTCAGTGATACAGTAAGTCTAAAATACGTAACAAACTGACTTGATAATGATCCTGCCCCACGTCCGAAGTAACAGAGTTTGGGTTCTAGATACCCTCTTGACTGTGTTACTCTGGCATACCTGAATGTTCTGGGTTTTTTAGGGGGAAGTATGTTGGATTTTGCTGGTCTGAAAAGCTTTGATATTGATGGCAATCTGTATTATAGTCATCTTCCTATGTAACTTCTTTAAATTAGAGTTGCAAATACAATGTTTCAGAGAAAATGAAACTCTAGGAAGAAGTTGTGGCTTATTTTAAAGTTTAGTAAGAGACCAGTATGTTAATTGGTGATGCCTTTCTTTTTTCCCTTCCCTTGGTGTCTCTCCTCATTCATTTCTGTAGCACAGTTTGTCTTCTTTCACATTCAAGAAACAAAGGCATTTGTAATACTTGATAAATGATCCTCTTATCAGCCTGAAAGAGCAAACTCTCTTGACGTCTTACTTTATTTCAGGACAGCAGAATGGCTTCTGTTGTTGTGGGTTCCATGCAAGTATGTTTCACTGCTGTGGCTGCTCTTATCATAGATAAAACTGGACGAAAAGTGCTGCTTTACGTATCTGGTAAAACATGTTAGTGGATTTTTTTCAGCAAAAGAAATTACTATATGTAGTACTAAAAAGTGTCTTAACTAACTGTTGAGGGCATTAAATATTGCAATTTATGCAATTTTAAGTTGTTTGCATTATATTTATAATTTGGTATAACTAAAGACTTAAACTCCTAAGAGGAAATTGTCATGTTATGTGTATATATATAGGTGGAATCCCTTGAAACTACATACGGTTGTATTTTTTGTCTTCTTACCTGGCCAGTTTTGATTTTGAAATAGCTATGTCACTAAGACAGTTCTTACTACTGTGATCATTTTTCTGCTTACTAACACTCAACGTCACGATACGTTCTCTCATACCCAAGTTGCTAACAAATGGTCATTTCAGAGTAATTTCTCCGTGGCTGCTGCTGCGTTCATAGCTCATTGTGGTGTTGCATTTTATATAAGAGTATAGCTAAAACTTTAACTTTACAACTAAATGTGCTAAATAAGACGAATTCTGTTTCATATAGTTGTTGTGCTGCATACTCAGTAGTAAAGACTGCTCTCAAGACTATGTTTGGCCAGTGTTTAGAATGCTTGTCTAGCATCTTTCACTGCTGTCAAGGCCAGTGTTTATTTCCAAAACCAGTTTCTTTTAAGAAAAACTTATGTGAGGGCCAGTGTAGCTTACATTTGGCTGACCAACTATGTTCCCTCTCTCAGAAGAATATGCAAGTGGCAGCCAGTGATAACTTTGTTACTGCTTACTTTTCAGGGATAATCATGGCTCTCAGTACTGCATTGTTTGGGCTTTACTTTAGAATAGTCCTTCCAAATCAAAACAACTCATCGAATCCTGATGCATGGTTCATGGTAAATTCAGCATCCGCAGCAACAGAAAGCGGCATGTCCTGGCTTGCAGTAGTGAGCCTAGGGCTCTTCGTTGCTGGTAAGTGGAACAGGCTTCTAAGTAGCCATTACACAAAACAAACTTTCTGATGAATGTGACAGTTTTGTTCCATTTTGTCACATTATTGATGAATGGAAATGAGTTGCGTCTTTGACAGACCTTTTCAGTGTATAATGCAAAGTTGGGCTGAGCATTCACTGGTGATAAGAGTTAGCAGCTTAGTTAAGCCAATCGCCTGGAAAATGAATTTATACCTCCTTGTGCTAACAATGAGTACTAATTGCTCAGGTTAAACTGCTTTACAGCCATTAATGGGAAAAGTCTTTGTTGGTGTCTGAGCCACACTGAATTCTGTGATGATACAAGGTGGCAGCAATTAGAAACAAGGTCAGTTTTTAAGCTTACCACTTCAGAGACTTTGTGGCAAGAAGTTCTGCTTGTTAAGAATATTCTTGTAATTAATTTGATTTAAAATGCACTAGCATTTATCATGCTGCCATAAAAAATAACTTACTCTCTTTCCTTCTGGTAGAGCTACTGTTTTACTGGAGTTGTCCAAGAATCTGGAGTGAAAACTGCATCCCTCTTACTTGACTAACCTGGGCATCGTTCAGTCTTCTCTTTAATATGTACTCACCTGGCATTTATTCTATTTGCTTGTAATTGCAGGTTTTGCCCTTGGCTGGGGTCCTGTTCCATGGCTGGTGATATCTGAAATCTTCCCACTTAAAGCTAGAGGCCTATCAAGTGGTGCTTGTGTGTTAACAAACTGGATTATGGCCTTCTTGGTAACCAAGGAATTTCAGGATTTCACAGTAAGCATTGTAAATTACAATCTGAAGTTTCCTTTCACAGGGAAGTTTATTAAAGAAGCTCCTGAGAGAGCCTTTGAGCCACAGTTTTCTCTGGCACTACAGAACTATAGCTGTACAGTAGTGAGCAGTAATAATTTGGTTTTTAGTTTCTTTCTGTTTCCCTCCCTCAGGCTTTCTTAACATCCTATGGAACGTTCTGGCTCTTCTCTGGCTTCTGCTGCCTCAATGTAGCTTTTACAGCCTTTTATGTTCCTGAAACAAAAGGACAAACCCTGGAACAAATTGACGCCTACTTCAGAAGATCTTAAGCCTAAGGCTGCTTTTTATATTGACATGAAACCTTCATATCATGAATTATGGTGCTATGGTTGAAACTAACTGCATCACATGGCAGACATCTCAGTTATTAAACTTAACTATCAAATAATTTTAATTTTGTAACATCTGAATTCTGTTTTTTAAAAAAAGACCTATGGGGATCTGCATACTCCCTGTAGTAAGTCTCCCTTGTGCAGGTCTTAGATGTATTTTCTTTGATTCCTGTGTTCTTTTCACCTGGTGCAGACTGACTATAACGGCCAAGGTTCTGTAAATGTATTAGCCAGTATCTTTTTCCAAAGATGTAAATTAAAAGCTAATTTTGTAAATAAATCAAAATTTCCTTGCTCTACTTCGCCTTTCCCTTATGGCACATGTTACAGTGAAGAAATTAATAATGGAGCCTCGTTAACGTTAATTTCAGAGTTCAGTACCTTTGTGTTGCTACTGCTGTTTATGGGATTCCTGACCATGGAATAAGTCTTAGTCCCAACTGGAGGCGAATGCTTACCTTTCATGGGTGTTAGTGTTAAGTTGGCATTATTTTTCCTATTGCTGTCAAGGTGGCTAGGAATGCATTTACAGTGCAAGAAGGAGTGTAGCTCTTAGGAGAATATTTTAACATTGCTTTTTCAAAAGGAATTAAAAGATCTTGGCAACAGTGAGAATATACTTTTAGCCAGAAAAGGAGTAGTGTTAATTTAAGGGGTGAGGATCTCCAATTGGAGCAGGTCTCTAGAAGTTGAAAAGACGCTTAGAGGCACAAAACAATGCTGGATTATAGTTCTTGTCAAAGATGGGTAATGCATAAGACACAAACACTGATCTCACAGCTATGAATGACATCTCTGAAACAACATTTCTAGAGAACTCAAATGGAAACAGTAATCCAGAGCTGTCTAACAGTGTACTATCTCCTGTCTTTTAAATTTCTCATTGGAGGAACCAAATTTGTAAAAGCCGTTAGTACTGCATGTGTAAAAGAAGTGAGGTCAAATTTATGGTTTATTACATATGAATCAATAAATCATCTGTTACTCCTTCACAAAGGTCGTAAATGGCACTTAAAACACTTCCAGCTGTGATAGGACTGTTTGTAGGTGGATGTCACATCTAAAACACAAACCATAGATACTATCACATGACATTAAAAACAATGTAATACATCAACATTTAAGACCAAGTGGTAGATAAAGAGGTTTTGATCACAAATGTAGCAACAGTCTTAACAATATGCAATTATTAAATTACAAAGCAGTCTGCTAACATTCAAAGACTTTGTTAAAGCTGACATTCCAGGTTGGTAACGCCTTTTGCCTAAACCTTTAGAGACATAATGTTTTCCGCTCAACCAGATAAATACCTAATAGAGCTATAAATAAATACGCAGAAAATAATCTCTTAAGTTTTCTCTTCAAATCATGTGCTAACACAATGATTTCCAGTAGCAAACAGGAGTCAGTTGCAGGTCAGCAACAAAGTGAAGCAGCTCGGCAGTATACAGGCTGGTGAAACTGCTGTGCTCAACTAGCATGAGTACAAATACTTTCTAACCTGCATGCAAGTACGTGTTTGCTGCATACTGTCATGTGAGCTTTCCCATATTATTAATACCAGGTTCTCAGGGTATAATTTATTCCTACAAAAAATAAGGCTTAGCCTATCTGAGAAAACACTGCCTTAACAGAATTAGCAAGTACTGTGCATGTGAATCATGACATGAAATTGTTAATAGTGACAACAGTATAATAATATTTTCATACACAGAAGGCAACAAAAATAATTCTGAAATAAATACTTTGTCACTTGCAGATGAGATTTCCACCCTCCCTCCCCCAAGATGACACTACTTTAGATTCCTATATATGCTTAGGATTTTTAATCCCTTAGAAGTTGTTGTAGAAATTACAAATATATTAACATATATATGTATGCATATATTAAAAAAAGAAAGAACCGGAAGGATTATATATCTCATATGCAGGCTAAGGTAACAGCGCTGAGAAAACTTCTGCTTGCAGCTGCAGCAGCTATAGACCCACATGTTTAGGAAAACATGCATGAGCTTGATTCTGTGGCTGGGTCAAATATATGTAGAGCAGCAGAACGTAAACGTCAGCAGCAGCAACACTGACCATATGAAACTGTTTATGTGATAGTGTTACGCTGCATGTGGGTGCTACCTGTCCCTTGAGCTACTGAGACCTGTATAAATATGTATTTAGTTGACTGGCCTAGTACTAAAATAAATTAAATTATGTATTTTAATATGACTCTACCCACCATTGCAAATGCTTGCACATGTACACAAATAGTCACATGAGGGCAGACAACTTGCTGTTCATTCTGGGTGCCATTTGCATCCTGTATGATATGCACTGCAAAACCGAAAAAAAAACCCCACCCCACCACCCCCCCAAACTCCAAGAAACCAAACCCAATAAAAACAAAACAAAAAAACCTCTTGTCCTGCCCCAGCCCTAAGCCAGGAAAGGACTGCGATCAGAACAGGCCCTAGTCGTTCCTTGCAAACTATGAAACTGAAAGTATCCATAAAACCTGGAGTCCAGGTCGCTCGCTATCCTGAATAGCACGTAGCCCTTTCAAATTCATGTGGGTCATCGCTCCTTAGAAGGAATTCTTCTGTTCCTTTCAAACATTTATAACATTTACGTGTACAGCATTGCCACTAGAAATAGAAGGAGCTTGACAAAAAAAGACTGTTAGTCTGCAACACTTCCTAAAGCCCAAACTATACAGACCTTAGGGAGAGCTCATCAAAGCCTCAGCCTTAAGTGCTGCATATTATGTGTGAAAGAATTAAATTAGCTCGAGGGTCTCAGGGCTTGAGTCTTAGTCACACTTTAAAGCTGTGGTGATGGTTTATATGCATGCTATAATGCAGATGTGGGACAAAGCTGAGTAGCTTAAAATGCTGCATCCCTATTTTAAACAGACGCGAAAACATAACATGGCAGTGACTAACCTGCCACGGATGCTGTTGTGAGTGGAAGTGTATGAGTGTGGGTACCGGACTAGATGATCTGAAGTGGTCCTGTCCAGCCTCAACTATTCTGTGGGTTCTGTGTTATTACCCATGCTGGTTGGTAAGGAGGCATGTACATTCTAAATTGACTGTATGGTTTAACATTTGCACAAAGGTAAGTGACATTCCTATAATTTAGTCAGACTAAGGCACAAGTGCTAAAGTGGTGACAATACCATTAGCCAGAACGGGTTCATCAGCTCACCTCCTCCAACAAATCCACCATGTTGGGATAGAAAACATTTCTTGCAGAAACTTAATCTGTTATGAGTCCAGAATGGGCCTTCAGTTGAGCTCAGCTTGATAGCAAGTGTTCAACTTGATAACAAATCTTCCTTCACAGAAAGAATTTCTTCTATCCACCTGTAGCAAGATTTTTTCAGTATTCCTCTCTAGTAGAACACCAATCTTACACAGCTGTAGAATCAAAGATTATCTTGTTCTCTCATCCATGAGATGTTCACCCAACACCAAGAATGTAGGCTAAAGGCAGCTTTAACATTAGATAGGAAAGTACGAAGGGTTGTGCTTAGAGGGGACATGGCTACCATTTGTGCCCAAGACTACTTTCTAAGTTTTAATGGGTAGATGCACACACATGCTGGAAAGGCAGAAGGGAAACAACATGGCTCTAAGGCTGGAGTGAATGACCATATAACTGTCCATCCCAGCAGACTTCCAACAAGCCTTGTCATCTGACATGAGTCTGAAGTAGGAGAGGTTGCATAGATGTATAAAAACTTGCCCTTTATAAATGATGCACAAGAGCTTATGTATCAATACCACCTGCTGGCTTTTGTTTTTATTTTAATTAGCAGTCTGAATAGAATGGACCTAGAGAGAAACAATGGCTGGAAGCTATTCAGAGGATGCCAACTCATCACACTAAGGCACGTAATTCATGGTGGTCTGATAAGACTGTTCAGAGCCCACAGAAACCACATCCTTGTAGTGGGTATTTGTCCATTTGTGCCAGCAATTTCACATTATTGTGTGATTGTCTTTTGATACAATAAATGTGATAAGGACTTTCACAGAATTTGTTTTTTGTGGCTTGTGTCAAACAAAATTGGAATGTCATTACCATATTCTCTGCCTTCCACCTATACTCTGGGCTGCTCTCATACAGTAAGTAGGTAGTAAACTGCACATACATGACCCTAAAGCCTCAACTACCATCTCTAGATGTCATATAAACCAAACTACTGTTGCCTGATCCCTCCCAACTGCTTTTGCTAGGTCTAATATTATCCCTACATCCCTGCAAGACACTCTAATTACAGAAGCAAAAACTCAAGAAATGGCAGCCTTGTTAAGGCACTTACTGCATACATTAGGGATGAAGCCAGGTATTTTTTTTCCAGTGTTCAGATCTTTCCTGTCCTACATGAATAATAGTCTCTTATGTCTGGTAGTTCCCATTGTGACCTGCTTAACAGCTTGCACCTGACCCATTAAATCAAGCTATAGCATAAAATTCAGGTGGGAGGTGGAGGCTTCTCTCTTCAAACTATACCAACGTCTTGTTCTAGCTAAGTACCACGAAGCTAGTGTGAGCTGGTTTTGTCTAACTTAAGCAATCAAATTTAATTTGTATTCCTTACAGTGCTTTTGCTGTTTGTTAGTATTTGCTAGATGTCATCAATGCTGTGATTACAGGCAGACCCCCAAAGGTTCTCACATACACACACTCTTACTTTACAGCAATACTTTATAGCCATTGCTGTGGTTCTAGTGAAAGTAACTCTTGCTTTATGGCCCCTCTTTCTATAATGCTATCTCGGTTATGACGTAAATACGACATCTATGTGCATCCTGACTACCATCATAGCCAGTGATCGAGCTTTCTGTCAAGTCTTTCTCATTCTTTCTGATGTCCCTAGTGCTCCATCTCTAAAGCTTGTCTTTCAGGATACCCAAATGTGTGTGTGTGTGGTGTCCTTCAAGACAAGTTTTAAAATCTCTATACATTGCTTCAATTGCTATTGAACCACAGTTTAGTCATGTTAAATCATGCTAGAATAGCACAGGTGAACATCTGCAATTTTAAATATTTTAAATATATCTGACATCCTAACAGTGCAAAGCAAACTTTTCAGTTAGAATTGCATTTTAACTTAAGCTCCAGTTTTGCAACACGCCACTGCAGTCTTCAAAAAACACACATGTAACAGAAAACAAATACTAAATTGAGAAATCCATTTATGGAAAAAGGTGGTGCTTTTGCTTTCTAAAATTATCTGAGCATGAGCAGTGTTCCCTAGAGTGGACTTGATAGGTCCACAAGAAGTGTTTACAACTTCCAAGAGAATAAGTAAGTACCACGTGATACTTTCAGACTGATTTTTTTTAAACCTTAGCTGCTCGGATAAGTAGGACAGGGTAAATTAACACAATCTCTGGAAAGAACATCCTCAAAAAGAATAACAAGCTCTTGCAAAGCCTTTGATTTGACACTTCCTTTTAGGTGCTTACTAAGGTTTACCCCACACATCTCTGGGTGCAAAAATAAATAATAGCAGCTACTGATTAATGCTGCTTCTGCTCCTAGACGAATTATTGTTGAAAATACTGCTTCTTTCCTCAATCAGCCACTCTGGTTGAGAGTAAGAAATGAACCTTTCAGATAAGGCCTTGCATATCTTCTTAGGTGGCACAATTAAGCCATTATATTCAATAAACTAAGCAAAAAATACTTTGCAAAAACAGTTTTACATCCAGACACACTGAAGCAAAAGGCACACATCTCTAGATGGTCACACGTGGAAGAAGTCATGACACATGAATGGTATTACGAAATAAAATCAAGCATACAGAAGTATTTCAACATATAGAACAAGAAATACTTGCTAATAAAGCTAAAATCTTCATATATAAAAAGCCTTGAAGCATCACGCTTTCATGAAAAACAAAACAAAACAAAGAACCAAACCAAACCCTTTCAAAATACTTTTAAAAATTGATTTTTGGCATAGAGGAAAGGGTTAAAAAAAAATCAAGCTGTAGACATGAAACCCTGTCCTTTAACAGAATAAAAGATCTAAGATGACTATTTCATCACAGAAAACTAGCTTCTTAGCGCTGAAATTTCAGTCTGGATCCAGGTAGAAAAACACGATTATCTGGAATAATAAGCTATACTGTTGGTGCAAGAGCAGACAACAGCTAATGCAGATGTCTGCGTAGGAATATTTGTGTAGTCAGAAAGAAAATCAGGGGTGGGCTCTTTTGCCCATAATGGGAAAATCAGTAGGTACACTACAATAACAGTCTTCTGGTAGATGGAGAAATACAGTTGGATTTTTTGTCAGTTTGGGGCTTTTAATTATTTATCTAATTTTATTTTTTACTTCCAGTTGTTAAGGAATATATTGAAAGTTTGTGTTTTCTATAAAACCTTTGCAAAGATTCCTCTTGCCAAAACAGTTTCAGGTTTCTCTAAAAAATGTGCATGGCTAGGCCAGAGCAATGAAAGCAGCGTCTTTGTATCTTACCTGATCTTTATACAATATCCTTGATTCTTCAGTGAACATACCACAGCTGCATCATTTCAAGGACAGACTGCACTATTTGGAAAGACCTTGCTTACACACCTTTTTTGTCGTTGTTTTGTTTTGTTTGTTGGCTTTTTAAAGACTGAAAAACCAAAAGGAGTAATTTATGTTATAAAATTCCTCTTCCACCATGATACACGTAACATGTAAACAACTCGTGACAGTAATATCAGTGATTAATTTAGCTGAATGTCATTCAGGTACTTCAAATTATAAGAAGCTCAGAACAAGCAATACTTTTTACTTACTGCAGTTTCAGCCTAAATCTCTCATTGATTACCGACTGTTAGAATACCACAAAAAGTAATGGTTCATTAACCAAGAAAAGAAAATATACGTATCTCAAAGGTATAAGCATCACCAAATCAGGCTGAACTAGCCAGAGCAACGTGGGTTCTATAAAGTTTCATCACCAATACTTCCAGCCGCATTTTACCACTAGAAGCAGTGTTTGTGACATTCCCATAGAGCTCACGGAGTTGTAAGAAAATGTTAAGTAAGGAAGAAAGGTTTTAAGACTGCCTTCACTTCAGGTCAATGATGTCTTCACCATATAAAGAAATCAGCTGAAATGGACAGCTAGATGGTGAGCTCTCCTGCCCATTTGCTAAAGTACTGGGATCTGAACTAGTGGAAAGATGACGTCCTTCAGAATAGCTTTCAAAAGAGCTTGAGATTATCCTGCAAAGAGGAAGACAAAAGTTACTAAAAAAATACACAGATCAGGGCAAGTAGAATCAATGGCTATTTCCAGATTCACTCAAGTTATCCTAAAGACGGAGACAGACAATTATAACTCAGTTTCTCTCTGTTTTACTCTACTGAAAAATCATCAAAAGACAATGTTAATGAAGCCCTCTGCCCAAATAATTTCCAAATAGTGAAAGAAATCAAATACAGTTTTACATTACAGCAGTTTTTTTGTTTTGTTCATTTCAGTCTACTGTCTCTGGACTGAATTCTGGCTCTACTCTACACAAACATAGGTTATGAAAACAGTGAAAACAAAGAGAATGGCAGTGGAGTCAGGTAAGCCGAGCCAAATAGACAAATGCTATGGTGTTTCTTCACAGAATTTATTCTGGAAATAGCAACACAAGAGCATACAAAGAAAACAGCAAGCAAGCCTGCACAGTGCAGATCGAGTAGTCCAAATCCTACTGACAGGCTCAACTGCAGCAGGCCCCCACAAAATCTCATTTAGTCTTGCTTTGTTCATTAACATGCTTAGCAAAAATTACAATAGTTTCTGTACTTACAGTATTCGGACACTCTAACAGACACTTTAGCATGAAATTCACATTGATACACAACAGTCTCAGTCAGCTCCAGGTAACTGAGATAACTATGAACAATCAATTCTGAAAACATTTACAGTCTAACTTAGGTTCTCTTCTAAAGCCAGTGTATTTACCTGTCACTACTAGTTGATCTGACTGCTCCTTGCTTGGGGTCTGACTGTCTTCGAGGAACCTTTTTTTGCTTCTGTGCACTTTCTGTCTCATCCAAGAGGCCTCAATAAAGGAATAAAAGACTTAATACTCTCAACAGAAAATAAAGCATTCATGAAAACATTAAGGTACCTGATGGTGTTTTCCATTATTAACCAAATAGTTTCTACCTGGCTTAGAATATGGTCACCTTATATGTGATTAGACATTGGTTAGACTATTTGCAAGTAACGTTTTCACACAGTTTTGTTTGTTTATGCTTCCTATTTATGAGTACTGGTTGCATGTTACAAATATGACTGTGACAGTCCAAAGATTAGAAATTATATACTTGGCAATTTATATGCACACTGAAGAACGAGGAGAGTTTACCCAGCAATTCTTTACGTGTCCTGCTTGCAATTTCTTTAATTTCCATACGAGATAAGGATAGTGAGTGAGTAACTGGAAGAGAGGCAATGCCACTGGAAGTGGTAGTAGTGATGACCTTAGGAGCCAAAGGTGACTTTAGAGGTCGCTCAATGCTTCGCCCAACCAGATTACTGAGAGGAATTTTGTACAGATTTTTGCATGGAACTTCACCTGAAACACAGAAGGAAAAGTGTTATACTTTCACAGTAGAATCAATTATTAATACTTTCAAATGAAAAGTTACACAGGAAATTTATACTCATGCTAGGTGCTTTTTAACACAAGTAACACAGATCTTTAGAGATCTTTCAATACAAACAGGCTAGGAGACGGAAGAAATACAACCACATTGTGCAGACTTGAAATTTGACTTTGTGTCATGGCTGAGGCCCAGCTGGTAACTAAACACCATGCAACCACTCACCACACAAACCCAATACACAGAGAAAAAGATAGATTCTTGGCAACGTGATGAATCTGCAGTGGAACCAGGAAGTAAAGGCTGGTATTCTGACCATTACACCAGGACTCTGCACTCTGTACAATATTCCCCATGTTTTTTAGTATGTGCTAGAGCAGGCCCAGAGAAGGGCAACTAAACTGGTGATGGGTCTGGAGAACATGGAGTGGCTGAGGGAACTGGGACTGTTTAGTCTAGAGAAGAGAAAGCTGAGGGGAGACCTTATTGCTCTCTACAACTACCTGAAAGGAGGCTGTAGAGAGCTGGGTGTTGGTCTCTTCTCCCAAGTAACTAGTGATAGGATGAGAGGAAACGGCCTCAAGTTGCACCAGGGGAGGTTTAGACTGGAAAAATTTCTCTACTGAAAGAGTGATTAGGCATTGGAACAGGCTGCCCAGGGACGTGGTGGAGTCGCCATCCCTGGAGGTGTTCAAAAAACACGTAGACATGGCACTTCAGGACATGGTCTAGTGGTCACGGTAGTGTTGGGTTGACAGCTGGACTTGATGATCATCTTAGAGGTCTTTTCCAACCTTAATGATTCTATGTTGCAAATATATTGGAGCCTAGATCCCAAGTGGTTTAAATTATGGCTCCTCTTGTCACCTAAGGATGACATAAAATATGAAGTCTTTTCCTAACTCCTGGAAAAAAAAACCCCATCAACTTACCACCAAATAGCACTGCCTTTTAAAAACTGAAATTGTGATTCCTTTCTCCTTTCCCCTTCTGCCAATAGTGCAGCAGCAGATTTAAGTGAGGAAGACATACATACATCTTGCATTATCTAGCTGATGTTCCCATTACTGTTCCCCTATACACTGATTGTTCACATATTGTGTTACACTCAATTGATGGCACAAACTCTTTCGAGGCTAGAACTTCTACTTACTTTTGGTTTGCAAAATAGCTTTAACCATCCGGTAGTAGTTCAGCTTTTCTTAAAATGAAAGGAATGGTGTATGTTAAATCTCAAATTTTCCTGCAGTTTTATACCTCTTTTTGCCATATTACCAAAGATTCGTCACACTACTGAAGTTTAATTCCTCTGCTCCTATACAAATGACTTCTTCAAGAGAGTGTTACCATGCATTTAGAAGAGATACTATGGGGCAAAAGTTCAGCCAGATGCTTCATACCTGTGAATAAATAGAATATCTCTATCTTACAGACTCTCAGCTAGGTACTCAAAATCTTTTAGTTGATCAATTTCATCTTACTAAAGATCAGCTGCACTGAGATGTGACAGCAGTTGGAATGATCAGAGATTGTTATTCAAGCTGCCTGGAAACCATATTACCTTCTAGAGACGAAAGAGGACATTCTGGCACTTCATAAGCTGTTGGTGTTTGAGGAGAACTCCTTGAACTCATTTCCTTAGAGCTGCTGTTACATGATCCACTTACTGCAGCAGTAGCTTTAAAAAAAATATCTGACTGAAATGACAAATAACTCATCATTAGTACAGTGAGACTTTCTTAAACATCTTCTGAGTTAGAGCTAAAATGCTTGTCCACTATGTTTTACTGCCCCTATTGCTGCTAACTCAGCTAGGCTTGGTCATGGCAAGATGTGTAAGTGGAGGGAACATCTGTAATGTTGAGGACAGCATTTGCCCCATAAACAGTCAAATATGTCAGATCTGCATTACTGTGTGCAATAAAGGACAGTGAGAGTGATACTGATTCCCTTTGTACTTGTTTTAAAATAAGAGTACACAGATGAACAGTTACTACAGATCAAGTAGCACATTCCAGTTTTGGATTGTTCTGTTTTTTTCTGCAGCAACTTTTTATGTGAATCAGATCCCAATGTGTCACAGAAATATTCAAACATTATTTTTCTTTGTCTTACCCTTGATGCTACAAGTTGAAGCTCAGGCACAACTGCTGTGTGGACTAAGTTCCCATTCACCACTAATCGGATCTCAATGGAATCAGTAGTGAAGGCAAGAATATAAGGGAAAGCACAGACTGCAATGAAACAAGAATTATTTGGCAAGGAAAAATGGTTAATGTAAACGTTTCTTGGATGCTCCACAAAAACTGTTCTTGAGTATCTGATCTCTTCTGGTGTAGTGGGTCTGGCTGAGCTGATCCTCCCCACAGCAGCCCTCATGGTGCAGTGTTTTGTGCTGGGAGCTAGAAGGGTGTTGATAACACACCCGTGTTGTGACTACTCCTGAGCAGTGCTCTCACAGCACCAGGGCTCTTCCCAACATTCCCCCCACAGTGGGATGGGGTGGGCAAGATCTTGGGAAGGGACACAACCAGGACAGCTGACCCGAACTGACCAAAGGGATATTCCAGACCATATGATGTCAGCTCAGCTATAAAGCTAGGGAGAAGGGGGGTGGGGGGNACTGCTTTTTGTTTTACCCACAACGGGGTTTTTTTCCATATTATTTTCCTTCCCCTTTTTGCTCTGCTGAGGAGAGAGAGGAAAAAGGCAGGGGTGATAGAGCAGCTTGGTGGTCACCTAGCACTCAGCCAATGTTAACCCACCACATCTGGCATCTCCTTTTCCTATGAAAAGGGCTGTGTAACACACTATGGACATGGAACTACATCAAGCCTGAAGAAAACTTCACTCTCCATGCCTGGCAGAACATAGACTGAATGGAAAATGAAAAATATAAAAAAGAAAGGAAAAAAAAAATTCAACAAAGAATCAACTCATCACCAAGGCTCCATTTTAAAAAATTACCATATGCAGAAGCTTAGTTAAAGTGGCATTATGAACGTAACATGCTTATTCCTAGCACACATGCTGTAATTCCACTAACAGCCAAGTGCAAGCCTAAGCAGTAATGAAAAAGACAGCCATCTAGTAAAAAGAGCTTTTTACTTACCAACTGCATAAGGAACTTGATTCCAGCTGAAGTGGAAGTCATAAGCTGATGGCTGGATCAGTGGAGAACCTCCATTGAAAGGATATACCTTTCTGTATTGGCAAACATCTGTAACATAAAAGAGAAAAGAAGCATCCATTACCTTACACTACAAGTGACAAACACCAACTTTATGGGCAGATTTTGCAGAAATGTGCGCATTATATACATAATAAAACATTTAGTATAAGTCCCTCTATATCTAAACAGATAAGGCAAATGTGCTTCCTTTGTGAACACAGCATCTGAAAGACCAAAATAAGAGACCTATATTTTTAATAAATTCTTATATTTCACAAAGCAAGCATTACTGTGTTTCAACAGTTATCAGTTCCTTACCTTGTCTATGGATAGAGGAATAGATAAGAAAAATTCAGAAAGCAGTGTCACCAGAACTGTACCTCTCTGCACTCCAAGCAGCCATATGCTAACACAGTTTGTTATCTGAAGACTGTTAGACACACGGTATATTACAGACACCAAGATTTCATTAATCATGCAACTTCTGAATCTACTTCTTCGCTGCTGTAAGTCCACTGATTCTGAAATTAACAATCCTTCTATAAGTCAGACATGAATACCGGCTTACCGAAGCAGTGCTAACTGAACCAGAACCAGGTAGTATCTGGCAGCCTATCAGAACCAATAAGGCTTCACAGAGTGTTGTAGAAAGATACAGTTTAGGGACATATAAAAGTTGCCCGGTGCTACCAATCTGATAGCTAGTGCTGCAACATTGGTGTATTTATCCTGTCTTGATCAATGTTCACTTTGGAGAGGCAAACAGGACATGCCTTCTGCAAGACAGAAAGCTGTGCCTTGTCCTTCAACACTGCCTCATAAAGGCCGCTTCATGGCAAGAGCTTCTATTTTCATAAGTGTCCTGTTTCGACTTAGAACCGAACGAACTCTGTTCAGTGATTTTACTTTTCAGCCGAGTC
This sequence comes from Eurystomus gularis, assembly GCA_013400335.1. Taxonomy (NCBI): domain Eukaryota; kingdom Metazoa; phylum Chordata; class Aves; order Coraciiformes; family Coraciidae; genus Eurystomus; species Eurystomus gularis. The sequence continues at coordinate 33,229 of VZZY01012765.1, forward strand.
TCTTCTAACTAACTGCACTTTCTGAAGTTAACAGCATATTTTTGCAGACACTGTCTACTTCTAGCAGTGATAATGGTCCATGTTTAAAGTTACTGATGTGGAAAATATAAGAATTAGAAGGTAGACTTTGCACTACCCCCATAAACCCCCTTAAACTCCAACTTCCCCCCCCCCGATGAGCTGTGCTGAGAGACAAAGCAGCAAGGGAGCAGAGCAGCCTTGAAGATAAGGGAGATATGCACCTACAGAGAACCTCCTTGAAATAAGGGAGGGAAGTATGCGCCTTCACAGGATGCTACACTGTTGGGAAAGACTCACAAGATGCTACACTGTTGAGAGAACCGGCTGGAACTGCTGAGGTTGCCAAATCCAGCAGGAGTCAAAAGTACACTGGTGAGGAAGATGTTGAGCCTTCATCTTGGTGACCACCAAAAGAGACTAGCAGGAGGCAGTGCGCAGGCGTAAAGAGGAGGACTCTATGGAAATAACTTGTAAGAAATAACTGTACTAACCCCACCTATTCTAAGAAATATTCGTACTAACCCCACCTAGGCTTTGTGTATACTAGTATAAATAGAAGTACAAAGAAAAGCTGGGTGTGCGAGTTTGGAGGACCGATCCCCCTCGCACCCGGCGCTGTAATAAACATACCTGCTTCACAACTCTTTCTGAGTTGAGAAGTTCTTTTCTGCAGATCATTACTACCAAGGACTGGTATACAGATCAAGGTGTGGTGACCGACCACCATGATTTTTCTGCCTTATTAA
>VZZY01012767.1:352-38584 GCA_013400335.1 Eurystomus gularis
AAAAAAATAAACAACAACAACAAAAAAACCACCCAAAAAGCCCCAAACAAAACACAAACCAGTAAGTATCACAGTAGCTTCAACACAACTCTCACAGCAAGACTTCTTGACTACTTCCTTTTACACGGAATGGCACAAAGCTAACAGCTGAAAGGCGTTTTTCCAAGCCATACTTTTTCAACATTAGCCCCAATGAACAGCTACTAAAAATAAGAACTATTAAAAACAATTTAAAATTACCAACCATAGTAACTCTTTTGAGTTGTTTTTTTCAGTCAAATCTTAAATTCAGCAAAACCAATTCTATAGACCAGTCCTGTAGCAGCAATACATTGATCCAATCCAGTTGTGACTTATGTTAAAAGTCTAAAAACTTACTGGGCTCTGATGGTCTCAAACTCTTTGATCTTCATTAAAGTAATTTGTTTTTGTTTCTCCAAATCAGATGATGTTTTCTTTAATTTTCCAACAAGTGAAGCAAGAGAATGATCCTGTTCTGCTACAGTTTGCTCCATTTCAGCTAAGCGGAGAGAACAGTCATTGTTGGAAAGTGATAAAGTGGTCGTTTTCACTAACTCCTGTAAAACGGAACAAATGCATGTGATAAACATTTTAAGCTTTACATGAAAGGTAAGCATGGCTGATGCATTTTAAACTCAATCCTGAATATAACCAACCATTAATATCTAACATGTTTATTTACTGAGATGTGATTCTTAGTCCACAGGAAAAGCAGTCACACTGGCTTGAGAAGAGCTTTGTGCATCTCATGATCCACAGAANTCTCATGATCCACAGAATAACCTGTTAAATACAGGTTTCATCTTATAATAAAACGTCATGTCTCCATAAATTAGAAATTATAAAGGATGACATGATATGAAAAATGCTCGTATATACTGAGGTGGTAACTTTGGGGTTTGTTTTACACTTGACTTCTAATCCATCTCTTGCAAATTCTCTTAAGAATAATACAATAATTCTGTATCCAACCACCTACTTATTTTTCCTGTCATAATTTACTACTTACTTTTGACTGCAAAACTGTTCCTTTAAGCAACAGTTTTAAAAATTTGGGAACAACTTCACTAATCCCACAAATACACATAACTCACCAAAGCAGTCTGTTTGAATTTATTAAGGGAATTGTCAGTCTGCAAATTTAACTTATGGTGCAGAACTCTAAGGTCTTCATCATGCTTCTTTGCCATTTCCTCTTGTTCCTGTTAGGTCAAAATAAAAATAGAACTCTAAGGAGATACTCTACAGTATCTTTTTGTTGATTACTCACTCATTGCTCAGTATTGCTCCCCAAATTTTTCTCTAATTCTGGCAGTTTTTTAAATTCTCTGCTTCTTGTTATAATCAATGATTTTTTTTTNNNNTCAATTATTTTTTTTTTTTTTTTTTCCTTTTAAACACTATTGGAAAAAAAATCTACTACAGCAGCTTTAAGCTATGTAGCAAATAGTATGGTGCAACAGGACAGGAGCTGGAGAGAAAAACAGTTGGTGTCGGTCCTCACCAACTATGACCATCAATATTGACAGTGATATCCACATACTGTGTACTTTTCAGGTCCATTTAATTTTGAATATAGTGTGATCCTGTGGATCGAACATCTGCTAGCAGACAAAAGCACAGTAGGCTCATTTCAGACTGCATCTTCTGGCTTCATTCCATACAAAAAAACCCCTTTTTTTCCCAGAAGATATCGCTACACATTAACCAAAGCACACTAGGTGAAGATGATAGGAAGTCTGCTTCATAAACTTCTGATCCAAACACAATGAAACTGATGCATGTTGAAGTACCTCTTGGACACAAGGTTTATGCTTTAAAATATTCTTTAAGAGTAAAAAGAATGAATAATATAAAGTATGCTTAAATAATCTAAAATATGCTTAGCTTCACTGTTTATGATTTAAAATATGTTTTAACTTAAAATATGCTTTAAGAAACATATTTTCCATAAATTCCTGTCTTTCATGTACCTTCCAAATTCACTACAAGATGCAGTCCAGAGATTATTGTCACAAGTACTGGAAAATCCCATATAAACATACCACATACTGAGACCACGTCTCACAGCAGAATTTATATTTTCTTCCTATCACACTAATGTCATTCCTAGACAGACACCACATACATAACCTCTTGGCCGAGCCTCCTGTTTTTAAAAGTTTAAAAATTCTACATGAACTACAGAAAAAATTAATTGCCTGTTTTGTTACCTCTGAGGTGAGAAACTTTTAAGATTTCAATAGCAATGAGATAAACAAAGAATCAATTAAACTACGTAAAAATGGAAGAAATTTTGTGCAAAAAGTTTAACTACCTTTCTTGCTTTTGCAAGCAATTGTTGGTATTTTTTTAACACTTCCTCCTTTTGATTTAATGTTGCTTGCATATTTGCAATGGCTTGATGAGTAATTTTTATGACACGACGGTACTCTGGATCATCTTCTTGTTTGCCCAATTCAGCCATTATTTTCTCTCTTTCTAATGTTGCAGGTAATCGAAGTCTTAGTTCATTTATAACTTTGTCTCTGGATAAAATATTTTGTTCTGCTTTCCACAGAGCCGTTTCCTTTTCTTTTAATTTCTGCAATGAAAGGCAATTGTTGCATTTCCAGAATTCAAGTACTGCAAAATGATCTTACTTTTTAAAACATATACCAGAAAGAAAGGTCTAAATGGACTTGTAAACACAAAACATTTTGTGCTTAGTTCTGGCTGTTTGGGATTCTTATTAGATGAAAAACGTCCTGGAGTATCGTTACACTGTCTTTATGTATTATTTGCTTGGCACAAGACAGTTATGCACTCATTTTGTGCTACCAAATTAAGAAGCTGCTGTTTTTCAAATTCCTTAAGAACCACAAAGTATCTTCTGTAATAGAATTTCAATTTAGCAACTCAAGATAAAAGGATTTTGCTATGCTACTTGTTAAATTTAATGTAGCACTTGCTAAATTTAACTAGCTATAGTCAACTGAATTTTGTACAGCAAGAACATCTTTCCCTACTAAATGAATGATCTAAAATATTCAAAAATTTCCCCAATAATTTGTTCCAATGGAAAACATATTTCCTTTTAGTCATGGGTAATTATATTATTTACATTTTCCCTGTGTTAAATTCTTCTAAGGGATTGGACAGATCTGAGTGACATTTATAAAGGTATATTTATTATATGAAAAATTTAAAGGGCAGAGAAATACAAACTTTATATGATAATTGATGCATTTAATTACCTCCTCCAGTGATTTGCAGGTTTCCCTAGTTTCCAGGATTGTTCGAATATGCTCCTGATTCTTTCTCAAAGCCAACTCAAGTTGTTGTGGGAGTGGCAAACTAGGGTCTGGAACTGATCCTGTAGCCTCTTCTAACTGCACAGAAAGATCCATATTCATGTAATCTGACAGCTCTGAAAAATGTGCTTATGAGCCTATATTTACTTAATTCAGTGCATGTACCTTTAGAGCTGCACTAAGTATTTCATGATGTTGATGATCATACAGGTCTAACTGGCGCTGCAGTTCTACTTCCCTCTGGTCCCAAGCCATTTGCCTTTCTTCATGAAACTGTAACAAATATTTGATAAAGGTATTTTATTTATTGAAGGCAATAGGAATTTTATAACTAACTTAAACAGAAAAAAAGAGATACCAAAAGGCAAAATACTCAAACGTGCTATTAAAAAGAATTATGGAAGCAAGATACAAACATCTTTTGTTAAAATCTTACTAGGAAGAATCTTCCTTTTAAAAATCAGTGAAATAAGGAATAGGCTTTTTTTCTAATAGCATGTAGAAATACATACCTTGTTCTGCTGTACAATTTCTTCTTCCAGATTATTGATTGTACTTTCATATTCGGAAATTATATTCTGCAAATACTTCACCTCTTCCTTTTGCTTGACTAACTCTCGAGTGAGTTTAAGTTCCCGCAGATGGAGTTCCTCCATCTTCATATGCCACTCAATTACCTAATAATGAATGACACATAGTATTATAATTTACCAAGCCCCCAAGCCAACTAGATGCAGCTACGCACTCTTTGACTTTGAGGCAGTATGGCACTTATCAAATCAATGGGAAGAAAGACGTTCTGCCTTTTTAAGCTTCTTCAATTCTCCTGAGTCAGGAGGCATGGCAAGAGGATGAAACTGCAAGAGGAATGACTGAAAAGTGCAGCAGACAATTGGAGAGGCAACAGGTTTCCCCCACAATGAAAGAAGTGCATTGCAAATTATTTTCAAATGACCTAATGCAGCTATACCCTATGTATCTGTCCAAACTGAACAAAAAAAGCATGCAAGAGGTTTGGCTGACTTTTCTAAAATAGCAACAGATTTTCAAAACCATTACAACTTGTATGTATTTAAAAATGCATATGTACTAAGAATAACAGACAGATTCATGTCAAAATGCTCTACAAAAATATTTGAAAACTGGGTTAAAACTAAAATGTGCAAAGAGCGCTACAACCATTGCTTACATGCAGATATTTTTTGTCATGACAGATATAACCTTATCATACAACACATAGTGATCTGGGAGAGAAGTGAGAAAGCCTTCTTCAAATTTCAAGGCAACAATGTTTGCAGTACCAAAATGTGATTAAGTAGAATTACATGAGTATAAAACATTTCTGACCATAAAGGCTAAATTACTGCCTCCGGACTAATTTAAAAAGATACAGATTTGTAGCGAAGATTTCAATGCAAGTGCATAGATCAGAACTTCAGAATACTACTCTGTGTTTAATTTCATTTCATTCACAATTTAATTCAATTCACAATTTAATTCAATTTAATGTACTTCCTATGCCACTTAATTGGGCACAAAAGAAAATTAGTAAATCTGACTGCACTGACTTTTACAGGGCAAATAACTAATGATGTATTACTTTTTTAAAATAGGAAAACAACGATAGCTGTCGTATTCTAACAGTGTATTTTGAAATCATGTTCTACATTAAAACTGACATTTAGGGAATAAGCTGAACTGAAATGTAATTTAAATGCAGATCAGATAAGCAAGGCTATTCAAAGTTGTAAAATAGCAAACCTTTTGAGCTCCTCTTGTATCCTTCAGTGCACTTACTAATTCTTCTAAACTTTTCAGTTTTAACTCCATTTCTAGTGCTCTGTTTTCTGCTTTTTGACGCTCCTGCTGGGCATGCTGAACTTCTTCCAGGATCTTCAACTTGTCATTCTGTAGCTGAATCATTGTTTTAGAGAATTTTTCTTGCTGGGCTAAAGGCAGAGCACCACTAAACTGTCGTCGCAAAGACTGAACTGTTTGTTGTAGGTGTTTGGCTCTATTTCTTCCTTCCAGCCGGGCAAAATATAAGGCTTGCTCTCTCTCATCAAGCTTCTGCTCTAAACGTAGATTATGGATCTCCATCTTCTGTAGTTTTGATTTAAGCATCTCCCATTTTCCTACAGCAACAGATTCACTACCTTGAAGGGCTATGATCTGTTGATGCAGTTTTGCAATAATTGCTTTTTCATCTGACTCTGCCTAAGAACAAAATTTACAGAGTAAATTTATTTTTCATTTTGAATATATGTTAGTGCAGTGTATATGTACTCAGAAACAAGTAATTATTTTGTTTCTACAGCCACATTTTGGAAGTACATCTTCTCAGATACTCATCTGAAAAATTGTATCTATCCAAAATACCAGGAAATGAGGAAGAAATGTATAACTAAATGTAGAAAATATGGTAATGTAAAAGCTCATGCAAGTTTTTTATTTAAGGACTCAAACCATTCTAGAACATAAAAGCAAATCCTAAGAAATTTTTTCAGCTAATAACAAAGCAATATAATGTCTACTGAAAATCTTCAAGATTTACAAGTCATTGCTTGTCTTGTAAAAAATGATCAAACTTTCTTGATATTATATTTAAATATTGACCATAAGCTATTAATCATATAGGAATAAATATTGCCTAAATAACATGGAAAAAAGCTAAGGATCTGTAATAGCTGTAGAGCCAGAAATGGAAAAAATTGAGAAGGGAATAATTAATATAACATAGAACTCTTGAAGAGGTATGGCCACTACAAGGACCAGCTTGCTAAGACTCTTCTAAAATTATCCTTCGGAATTCAGTGTAAAATTACTTAATTTCTTCTCACTCCAGAGCAAAAAGAATGCATACTGCTGTGTTAATAAAGGTTGAATTATACCTGATAATCTAAAATTTGCACTCTAAGAGATTCCACTTCTTTATCTCTGTTTTGCTGGCGTGCCTCCAGAGCTTCAACTTGCATTTTTGCTACATCAGACAGTTCTCTTAACCTTGAAGGGAAAACAAGAGCATTGTGTCACACAAAACCACTGAATAATCTATTAAGCTTGTCTACATAGAAGATGCTAAGAAAAGAAGCTGAATATGTTTCCTCATATCAAACTGTTTGAAGACTTCGCTCTTTTCAGTGTCTCTCTACTACTCTGAGTCCTTTTTATGAAAATTTTTCTGTGCTGCCTCTCAACTTTTTCACAGGACATTTTCCTGTAAGTTATATAGGAGTTTCTGCAGTAACCTACTCCAGGAAAACAATGCTACAGTTTTTACCTGAACTAAGCATCTTTGTCTTCCATTTCTCTCCCACTTCAGGATATAAATGCTCAAGAAGTTTCATTCTCAATTCCCTTCTCTGCTTCCCCAAGTGTAATCACTCATTTTCAGTGTCAAAAATCACTGCAAATATCCCCACAGACTTTGCTGGTTTAAGAATATTATAGGATTTCCTTATTTACTCAAAGACAAATGTCCACACCTCTCCACAACTGCAGTTTAATCTTTGAGATATTTATGATTCTTTGAGAGTAGGAATTGCTTTCCAATTTCTTTTATGAGATTTTCATACATTGAAAGGAGGTTGTGGCACAAAAGCAAAAGAAACCTTAATTCGTTTTAAAATACTTAATAATAAGTGCACACTTACCCATGTCTATACAGGCCAGCACTTAACTCCTTGTTCAAATCAAAATGAAGCAAATTGCTTTCTTCATAGTTATGAATTAAATGCTTCATTTTCAATTCTAAATTTGGCATATATAAATGCCAAAAAAATAAGGTATTTAAAATTACCTGTTAGCAATACATATGTAGTATATTACATAAGCCTATATAGTCTAAATTTTTGCATGCTTCCAAGTATACTTCATTCTAAATTTGTTACTTCAACACTTACTTTGATACTTCAATCTTGAGCTCCATCTCACGCTTCTCTAGGTCCATGATTTGTCGTCTATCTGCATCACTTACTGCCTTACTTACACTCTTTGACAGTTCATCTCTTAATTCCTGTTCCACTTTCTGTGCCTCAAGGTTGATTTTAGTGAGCTTAAAAAAAACCAAAACCAGAAACAAACAAAATGTATCCTAAGCACACAACTACTCCCAACCTTGCCAAGAAAAAGCAGTGACAAAAGTATCTTTCATTTTTCAGTCATTAAAAAACACTGTTTAGCTCAAAAACCAATTTTCTTTCCTCTCTGCTTAAATGTCTTATTGTTTGCAGCACTGTATACACATAAGAACAAAGGTCGGTGCAGAACAGGATTCCAAATGAAATGCAATTTTTATCAACAAATTTTCTTAAAACCATTGGCACAATAACTTGCTCTTAAGCTAAAATAAGACAACAAAAAATTGATACGACTGTAAACACCTTAGGAAATGAACACTCTTACCTATATGTTTATTTGCTGTCTAGTATATCAGGATTGGTAACACAAATATACATTATTAGTGCCAAGACTCACAACAGAGTAGTTCTTTTGTTCTTTCTAAAAAGAACTTTAATGTCACATTCCTTCAAGCAGCCTGATTTTTCAAGTTATTAAATACTGAGTAACCATTATTTCCAATCAAACCATTCCTTAATAAAATAACTGATTTCCAAAACAAACAAAGTAAGTGTGGTGTATCTTATCATGTACACCTCACATATTTGAGGCAATAAAATCTGGAAAACTAACAGTCACGTTGAAGTAGATTTCTCAGTTTAGAAGATGTCTAGTAGACTTCTTCTAGTTATCAGTTCTTAACTCGTATCACCTAAAACTTCCATTAATTACCTAAGCCCCATATTGTAATCTATCTATCTATACATCTACCTCTGTCTGTCTCTTAAAAAAAAAAAAAAGCCATGATGTGAGATTAGGAGGCACTGACAAGAGGAGTATGCGAAACAGAAAAGTTATGTCCTGGAGCTACAGAAATGAGGAAAAAAGGGATGCACAGAGGAGTTAACAATAAAAAAATTATAGCATTAGGTGTTCATCAGCTCAGAATGAGGAAAGATCAGCAGATCTACAAGACAGATAATATATGCAAAACAGAAAAAGGAAAATGTGATCCTAGGGTGCATCAACCTGAGGTATTTCTCAAAGAAATAAAAGATGTCATGCCATCAGAAAAGGCTTTAACAATACTGCTGCTGAAAAGCTTTAAACACTTTGAGTTACTCCATGTCCCAGATTAATTCAACAGTGTAACAAACGCAACTAAAACAACAGAGACATCAGGAGTCAGATAACAGCAGTCTAAAATATCTAGGCTAAAGTCTAGCAAAGAACAAGCAGGGGGAATGAATACAATCTATGAATGTTCCCGTCAACAGAAGTGTTTCTTCTCTTCTGTTTAAATTATAGGCAAGTAACGACACAAGAAAAAATGTGTACAACTGCCTATAAATAAATTTAGACTACAAATTATAATAAAGTAGCCTATTATTAAATAATCAATTTATGTAACAGACTTCAAATACTAATAGCAGGGACAAAAAAAGTCTAACAGGGTTAAGACTTATACTACAGGCCTGAGTTGTAGGCCCCAAGTTGGAGTTGACCTGTGGATGAGTCACAACCTAGCAGAATGTTTTGTTGTTTCTGTTGGCTTCATGTTCCAGAGGCAGAACCTGGCCCACCTGTGTCTGCGACTCCACCCTCACCAGGTGGTCGTGGTTGAGGTGGTGGGTGAGGCCAGGATTATATTAACCAGGAGCCGATTAGTTAGAAGAGCTTCCTGTTGGGGCTGGTTGTATCTTGCTGAGCTCTCATGGTGGTGCCCTTCCATTGAAGGGCCACTGAGGGAGCCATGTCTCTCTATTGTGTCCAGTAGGTGATGCTGGCACCACAGTGGGCAGTAGAGAAGCTGGGCCCACAGGAACATATGGCAGGACTGTTTGAAAGAAGACTTGTGAAAGGATGTTTCTGAGTTCAGCGTTGGCCTGTGTGATCAGGCATCTGATGGCAGCGTAAAATAATGATGGCTGAACCAGCACAACACAGCTTCAATGGAATATGACTTCTATTCCTCTACTATAGATAATATTAGGCACATGACAGAGGACATAGCCAGTTTGTAACAGAATCATGACACTATCATTTGCAAAAGGAATAAAAAGGTCTAACATTTTTTGGAATTACTGGTAATTAAGGGAAAATTAGCAGAAAAGGGATCATATGAATTAGGCACAAATAACAGGTCAAGAACAGACTATTTTCTAGCAATCTACTGAAAAACTAGCAAACCATGTGTCTTACAGAGATACACTAATGCTTGAAGTAAAGTACTGACAAATTAATCAGTTACATATTTTTTATAAATGTCCAGTGCATGCAAAAGCACAGCTCTTAAAGGCAGATATATTTTGCATCATAAGCTTATTTGCCAGTCATGATACAAAATACAGTAATACTTTTTGAAAAGGTGAAAAATATGCTTTTACGTTAAATCTAAGAGATTTACCTCAGCAAATTTTGTTTCCAATTCAAAATTACGTTCTTCTATTTGCTTTACTGTATTCCTTAAATGTTCATACATGCGTTGCGAATGTTCTGCTCTCTGTCTTTCATTTAGTTCCTTCATTTCCAACACAGTGATTTTCTTAGAAATGGACAAAATCTCACTGTTGTTTATGGCTCTTGTGGCCTTGTCCATGGCACTGTCATCTCCTACATTAGAAAAATATTAAAATTAGGGAATACACAAGCTGATTCAATAATGAAAATTATTTGCACCATGAAACAGAATATGAGTTTTGTTTTACCTCTGTCACATAAACTTTACTGAAACACTTGTATTACTTTTTTAACCTGCAGGAATGGTTATCTTTCCTTACTACGTTTGAAAGTATCTAATTTGAATAAAGTAGTATTATAAGTTATAAATGGGTATATCTGCAACCACGGTTATTGAAACTGGTAACTATTTTCGATGTAGCCTTTCACTTTATCTTTAATTCAGCTGGTAAATCTCCAGTAAGTTTAATTTAAAATCTGTAAAATAAATAGATGTCGATAAGTTCTTCTTGAACAGCAAGAGTTTAAACTATACACAACGAAGCCCCAGATATCAAGAAAAAATACTTTGTTACACAGCATGAAACCAGGAAAAAGAAATAATTTTCCTGACAACCTATGAAGCACTTCGACAATCAAGTTCAAAGATTTTGCACCTTATTAAAAAAAAACAAACCAAAACAATCAGATGATATCCGTTTACAAGTTCCACCTTTTAAACCCTTGACCCAGTAGCCCAAGAAAAATCAAGATGAAACAGTTTCTGGGGGAAAATACCAAACTTGGTTTTGGTCAAATAGATAAGTCAAATGCAACAAACAAACCAAATCAACAGCATAAATTAAGATCATTAATGAAAGACACAAAGTTGGTTTTTACTTTTTTGTTGTTGTTAAGACACATTAATTTTAAAGCTCTTTAAAATACTACTTCTACACAGGACATATAATTTGATTTTTAATATTGCAATATCACTTTAATACTTGCCTAGTTTAGACATCTGTTCCCAAGCCTGTTCTAAAGTGTGAAGTTTCTCTTTTGTGATCTCCAGTTCCTTATTCAATAAATTTATCTGTGATTTCAAGGATTCATTCTCACGCTGTATGTCAAAAAAGTTGAAACATAACAGCAAATGATCTAATTGTAGCAGACGATGTTTAGCATCTATAAAGTCTTTTAAATTAACAGATTTTGCACAACCCATAATATACATATACAGCAACAAAAAAGCTTAAGTCTCCTCCTAAGTGTGAATACGCTCGTCTTTGCTCTGTGTTGTATCTCACTGTCAACGGGTATTACTATGAATATTGATCATCAGTGACTGTGATTCCTAGAGTGTCAAGAATTAGATGAAGAAATCTATGTTTGTCATGATAAATACGTCATTAACAGTGGGAGAGAAAGAAGTGCTTTTAAAGGATATTTCATCCCCACATACTTCATCTTTCACATAAGTACCTATTTGAGACAGATTATATGCTTCTTTTAGTTCTTTTAGGCACCTAATATGATTCCAAAAATTAGTTTTGTAAATGTTGCTTCACTTCTCCAAACAGAAACACAAATTCCCACATTAATCAGCAAAACAAACTTAATACTTCATCTTAATTTTCAAGTTCTAGTTTTCTAAACAGATTTTAAATTTTGTATTGATAAATTCTCTAGCTCTATGAAATTGCTGAAATCAGCAATGCAAATTTTCATACACATAAAATTTGGTAAAATAGAGAGGGAATCATTCATTCTCTAGCTAACACAAATGCACCTACCCATTTCCAAGCAGACAAATTTAAGTAAGTTTACACACCATATGTATTTAATCCCTGTCAACCACAGAAACCCAAGAGATAGGAACATGGCATGAGCTTTAATTACTGGTTAAAATACTACTTTCTTGGACTATTATTCCTGACATGAATGAAAAGTGAGAGGTAGTATTGTATCTTTGAAGCCTGCTTCACAGATCTTGAAAAGAAGCTCCCTTGTACTTCAGAATAAAAGCTCAAAGGAATAAGTTACATGTTTACAGTCCCTACAACATTTTGCAAATACACTGTGAACAATCTTTAGTTACACTTTTTATCCAAGTAAAATTCCAAAGGTTTACTACTTTTTAGAAATGAACATTTCATTCTTCTTAATCAGAAATTAGTAAGAGCATTACTTTAAGAGAAAGCTTTGAAAGTTTTTATGCTCATTCAACTTTCCTTCTGACATCCAAAACCAAAGATAATAGCAAATACTCCTTCTGCTAGCCTTGCTTTGGTAACCAAAGAACTAAAACTACTTTGTGAGGGAACATACACAGAGCTTAACTTAAAAAGCAAGCAAACAACCAAAACAATGAAACAAAATTCTTGTATGTATGCCCATTGAAATAAAATCTGGGGCTTTGTGTATGTTTCTTAATCCATTGAAAAGTAACAGGTAAACAAACTAAAATTTGAGAGCACTAGTAACACTGGCTCCAACATCTTGTGTCCACTATGGAGCTGTTCTAACCAGCAGTTCTAACACTGGGACTTCCATTCTATCTTTCTACTAAGTGAGAACAACAAACAATGCAGAACGGATGTATAAAGAGGTTGTGGGTTGGTTTTTTTCCTTTAGGGTTCAAAAAGAAGACAAATATTACCTCCATGTGTTCCATGTTCGTTGTCCGTTGGACGAGCAAGTTATCTTTTTGTAACAAATCTCTGTACTTAGCAGTTAATGCATTATACTGCTTATTAGCCAGTTCTAGCTCAGACAACAGCACGCTACCATCCAACACCTTTTGCAGAGCTGCAATCTTAAAGCTAGCCATTTCCTATGAAAATAATCAACACAATGTATTACTAAGGTCTGCTAGATCTTTACATAGAAAAATTTAAATTACACCACAGAAAAAGAATACCACTTAACATAATGTTTTGGAACATGATACTGGTTTATTTTACTAAATTACTGTCCACCTTTATAAATTCCTTGCAATGAATATTGACAAAATGTATCTCATATTCCAGCTCTCTGGGTAATTTTATCAATAGCTGCCTCTCAATCATAAGGCACTATTTTTAAAAGATGAGTTAATACAGGCCCTAGGAATGTGCAAGGCCAAAAACAAAAATTTGTTTTTATATGATGCTTTCAATAAAAATAACTTCTTGAAGCAGCTTCAGAAGGGGTAAACTGACAAGTTTGTGTTATGACGCTCATTTCAATACAAAGATTGTTTTTACAAAATTCATAACAGCATTTAACAAGCATTTGGGTAATGCAAGAACCTAGTCCTGCCTCCATTTTCAAAAAAGGGTATGTATTGCCAAATTGTAAAAATAATGTACTATAAACTATACCTTGAATCGTTGTAAGTTTCCAATCTTCCCTATGACTGCAGTCTCCATATGTGTTATTTCATTCTTTAGCTTCTCATTTTCTTTTCTAAGATGCCTCTCCATTTCAAGCAAAGTGGTATACTGTCTTGTTAGTGTTCTTTCATTAACTCGTAAAACAGTTATTTTTCTATTATTTTCTGCAAGTACTTTTTTTGTTTCATCAGGATCCAGCTCAAGTGCACTGAGTAAATTCTGTAAAATATTTTCAAAAAGATTGTTGTACAGAAATATGGTAAAATTCAACTATGTTGACAAGCTTTCTTGAAATTTTTTTAATCTAAGTGTAAAAATTCAGTTAATCTGAAATAATTTCTTTTTTGCTAATAAAACTTATACACACACTTAACGCATAAGTGTACAATATTCTATTATAAGAAAATTTAAATCTTCAAAATCATTAATTTCTGAGGAATAGAAAGTAAATACATCTCACTCACTAATTGGAATTTTAGTAAATGCTGACGTTTTCAAAATCGAGATAAAAAATAATTATTTGCATTAATTGTCATTATTCTTTCCTGTTCTACTAGAACCAAAACAAGCGTACCAAATAGAATCCCTGTGGTTCCTAACATTAATAACATCCTACTGCAAGGACCAAACCAGTATTTGTACAGTAATCACAGGAACCCACCTATAGAAACTTGCGTGTGCTTGTGTGTATGTGTGCACACATGCATTTGCATGCACATATAAATACAAGGAGGGTGGCAGATGGAGAAGGAACTACAGCAACTCATGTCACAGATGGCATGTGGGCTTTAGCTTTGCTTTCATACACATCATCTTGCCAAGAAGACAGGGAGTAGAAATTGGAGCTGTAAAATCCCAGATTCCTATGAGCCTAATGAAAAAGACTGATCAGGTAGCTAGAAAAAAATCTCTGGAGTCCCTAAAGCCTGAAGCCATGAAAAAAAATCTAGTTCCATGACAACTGGCAAAGATTTGCCTTTTCTATCGTGAAGCTGCTTTTTCTGAAGGTTTGAAGAGCAAGCAACACATTTTCATTAATCATTCATAGTGCATTAACTTCAGACAAATTTTGAATCAAAAAATGTTCCCATAATTCTAATCAAAAGTACATACAAAGAAAAAATTATATTAAATTACAGTACATTTTTCTTATCTTTGTATAGGATGTGTTTCTGGAAACAAAAGCCATTGGGAAACAGTAATCTCTTAAAAGACCTCAATGACACTTTTTTATAGCACCACTAACATCATAAAAATCCATCATATTTTAAAGACATTTAAAAAACAAATTGCAGAAGTAGTTAATCCTGCTACAATCTACTCCTGTGACTCTGGAAATGCAGAACAAGACACTGAACAAATTAAGTAAGATGACACTCTGTCTCTCTCTCAGACTACTAACATCTGCAAAACAATTCCATTACACTATTCTGGAAATATATTTAGACTTAATTGCCTCAGGATACAATTATCTTGCAAATCAATTATAGTTATGGATATGATTATAAGCAGGACTATATACCACTGCAGTTAATCCTCAGCAGAAGAAAAGGGTTAGAACTCAGCTGTCTAAACTTAGGCATCCACAGTCATTTTCAACACTGTGATATCCTTGCCCTGCATCTGCTTCTCTAAAAGGACCTAAGTTCCCCATGTCTTCCATCTTATTTGGCGGCTTTTGCTATCTGACCAAAGACACCTACAGCCATCTAAAATTGCACTCGGTCTGTGATTAGGCATCTGCATCAATGCCAGGAACTTTTAAACACCACCTTCTTAAAAGGTTGATTTTTCAGTTTTCTTAACAGACTATTAATATCAGCCTTGATGGAGGTAAATCAAAATAGAAAGATGAATTCTCTTTCCTGCTTTTCTGAAACACTGATACATATACATTAAGGGTATATAAAGATATGATCTAATTCAAAGTAATAAACTTAATTCTTAGAATAAATTAATGTGTTTTCCATGGTGGTGCCTGCACTGCTCCTCCTTCCAGTCAAACAGTCTAGATAACAACTGCTGCGAAGAGAGCAGTGTGAGTGTAAATAGTACGTGTGAACAGAATACCCAAGACTATCTGGGAGGGCATTTGCTCAAAACTGATAATGTTAAAGAAGAAGATGACCATCAAACAGATTAAACAATTATAAAATTAGATACTTGAAATAAAGAAGTAGTCAGCTTGAAAATTAGTATAAAAGCATGAAAACTTTTAACAGCAGGGGCAGAGAGAGTTATAATGCAGCACTCATAGCCTAGTTCAGCTTCCAAAGCTTCCTCACTGTCCCTGCAGATGTGAGCGCTTCCTCACTGCTGGACACTGAGCCTCAGCATACAGCTAACGGTCTGGCCTCAGCAAGTGCAACAAGTAGGGACCCACATCTTGAGTGTGTATGTGAACTCCTGGTGTGATTTCTCACCAGCGCATGGAGTAGCAGACTGCAGGAAGGCACACAAGTACACATAACGCCTGAGCACCCCCACATGTACACAGCACCCCAGAGCACACACAAGAGAATCGCTCAGGAAAGGCTGTGTGTGCGCTGGCTACCTGAAGGGGCCGGGGAGTGAATGAAACCGTGCGAATGTGGATGTGTGGGATGAGAAATATTTGGGATCAACTCCTGAATGGTGCTTAGAGATTTTTAGGTCTACAGTAACATTTTGTAAGTGCCTTAATATTGTGATTTACCTTTGATACTGATTCTGAATGGGTAGTTCACTGATTGCTAATTATTAACATTCCACTAATAAACCAATAAATCGCTTACCTTCTGATTTGATTTGATCAGTTTTTCGCTGCAACATTTTCCCCATCTAACAAATTACAGTATTGTTGCAAAATGTTTTTCTATGTGCTAAAACCTTTTCGAAAATGAAAGCAACAAAATTACTTACAGAATATGCCTTTATTTTTAGAGCATCTTGTTCTTTTTGCTCTTCTAGTTTTTTCTTTTCCTCTTTCATAAATTCTGATTCTTTCTGCCAGCTTTCCTTTTGACTAAAACAGTAATTAAATATTTTCATTCAGAATGATGAAAGACTTGATGATTTTTTAAAAATTTAAATAAAACATCAAACCTGAAATATTGCAAACCAAGACATTTATTATAAGCAGCAACGTCATTTGAAAAAAGTCATTACAAATTGTAGGCAGATTACTGAAAATCTGTCCCCTCTGTTCAGGTTCCAGCTGGTTTAATGTTGAAAATAATTATTAAGTTAAAGTGGTTTTATCTCGTCTTCACACATGTACTATAGTGCAGAGATAGAGATGTCTTACTTCCCAAAAATACACACACATGGGATTTAATCTGCTTTAAATGACACACTTGTATTTCAAATTAATTACTTTCTTGCACATGTCTTTGTAAAAATAGGAGAAGTTTAATACTTTGAAAATAAAAAATATTTCCATTTTTAAGTACTTCTGGAAACTCCAGGTCTCCCCTTTACAGGAAGGGAGACAAAAATCATACTACTGGCACTTACTATGTTCCGAGCCTGGAAATGGGCCTTTTCTTTTTGAAGCAAATTAGGCCCAGCAGATTTCAGCAGGCATTCACAATTGTGGGAAATAATTTGGCTGATAAGATTCACAGGTAGATAGAATGGTTTGGAAACTAATCAATGCCACTTTTCATAACTCTTTCCTTTGCATTAGGCACTTGTGCATTCATTAGCTAAGATAGACAATTAGCAAGGGGAACAAGGCTTCTGCAGTTCCTGAGAGACAGAATACTTAAGTTGATTTTGAAGTATTTTCAATTAATCATACAGAATGGTACAGTATCAAACGGAAAAGATTACACACTCATCCTCTGAGAATTCCCCACAGCATAGTAGTTGGCTTTTTTAAAAAAAGATATCGATTCAAATTTACCTCAGGAAGTGGACAGGATTAAACTTAGGCTTCCCATATGCAGATTCTGCATTAGAGGTTAGACTTCTGAACAACAGGGCAGGCAATGGCTGAAATATTAACTCATTTTTTTCAATGGTTTTGCAAGTCGTTCCCTCTCTTACATTCATTTCATTTCAGATGCATAAAAGACATAATTTCCCACCCTAGTTTTTATATTTCAGTGAAAAACAAACAAGAACTACTCTCCTCTATCCACTTCTATTTATTTATTTGGAAACAAAAAAGACTATGAACTGTTTATACATGTCTAATAAGGAAGTTCCTATAGACTGCATAGGATAGTTTAGGCTAGTTTAAATAAATCATCAAGGTTATTTCAGAAGTGGTATTTCCCCTTCAAAGAAGATTTCTTAATTTCTTCCATAATGGAAAAAAATGAAGGAAAAGAAAAGAAAGAAAATGCTTTAAAAGTGAGTCTTTATGGGATGCCAAGTCAGAGAATCTCCTCCCCTAACTTCAATCTGTAACAGATTTGGAGAAGGAGCCTTGAATAATCTTATTCCTGTCACTGGAGATATCTAATCCAGTAATGAATGAGGCAGTATATTATAGCCTTTTAATATTTTCAAAAAGCTATAGCTTTAATGTGTTAAACGGACATAATGTTATATGTGAGTCTTAACTGATCCAAAGAACAAACAGAAGGTCCTAAAAGATAAAACACCCTTATTCCAAAAGTCATCCAGTGACTGTTCATTCCAATCCAAAGACAGAGAAGACACAACTGTCTGTTAATTGAAGAAGACAAATCACCACATTCATTTCCATGCTCCGAACAGATGAAAAAATCTTTTTTTTTTTTACTCTAATTGAAATTAGATTCAATGAAGCATATAAAGGAACTAAAGAGTCTGAAAGAAAACCAACTACAAACTCCTGACAATCTGAAATTTTGAAGCAGACTGTATTTGGATAACAGCTTTCTTTTTTTTCACCCTCAGAAAAAGTGTTAGGACCCATACTTGAAAGCAAAATAAAATGAGACTGAAGAGTCCATAATACCAGGTCCTAACCAAATACAAAATATTAGGTGCAGGAAGCATAATGCAATCCTCATTATAAAGTACACAATATGAAGAGTCCAGCAGAAAATGTTTTTTGTAAGAGTTTTTTCAATCTTTACAGGACTAAAGCAAATATATGGAGTCCACATCCAAGAGCAGCAACATTTATTACATTAACCAAAAAACTACAACACAGCAGTAAATCTTGTATTCAAAATTATTAAACCTTTAGAGAGTTCAACTTTCATAATTCACAAAAGAGAACAGTACCTTTGATATTCTTTATACAGCAAGCCTTGCTGATGACGAATTACAGCAAATTTTCTCTTGTAGTCCTCCACAGCATCTTCAAATTGTTTAAGTAACTGTTCTTTATTTTCCAGTTCCTAATGATTATTTTCCAAATGAAAATATTGAAGTGATTAATGTAGGTTTTAAGCATGAAAGAAGTAATCAAAATATCAGTTCTCTCTTTTGTTTTTCTTGACAGATGCTACTGACATAAACTGTGTGAATGGCCAATATGAAATATGTATTTTTTAGAAGCAGCAGACAAAAAAAGTTCAATAAACTTTGTGATTTGTATTAATAGGTATGAAATAGTGCATAATTGCACTGTAGATTACAGCCCTCAAAGTTCAAAACACCATCGCATGTTGCTAGCCCACAAAGAATATTAATTGAATGTCTAACTGAAAAATTGATGTTTTCTTCCCAGGTTCCCAAATCCTCTTCTGCTTTATAATCACATACAGTTGAAAAATATTCTCTAATCAGCAAAAATAAAGTGACCAAAGACAGAACAAGATAATTTAATAATAATAAAAAGCTAAGTTCTTTTTACTTCAATTCTCAGAGTCAATTCTTCTTTACTATATACTTGTCTGCTGTGCTTCCCATGGGAATCACTGGCTTTGGTTTCAATGGATTTATAACTCCTTTTACAAATGCTGACATATTTTTGACAAATAATGGAATGAAAATTCATATGGCAAATAAATAGAGACCTTTGCTGTATAGAGAAAACTGTTCAGAGTAGGATTTGCACATTCAGCCTCAGGTGTGGAATCTACACACCGTTAAGAGAGAATTTCTCACAGAAAGAGTACAGCTGCAGAAGTAGAAGGATGAGTGAGCAAATACTTAGATAAAATTCAGATTAAAAAAAAAAAAATCTGAGTTGCTGTTAAAAGTTTTATTAAGTATTATCTTACAGGCTTACAACCCAGCAAAATAGTTAGAACTTAAAAAAAAAAAAAGAATAGCCTTAAGAGTTTACTAGATGTCAGATCTTGTTGGAGAGTTCTCCCACGCCCATGGTACTAGGTTTTGGAGGAATTAGCTATTTGTTTCAAATATTCTTGATATCAAGGAGTAAAGGAACTACCTGTATAAGATGTATTAAATATTCATTCAGAGAATTAATTGTATTAACACTTGAAGGAACCATTCCTTCTGGAAGATTCACTGTTTGGAAGACAATACTGGCACCTTCTGACTGGCGTAATGAGCATATTTCTTTTTTCAGTTGTGCAATCTAAAGAAAGGAAACAAAACCATAAAGAAGTAGCTTTTGATATTCGATTAAAAAAAAAAAAAGGAAAATATGTTGTTTTCCTCTGCTACATCAATTGTTATTAACAACCTAACTCACTTCCCCTTATATTCTAAAGCTCTTTAAAGTAACTTTTAAAAAAATGCTGTGATTCCATAAATCATTGAATGCATAAGATGTTAAGCCAAATTTATCAAATGACTCCATCAGTCAGGGCAGCTTTACATAACTGAGGATTCACTGCAGTTTTATCCCAAATTGTTTAAAACATAGTGCATTTCTATTGCTTTTAAAAAGATGGAGTTTTGGAAGAATTACTTCCTGGTTATTTGATGGTTTATGCTAAAAAAAATCTTTGCCTTTTCATTTTACTTCTTAAAAACTCCCTGCTTCTCAACTCTAACAGTACACAAAACACTACTCTAGAATATGAGTTATTGGCAAATCTTGTTGCATCCCCAAAGCTGTTCTAAAAGGCAAATTTAAATTTGGCTTCTTGTAAGATAATATTCCAATCCTCATTCCTGCCCTGGAAGAAACATTCCACAGAATCAACTGTCCAACTCAAAACAAGATACAAGATTTTAGAAAACAAGTCACCGTTTTAGAACACTTAAATCTCTCTTACTTATTTATAAATAACAAACAGAAGACTACTGTCTTTTTGAAGAAAGAAATCTGTGACCTTTTTTGAGCCCAGCTCTCCCCAAACAATACGAATGTTTTGGTGTTTAACAAGATAGGATATTACAAGAATGAAGTAACATTAAGAGTAAGATCTGAACTTAAAATTGACTAATGTGTAGATCCAATATATAAATTAAAGATTTATATAATTACACTGTTCACATAAGCTAAATTCAATATCTTACAGATTGATTTTGTTCTGAATTATCAGAGCAGCCACTTTTCAAATACAAAGTAAATTGAATAAAAATAATTGTATACCTCTTCATTTGCATTTGCCAGCTGATTAGAGAAATGTGTTGCCTCCTTCTGAGCCTCTTTCAGTGCCTGTCTTAATTCTTCATTTCGTCCTGTAAGCTGGTCAACCTGAGCTTTCAAGTGCATACTAGCATCAAAGATTCCCTCTGAATTCTTTGATTCCATTGCCTATTGCAGTAAATATTTAATTAATAGAACAGAGAAAAAGTGCAGAAAAGCTTTGGTTTTCATCAGCTGGAGCCCTCAAGTAGAGGACTACAACAAATTAGCAAAAAGCATGACATTTTAACACTTTAAAATCTACTTATCAGTTTCCTGATGGTGCATTTTCCAAACATATTGATTTAAGTGGCTAAATTTTCCTGTAAAAACACTATTTTTGTGGTAAGATGCTTGAATAAAGATTCTTTCTTAAACATCCCCTGCAGGTCCCATAGAGATAAAAGACATGCAAATGAACTTTTACCTAAGCTTTATAACTGGGACAATAATATTGCCAAATAAAGTTTTATACTATCCAGCTGAAGATTTTTATTATTTTTTTATTGGCAATCTCTTGTTGCTGTATATTTTTAATCTGCATTTTTAAAGAGGTACCACACTATGTACTCCTACTTTTAACTAAGAAAGCATATGTATAAGGAAGCTACTATTTAATTATACAATAACCCAATAATTGAGGGGAAAAAGGGTCTGTAAATCCTATAAATAAACAATATTTCAGAAAGCAAGCTTACATTAACTAAACGATCCAGACTAGGGATTATTAAGGCTGTTTCTCCTCCCTTTGCACTGGGATCCTTCTGCATTTCCTTGATGGCTTGCAATATTTCTTTCATTCCTTGTTCAAGCTGTTCATTCTCTTCTGATAATTCTTTTACTGTAATAAAAATTGTAAATGTGTCTAAAAGCACTGAAAAAATGTCATTAATGAGAATTCAAAGAAATTCCAATTAGATAAATGCCATTTTTAGTTATTTTTTGGTAAACATTGTGTTCACAAGTGTGCCAATTCACAACCATAATTTTCCACAGTTCAGAAGTATATCAGAATTATTGTGTAATAACCTTCTATTTACACAGCAAATTCAACCATTGTGAACGATACCAAAGTAAACTGCATTTAAAACAGAAACTGTGAAGTCAGATATTTGTGGTCACTATCACAGAAACAGAACAACTAAATAACAAAAATTATCTGCAGGTACCTAGTTTTAAAACAGGTTCCAACTTACATTGAGACTGAAATTTGGCTATTACAGTCCTGTTCTTCTCCAAATCTCTCTCTCTCACACTTAATTCATTTGCAAGATACTCATTCTAAAGAAACAAACAAAGAAAACTCAAAAACTAGAATTCATGGATTTTAGTACTAGAATTTTCATTAAGACTCTATGGTTAAATGAAAAGAAATTCTTGAAAATATTGCTAATCCACATATATTCAACAGTGAAATTAGATAGCATGTAAACCAAAGTAAGTTGTTATATAGAAGGTAACAATCAAAGAAATAGCCTCATCTTCACAGTAACAAAATTATCAGGAAAAAAAATATTTCAGCCATGAATAAACATTATATATTTATCATGCTTTCGTTTTTTTCAGCACCTTGTAACTCCCAACACTGCCTGGCTTCTGCATCTTTCAATATTTAACTCTAACTGTTCAGTATACTCCTGAT
Organism: Eurystomus gularis; assembly: GCA_013400335.1. Classification (NCBI taxonomy): domain Eukaryota; kingdom Metazoa; phylum Chordata; class Aves; order Coraciiformes; family Coraciidae; genus Eurystomus; species Eurystomus gularis. The sequence continues at coordinate 22,652 of VZZY01012767.1, forward strand.
CAACAAATCTCTGGGTATCTGCTCATTCTCAACAAACCCAATAGAACGTTATTAGTGTAGGATCCTATCTCCATTTATATATAAGAAAAATTGTATTTCCAAGACTTATCTTCCAAAACATTAAAAAACCCACTTCTTTTCTACTGAAAACGCAATTAGTAGGCATTATTCATTCCACAGCTTGGCTAACACAGTATTTTCAGAGAAATCACAACAGCAAAGCATATTCCTGTAGCACACAAAAACTGTTGTATAACTGAAAAAAGCCTGATGTATATAGACTTATACTTCCCGCTACTTAGCTCAATGGGCCCAGCGAAAACGCCGTAAGTTCCAAAACATTACAGTTAAAAACAGGAAAGACCTACTTGCTTATTTTATACATGTAACTGTGATATTTCCCCATCACATTCTTAGATGATTCTTAGACAAAAAATACACAGATTCTAATTTTAGCAATTTAATGTTCTAGTCCCAGCCTTTTATTCAAATTTGGAGTACGCCTTCATGAAAATTTCCCAGTCTGCACATGAATCTCCTGCATGAAATGTGATGGCAACAAAGATGGATTCACTGGAAGAATTACACATGGTGTATCCCATGTAATACTAACCAGGCAAACTTGTATTCTTGGGTCAGGCAGCAGTTCAAACCACAGTCTGGTACAGACCAAAAATCTGCAACTCCAAGGGACTGGCTTGATCCATGCCCCAAATGTATCTCTAGCAACCAAAGCAGTGCCCAACACTATATAGAAAACAGCATTTCAAGGTACCAGTTGTACATTACTGGCTTTCCCAGAGCAAATACACATGGAATCAAGAGAGGTTTTGCTCACATACAGTCCTGGGCACAAATGTTCCTGACCCATTTGGTCTGAATTAGAAGCTATGAACACTAGATACTGAAAAGATCATTTGTTTCTGTAATTTCAGTTATTTATCTCTGAGGTATGACACACTCACTGACAAGCAGAAAAATAACCTATGCAGTCTGATTTTCATAGAATCATAGAAAGTATTGGGTTGGAAGGGACCTCTAAAGGTCATCTGGTCCAACCTAGAAGTCTTTTGACCTCTCTCTATTGTCTGTATAATCTATTATCCCTGATGTCTGTGTAAATTGTTGGTCTGATGATTTGAGAAGCTCTTTTATACTAAGAGTTTCAGAATTCCAGTTGTCATTAACTACTTGTCACTTGAACCAAAATGAACCGAGGAAGTATTTCTAGTTTTTTCCAAGTGATCTAAATTCTCAAATATGCCAGAAGTTCTTCTAGGTAGATTTCCCACAGTCTTACTGTTTTCAGCTAAATCTTTCTCTGACTTCTAAAATCTAACTGGTGCTTCTCTATCTGCCAGTGTAATGTGGAAGGGAGAAAAACAAAAGCTGCTAGTCTATATTCATAAAAAATATAGACTATTCATTAGTGTTTTTAAAAAATTATGAATTATTGATTTTTAAAAAAACATTTAATAAAGCACCTAAAGAAACATTTGAACAGGTATTTACAAAATGACATTATTTTTATTTTCAAAGAGAAACACAATTAATCTTTACGAACTTGTTTATGAACCTACCTTTGCTTTTACTTCAGCAATATCATGTCTGTTCAAGAAATCCAACTCCCTCTTATGCATTTCCTTATCTTCAGTAAAGCTATCAGTTACTGGCACATCACCAGTATCCAATCCTAATTGCAAGTAAATGGGCAAGTAGTAAATTATTATGAACTTTTAATTTGTCTCCAAGCAAGGAAATCTATTCCATTTAGTTCATCTGAGCTCTAGTTTTCTACCTGCAAAGTAAGGAGCTGTAAACCTTCCCATTTGAGCATATTATGTTTCCCTGGATGTCACAGAATTGAAATCTTAAGATTTTTTAAACACATACATTATATAGATTTATTGGAAATCATGGCAAAATCCTACATCTAAGAACTGCAAGTCAATGGCACAACTCTCAGTGATGCAATACAAGCCATCACAAGTCCAAAAGCTACTGGGCTGTAAGACTACAGAAAAACAAACCCACTCACCTCTTCCTACAGATTCAATTAAATGTATTTAGCCTTGTAATTAAAAAAAATGAGTAGATGTAACTATATTAGTAAGTATAGACAGCATGTTTTTGAAATGACAGTTACAATAAAAAAAAATCCTACCTATTGTTGCAACTCTTCTTCCTTTCTCCTGAGCCAACTTACGAATCTGTTTTTTCAGTTCAATTCTTTCCTCTTCTAGTCTTTCAATCTGCATATTAATCACAGATTTAATCACAGATCAGTATTTTATTTTGTTGAAAGACATTCTTATGTAGCTCTTACACAAAAATATGATCTATCACTTGCCTCTTGCAAAAGAATCTGGTTTTCAGCTCTGTATTGCTGCTGCTTCAGTGCTTTGCTGCTTCTGAATTCATGTAAATCAATAATTGTCTTTGGCTCAAGACCTAAAACACAGTATATGCTGTATAATTATTCATTAAGGAGGAACATTAATGTCAGTAATCATTAGAATGCAATTTCTTTAAATAAGAATGTAACTAGTCAAGTAGAATTAAAAAACAATATGTTGACAGTTGAAAAAAGGTAAGTATTTCCACATATATACACACACACATCTTACACTCCATGTAATAACACCAGAAGAAAGCATAGTTATACTTTGGTTATGGAAAAAAAAAAAAAGGCAATAAAAGACCACCTAAAATTAACTGTATTTGTTTAGATTCTTCTGTGTAAAAATAATCCTGTCCAAGGTTTTCTCTATGTTTTTCAATCTAGCCTTACAACTTCAGTATATTATGGTTTCCAAAGACTGTATCATGAAATTAATTAAACAGTGTACAGTCAAAGAGGAATCAAAGCCAGAAAAGCACTACAAAACTACTGTACTTTCTTCAGTCAATGCAATCTGTAAGCCAAGTTTATTCATGTACATTCAAGTTTAGTCACTTACAGTCATGCAGTTTGTCCTAACTAAAACTACCTGCAAATGTTAGCAGAATGTGCAAAATTATATCCAAGTAGTTATTCGGTATAGGAAAAGATTTGCATGATGCAATGTTATTTCAATTCTTACACAGATAATTGAAAACATAATGGATATAGCATACCTAAGCGCTCTCTGAGTTCTTCATTTTCATCAAGGAAATCATTTATTTTATGTTCAAGTTTATTGACTTCCTTAATTAATGTTTCAATCTCATGATCTCGTATATTGATTTGTTTTTTTAAATCTTTAATTTCAGCAACAGCCTCTTCCAAACCATATATTCCCTGTAAAAACCCAAATGTAAAGTAAAAACAAGACAAAGATGTAAGAAAATAAATTATTAAACTGTCTTTCATCATTACATGGTAAGAAAAAATATATTTTCAATGTGTATCACTCTTCTGCACTATGCTTAATGAAAAAATTACTGAATAAAAAGCAGATCCTACATATCTATCTTTTGACTACAGAGAGGTCTCTGCATATTTCAAAATTTAGTCCTTTTACTACATGATCCTTTGAAGAATCGTATCTTGACCCTTCAGTTACTGTTCAATGCACTTCAGAAGCCCATATAAATGTTAAAACTGAGAACCTGTAAAATTGTCAAGTATGGCTAAAAAATTGCATGCAGTTAGTGACCACTAAATGTTATTATGAAAGAAAACAAATTAAACCAGCATTAGAAGTCATTAGTTTAACTTATAATTAGAATATAGTAAATAAAAAATGGAAGAACAAAATAACCTCCTAAAATACAATTAAATACTCTGTCCACTCAGCCAAATTGTTTACCAGTTCATAGTCTCTCATTCGTTTCAGAGTCTCAACAAGCTCTTTGTCCTTTTCTTTAGCATCTGCTTCTGCTAATTCTGCTGATTTCTCAGCCTCCTTTGTTCTCTCTTCAAGCATTTTTAACTTTTCTTGTATATCGCCAATACAATTCTGCTGAGCAAGGGATGAGTGACCTGGAAAGAAAAACCTTGACCTGTTTACAATTCAACTAGGAACTCCTGCTATCTGCCACTGAGCAAGAAAGAAACACTTCAGATGATGTTATAACGGAGATCTTCATTTTCTGCTCTTTTTAATTAAGTAATTACAAAAGACTACATATGACAGCTTTTTTTAATTCCCCCTACTCATTCACTCAAACAGTATTTATAAGAAGTAAGTGCATGTAAAGGACACCAGAATTTATTTCTCATTGCATGGTACTTTTGCAATTCTTGCAAGAGCTGAGACTGTTATGTTCTAACCTCTACAGAGCAGGTATAGTTTTATTACGCACTGTATTACCCATAAAATCCACTGAAGTAGTGTGAATAAATGGAAACTCTTCACAAATGTTTAATAAATGAAAATGAACAAAAAAATTCAAGACTAAATTATTCAAAGACTGTAAATATTTTTTCTGTGCTTCTAGAGAATAAAGAATGCATAGTAAATTTGTTATTTTTCTCTCCATAGACATTAAAATAAAATGATCATGCTACCTTTACCTTTTTGGAGCTCATTTTTTAATTTCTCAATAACAAATGCATTTTGTTCCATTTCTTTGGTGTACTGTTCAACTTGCTCAGTAAGCAATCTTATCTGAGCATCTCGCTCTTGCAAACCCTACACATACAAAAAAATAAACTCCATTAAAGAATTCATTACTGACAGGCATGCTACCAATATAGAACACTACACAGTAAAGCAAAAAATTCAAAGTAGCTAATACAAAACATTTTACAGAACATCGAATATACCGTACTTACAACATAGAGTTCAGATATTATCTAGAAGTTGGGTATATAAAGGCAAAGCAGGAAAAATAAAAGAAAGAGTAAAAACACAGCATTTAAGCACAAAACCAATAAAAGTAGTATATCAATTATAAATGGAACAAATCTCTACGAATTAGCCAATGTATGATGTAACGTTTCAGATTATACAGGTTTCTTACAGCTTCCTCATAAACAACTGCCAGTGGGAATCAAGAGATACAACATCAAGATAGGGAAGACTAATAATCCATCCTACATGACACCTATATCGCAGACTGCCTTTCCACGAGACAACCAACTTCTAAAAATTCATATCACACCCTGTTTTGCATGTATATATATTCAAAAGCACATAGCGACTGTGAAAGTGACTTCAATTTATATTACATTATTTCTCTGCTTATATATAAACTTTAGAAATACCACAGAGAGTGTAATGCTACTTTTTATGTGATGAATGAAAAAAGAGGAAAAAGATTAAAAAAACTTGGAAATGTTACAGAAAGTAAGCATAATGTAAAAATCTCAAGAGCGGCTAACCTCACTTTATACCAATATTATGAAAAACAAAAGCTTAGGCTTTCTTAGGGGACCAATATAACTACATTTCAAACCAAAATGTGAAGAGCTTGACAGACTTGCAAGGTGCTAAACATAATCCTTTAGAATGTAAACATACACTGAACCATAACAAGCTCAGTCCATTTTGAGTAAAAACAAAGTGCAGAAACTTGATTTCAGTTTTAAAGGCCTGCTTTAAAAATATGCTTATTTCTACAAAACTGTTCAGAATGTCACGCTAATGTTGGTCATCTAAAAAAGCAACCTCTACAGCCATCTAGTCAGGCTAAAACCAGATTCTACAACTGCTCATCTGAGTTACTTTAAGCTGCTTTCCTCTTCTGATTATCAGATGCTGATTTGTTCTTAAGGTTCATTTTCTCCTGAGAAGCTATCTGATCCTAGTTTTGGAAGACTGCATAAATACATTTCACCATACTGCTCAGTCTACAGGGGCTCAACATGTAACACAAATGTCACGATACATTTATTTAAAATACTTGAAGTAAGGCAGGAAATCATTCTGGTATCATATAGTATACCTTCCATAATGCGTATTTCATGGTTCCTATTGAGCTGTGTTATTTATTTATTTATTCTTTTTATGTTTTCCAAGAAAGTGGGGAAATTCAAATCATAAACAACTATGTCATTTTGCATGAATATGAGAGATACTTAAATTCTAGCTAGCTCTACCATGGGCTAAACCACAGACTTAATAGTATAGGATTAGGTGAGACAAAGGAACAGAGAAAAATGAATATTAGGTAAGACTCTTCCTTGACTAACAAATTTAGAGGACAGAAAATAAACTGTAAATTAAAAACATTAAACTATGGGTGCTTAGATGTTAAAGCAATCACTATACTAACAGTTAGAAAAGATAAATATAAAAGTAACAGAATGAACTACCAAGAGCTCAGTTCACACATAGGTAGACTGCCCAGGGAGGTGGTGGAGTCACCATCCCTGGAGGTGTTTAAAGAACGAACAGATGCGGCGCTTGAGGATATGGTGTAGTGCTTAGAGAGATAGCTAGGACAAAGGTTGGACTTGATGACCCTGGAGGTCCTTTCCAACCATAATGATTCTGTGAAAAGAAGTATCCTTTGTGCACTGTCCATTAAGCTAACTTTGTAGTGGAATGAATCAACCTATCTCATAATTCTCAAATGTAAGTAATACCTATTCTGGTATTTGCAAACTATAAAAGACTAAATAATTACTTGCTCACAAGCATATTTAATTTCTATGGTTGTAATTTCTTACACAGACTGTACCTGCTGAAGGGCCAGTATACTGTTTCTGTCTACATCAAGTTCAGCCATTTTCATTTTTTCTTTCAAGTTAAACAGCATCTGCTGGTACTCTAGGAGTTCATCATCTTTTGAAGCTAAGATTTGCTGAAAATAAGATAAAATACCATCAGAACACTTGAAACACTTTCAAGAAACAATTAAAAAGTACTAAAAGGTACCTTCCATTCTTCAACTTTTGCATTTAGAGCTGCCATGAGTGGATCGTCTTCCTCATTCTTTGCTTTCAGCTGGTCTGAAAGGTCCTGAACCTAGAAATGCCATTTGGATGAACATCATATCAGAAGCATGTTGTGCTTACCCAATATATACATACAATCACACTACATCAAGCACATATAATTTAGCAGATTAGAATTAAAGTAGCAAAGGAAGGTCATGACTCTTAAGAAGAGTGTATAACCAACATGTTGTCAAAAAAAAAAAATTGTGACCTGCAGTCGAGTTTTCAAATTTGCACCAAATTTAAAGATCACTCTACTTTTAGAGAGTATTATTTCAGTAAAGCATGTGTTTTTAAATGGATAAGTTGAATGTTTTTTAATTTAAGCTAAAAATGAAAGTACAGTTTAAACCTAAAAAGAATTACATTCAATAATAAGTCAGTTCTTACTTGAAATTTGTACTGTTCTTTCTCTTTTCTTAACTGATCCATAATAAGGTCAGATTGTTGCACAACTAGTTTCATTTTGTTATATTCATCAGTCATCTTCTCCATTTCTTGCACTGATTCCTCAAGATTCTTTCTCAGTTCGTGGTTTTGAATGTCTAACTTCTCATTAGCTTCAGTCAAATTCTGCAAAATTAAAGAAAAACCTGCTTTTTAAGTGTACATCTTAATACTTGAATAGGCGCTGTTAGTGACCTTAAATGCAAGACTTGAGAGTCTTATGTGACTTAAGCACAGAAGGGAGTATTTCACCTGTAGATCATAATTTCAACAAACCCTAACAGCAAATAAAAGGCATTTCCCATTGCCATTAACTTCATCATGTCTGCCAGATGCACAGATGCAGAGTATATGCAAAAGAGAACCCAACTGCATTACAGATTCCCTTACTCCGCATGACTTGATCTGTAATTTGACAAAGCTCTGCGAAAAACACTATTGTCAGTAACAGTCTAATAAATACTCAATAGTATCCATAGTTTTTACCTGAATTTCATCCAAATACTGGACAAGTTCAAAATTCTTTTTGGACAACTGTGATCTGTAATCAGAATCCTCTCCTCTTCGTAACAGAATTGTTTCTTTTTGAGAATCTATTTGCCTCTGGTAGTCAACTACATCCTGACGCAATTGTTCATTCTGCACAGAAAGCAATCCAAACTTAAATCTATTTTGAAGAGTTGAAGACAAAGTTGTTGCTTTTCTAGCAAGCTAACACAAAGAGCTAAAACAGTCAAAACCTATCCAAACTCCTACAGTCTGCTTTTAAAAAACTTAGAAGCCTCACCTTTTTCTTTATGCGTTTTTTCTTCAGATAAAAAGGAGAGAACAAGACCAAGAGAACAAAGCATGAAAAATATTAGAAATCATCTTTGCTTTAGGAAGACTAAGTAGGAATCAATAGAAACAAAATAAGAGTTATCTATATATGTATGCACACATGTACATACATAGGCACACATACGTAAAAGGGCACTTCCATAGAAGGTACCCTAAAGACCATCTAGTTCCAATCCCCCTGCCATGGGCAGGGACATCTTCCACTAGACCAGGCTGCTCAGAGACACAACTTCTCTGGGCAACCTGTTCCAGTGTTTCACCACCCTCACAATAATGTCTTCCTAATCTAAACCTAAATTTTGAGGAATAATTCTCAAGGTTTCCCTCTAGGATACTAATTCAACTTTTGCTGTCTGTTATATTCTCTCGGGGGCCAAGATTACAGTTATTAAATGCTATAAAGCATGCATTTCTTCCTTAAAACAGGTAGAAAAAATGTTTCAAGAGAATGATAAAAAAAAAAATCGAGCAATAAAGAAAGTTACGTCCATCTTTGCATTTATTGTAAATTAACTTTTACCTTTTTATAATTATAACCAACCAGATAGTCAAGTAGCAAGCATAAACCAAATCCCATCTAATATCCACCAAATCTATTTGTCAATAGTATTTAACAAAACTACTAATGATTCAAAACACAAGATCCAAACAAAATTAACACACAGTAGGATGATGTAAATTCAAATGCAGACACCTTTTGACATCAATTAACTAAGTTTTATTGGAACAAATGGGCTATATATTTGCTAAATGTGATTAAAATTCCATAATCTCTTTGTATCAGTAACCAGGAAATGTTTTAAACCACAATTAAATGTCATGCCACACCAAAGACTATAAATACAGAAAGCTAATAACATATTTATAAATAAAGTTAAAAATACCATAAATCAGCAATAATTCTTTACTAACCTCTCTTCTTAATTTGATGTTTTCATTTTCGGCTTCTTCATTTCGAAGGGCAAGCTAGAACAACAGGAAAACCTTTACATGTATCACTACCAGCACAAACTATGAACAAAGAACTCAAGAAACAAACAGAAAATGAATATACAGTAGTCCTGACTTTTTTTTAATCCTAGAGGATCTTTTCAGAACATCGCCTTTTCAAAAGTTCTGCCAGAACAGCTTTTAGGAGATGTGAAGCTGAAGTCCTTCTTACCTGTTCATTCACTTTCTTCTCTTTTTCCAATTCTTTTTCTGTATCTGTTAACTGTCTCTCTTTTTGTTCCAATTGCTTTTCCAGTTGGCGGATCTCATCACGCAAAAAACGAGTATCACGACCACCAGCAGATCTTTGTGCCATCTCAAGAGCGTTAAAATAACATTATAAATATAGTACCATTCTTCAAAATACAAGGAAAAAAAAAAAGCATATGCTAAGTCTAACATTCCTAATGTTCTGGAAAAGCAACAGAAAGAGCTCACTAGCTTCTTTCAACAAAATCCAGAAATCTCAAAAAATAAATGGGATTTATTGAAGTATAAAAAAATTCATTGTACATAGAGTCCTTTGCAAACCTGAGGCCAATAAAAACTATTTGCTGAAACGTAGGGGCATTACATCTCTTTACTAGATTAAAATACTAGTTTAAAAAACCTCAGTTAAAAAAAAAAGCCAAAACACCAAACAGCACTCTATAAACTAACAAAATTTTAAAACATACCTCTAATTCATTTTGAAGTTTCATCACCTTTGCTTTAAATTGATTTTCTGTTAAAATAGAACAGATATAGGGAATTACCCAACAAGGTAAAAAGCACATAAAAGAGCAATGGTTAACCTCAGCCTTTAAATGTTTGGCTTCAGTGAAGCAAATGAGTTCAGAGCAGTTGGTATTTCATTCAGTTCCCTAAACTTTAAAAAAGAAAAAAAAACCCCAACATTTAACAAATTATCTAGTTACAGCATAAAAAGGCTTGCTTACCACATTTGGCTTGTTCTTGTCCAGCTTTTCCTACTTCTTCTAGTGCCAGCTCTGCCTCTTCAGCTTTCATCTAGGAAAAAAAGTATAGTAAACAAAGAAAAAATATTTACTACTGATATAAATTAATATTGTTCTATAGACCTCATGCTTAAAAGGATGAAAACATTTATAAAAGAACATTGATTTTCTCTCTTTAAACAAATTAAACCACTCTAATTTTTCCCCATGCTGACAAATAGGAAGTTCAGATTGTTGAAATATCTTCTTTAGCAATTTATTCTACAGGTCTACTTAAACTTCAAAAACATACCGCTGAGAATTAAAAACAGTAAAAAAGCCTATTTGAAACCAATGTGCTAACCTATGTTGCTATTATTTCTGTTTTCAGTATATTTATGAGTAAATACAAGAAAGTATGACAGATTTATAGGATCAGTTTTAAGATGGCTGTTTATTCATTCATGGAGACATTTTTGTTTACTCTAAAACATACACGTACCACAAAACTTCTTTTAAAGTTAAAATCAATACCAATAACTTACAACATCCAACCAATTTTTGAGGTATGTGTTTGCATTTTCCATCTACAAAACTATGGTTCCTTAACTACATAACTGTTAGTCCTATTCACTTTATTTGCCACTGCTACATGCCATAATCTGAATAGCTACAAGCAGATACTCTGGGGTAAGCACACATTTAGCATACAAATGCTCTTAAAAGTAAGGAAAGGAAAAGGAGAAAAAAAAAAAAAAAAAGAGTAATGATGCTTACATTTAAACAAAAAATAAACAAATGCATCTGCAAAATTGTATAAAGTGAATATTAATACAAACCTTCAGTAGCGACTGAGTAATTTTAAAAAGTTGTATCAGTTGTTCTGGAGTTTCTATTCTTAAGTCTTTCCCATTAACCTAAGGAAAGAGACAACAGTGTTTTTATACAAATATCAATGAAATCTACAAAATAAATCATTTATGTACGTGAAGGATCAGAGACAGCTTAGGGAAGAATGTATAACAAAAACCTTATGTACTGTATACCCCTTTGCGGTGGTTTAGCCCCTGCCAGGGCCTGAGCACCACGTGGCTGCTGCCCCCCCCTACCACTGGGCATGAGAAGGGAGAAAAGGGAAAGCACAAAGCCTGGGACTGTGATAAGGAGAATTTAATACACACAAGAAACAATCAGAACTACAGCAGCAATAAGAACAGCGAGAAAACAAGGCACTGCGGAACTGGCACTGGGGGGCACGATGTCAGCAGGATATAGAATAGACTGGCTGTGGGGCTCTCTCCCAACTCCTGCTGAAAATTAACCCTGTCCTGGCCGAACCAGGACATTATCCACCCCTTATTCTATACCATCTACGTCATGCCCAGCAGCCATTTAACAATCAACAAAATACAATACAGTTCACTGGCCATTCTCCCCCCAAATTAAGTCCCCCTGAGGCACACACCGGACTTCTCCATCCTCCTGCATCACCCACCAGGTGCACCCAGGTCCTTGAGCAAAGGCAATCCCACAGATGGGTTTGCCTTTGCCTGAGGCAGGACTAACCCAGACCATTTTCCCCAAAACATTCCGCATGTGTATTTTAGGGACTTTATCCCCGTCTATGGTACATGGAAGATTTGACTGGGCAGGGCCACCTCAATTGACAGAACCTCTTGTGTTGACCAACTAGGTGGCCTTTGCCAGATGCACATCCCAGTGTTTGAAGGTTCCACCCCCTCATTGCCTTCAAAGTAGTCTTTAACAGTCCATTATATTGTTCAATTTTCCTGGAGGCTGGTGCATGGTAGGGGATGTGATAGACCTACTCGATGCCATGCTTTTCTGCCCAGGCTTCTATGAGGTTGATCTGGGAATAAGTCCTGTTGTCTGACCCAGTTCTCTCTGGGGTGCCATGTCACCACAGGAGTTGCTTTTCCAGGCCCAGGATGGTGTTCTGGGTGGTGGCATGGGGCACTGGATACGTTTCCAGCCATCCAGTGCTTGCTTCCACCATCGTAAGCATGTGGTGCTTGTCTTGGTGGGTCTGTGGCAGTGCGATGTAGTCAGCCTGCCTCTCTGTATTTATATTTCAACCATGGTCCTCCATACCACTGGGGCTTTAACCGCTTGGCTTGCCTGACTGCAGCACATATCTCACATTTGTGTATGACTCCTGCAGTAGTGTTCATGGCCAGGTCCACCCCTCAATCTCCAGCCACACGTTGGGTGCCAAAAAGGCTGTGGTGGTTTAGACCCCGCTGGGGCCTGAGCACCATGTGCTGCTGACCTCCCACCCCGCAGTGGGAAGGGAAAAAGGGAAAGCACAAAGCCCGGGGTTGAGATAAGAAGAATTTAATACGATAACACACAAGAAACAATCAGAACAACAACAGCAAGAAAACAAGGAACAAAACAAGCAATACCGAGTGAACAAATGGGCAGAGCAGACCCGAGCACGCGCACCCCTCACCCGGCATCATCCTGTCCTGGCCAAACCAGGGCACCCTTGAGTACCTTGGACACGGTCTCCAGCAATCTTTCTGCCAGACTCTCTTGATTAGGCAGAGCATCTGGATCGACTTTCATAAGCTTCTTCCAATCTAAAATTGGTGCCATATTGAATTTTTTTTTTTTTTTCCCCTGGAACAGAAATTAAAATAATAATTATCAGACAATATCAGTACCAATCAATTTTATGTCAAATGATTTAAAGAAGGCTGGCCACTGAACCACACAAGATGATTCTAATAACTGTATCAATTTTGTAACAGTGATTAACATTTTGCTCACATTTTGGTCTACTGCAAACAAGAAGACTACAGTAAAACCACTTTTTTCTTTAGGTTGAAAATTACATCATGCATACTCAATGAATTTGTGAAATTAACAGTGAAGACCAGCACACGTGAAACTCCTATTTTAACTTTAATATCCTTTTCCTTCTCACCTCTCAATGTGTTTTTTATGTTAATGAACAAACAAAACTGGATGCTCTTTTAATCAGCCCTTGTAGCATAAACACCTCCTTACAGTCACAAAATCATTATTTCAAATATTTAAAACACAACTAACACCTGTTTTAGTTTGATAACATGAGCATCTATTTCTTGAAATTAATTTCTAAGATACTAAACTCTTGTATTAAATATCCTCTCCATTTGATTAGAATATTTTAATTGATAAAGGACAGGAAACAACCTGGAAACTCACAAAAATCTGATCAGAAAGTGGTGCAATGTTTGTTCTACTGCTTACCTACTGGTTGCTGTGGGCCAAAGTTACTTCTCATATACCTGAAAGTCAATGTAGTATCTGAAAAAGACAGAAGGGATTGGAAGTCTTGGATTATTCTGCTCTCTGGAACCGTCTCTAGCCTTTATTAGCAACATTTCAAAAGTTAGATTCTGCCAAATTTAAAACAGAACATTTTTTAATCTGGTTATTGCCCTAAGTTATAAATATGGCATGAATGGTTAAAAAAAATTTGAAAGAAATAAAACTAACTAGAATATTACATTCATTATTATTCAAAAAACTAATGACACAGCAGGGATATTTTTTTTTCTACAAAACATATCAAGCTCAATCAATAACTGTAACAATGCTTTACGTTGAGCATGATATTTTGCAATTATGCAGTTTAAAAACTCAACAACTAAAACTTCCTTCCTTAATGAAAGGCTGAACTGACATTACGTTCCCCTAAAACATGCCTAAGCAGTTGGAAAGAAGAGTTGTACGACTCTGAAATCCAGCTGTATGCTTAAGGAAGGATAAAAACCAACTTTTCCTCATACTACTTGTGAGTTTCCCTATATTTACCTTCAGTGTTTGCTAAATTTTTTAGAAAAGATGCATTCCACATAATCCAAGACTTTGTAAGGATGACATAATCTATACATTGCTGCTTTTCTGCTTCGTCGTAAAAGACAAAGGAAAACAGAAAACCACATGCGAGTGCATATTGCTCTTTGTACTCTTACTTCTTCCATTAATTCAATACTAATTGATTTCATTAACATACTTGTTTAAGGGTTGGGTTTTTTTAAAACATTTTTTTCCTAAACAATGAGATGTAGGAATTATGGGTATGAAAAGTCCAACAATCAAAACTATTCTGAAAGCACACACACAACCTTACCTTTTCAATCTTTTCCTACATTCCATCTTTCAAATCTCTGGGGTTTTTTTTAACTTATAAAATGTCTTAAGAAAGTATTAGTCCTAACATTTTGTCCAAAAGAAGGTATCTCTACATAATGATGATGAATGAAAATGTATTGAATTGATCTGTATGGAAATGTACCAATGTGATCTGTAAATGGGGCTATAGATTATACGCCCCCCTCCACCCCCACCCCAGACGAGCTGTGCTGAGAGACAAAGGAGAAAGGGAGCAGAGCAGCCTTGAAGATAAGAGAGGTATGCGCCTGCACAGAACATCCTTGAAGTAAGGGAGGGAAGTATTCGCCTGCACAAGATGCTACACTGTTGACAAAAACGGCTGGAACCGCTGAGGTTGCCAAATCCAGCAGGAGTCAAAAGTACACTGGCGAGGAAGACGTTGAGCCTTCATCCTGGTGACCACCGAAAGAGAACACCAGGAGGCAGTGTGCAGGTGTGAAGAGGAGGACTCTATGAAAATAACTTCTAAGAAATAATTGTACTAACCCCACCTATTCTAAGAAATAATTGTACTAACCCCACCTAGGCCTTATGTATACTACTATAAATAGAAGCACAAAGAAAAGCTAGGTGTGCGAGTTTGGAGGAGCGATCCCCCTCGCACCCGGTGCCGAAATAAACATACCTGCTTCACAACTCTTCCTGAGTTGAGAGGTTCTTTTCCTCAGATCAATATAATCCAACCTGTTGAGAGACCAGTAAGGTGTGGGGGGCACAACCTAAGCATACAGTGTGTTCCACAGTATGTACATACTTAAGGACAGTAAGAAAGAACTTATTTAATTGAAGAGTTTTTCATCATAAAATTTAGCTGATTCCTTCCCTTCAACTAGAATCTGTGCTTTTAGTTGACAGATGATCTGTGTGGTGAGACAGGAGATCATGTCTCTACAAAAACTTGTGAAATAGATGTGGATTTGACAATAGTTACACGATTTTCTTGACTTACTCAAGGAATCAAACATACATATATAACAAAGTTCAGCAAAGGTAGATAAAAAAAGGAGGTCTGGTGGGCATGCTTAAGTACTATCAAAGTAACAATAATCTCCTGTGTTGCCTCCACGAAACCACGTAACGAGGCAGCCAAGCTACCATATGACATCAGCACAGTAAAATTAAGCACCAGTAGGAACAGTTGCTCTCTTTCCATAAAAGTGTATATCATGTGTAGCACAGTCATTTATACTTGAGCAAGGCTAAATACAAAGAAGCAGCATAGTCATGTAGGAGATGTGTTCTCCTGACTTCATGTTAGTTTACCAGGGCTAATCTTGTTTAAGCTACTTCTGATTTTCTAATTACATTATGCAGACTAGCCCGCATCTACGAGCTTTACAGAGGCCTAGATCTTAACTACAAACCCACAACCAAAATGGGATCTCGCACAGCGTTCCTATTTTCTTCCAATCTCTATATCTCAGCCCCTAGAATAATACAGTGGACAGACCGCAATCCCTCCAGGGTGCTGCTGAGAGACAATTCTGCCTCCATTGTATCTGACTCTATTAACAAACTAACAAATCGCCTCATTTTGCGTCCACCTTCATAACGGGGCACAGCGGAGGCACCAGTCGAGCGCACAAGCAGCGAGCTGTCACCTCCGCGCTGCGACCGTGCCTGCGCCCGCGCGCTTCTGCCCGCGCCCCGCTGACCGTCCGGAGG
>VZZY01012767.1:48000-213017 GCA_013400335.1 Eurystomus gularis
GTTGGTCGACAGCCGGCTGAACATGAGCCAGCAGTGTGCCCAGGTAGCCAAGAAGGCCAATGACATCCTGGCCTGTATCAGAAACGATGTGACCAGCAGGAGCAGGGAGGTGATTGTGCCCCTGTACTTGGCACTCGTGAGACGGTACCTTGAGTACTGTGTCCAGTTTTGGTCACCACAGTACAAGAAGGACATTGAGGTGCTGGAATGGGCCCAGAGAAGGGCAGCGAAGCTGGTGAGGGGTCTGGAAAGCATGCCTTATGAAGAGCAACTGAGAGAACTGGGGCTTTTTGGTCTGGAGAAGAGGAGACTGAGAGGAGACCTCATTGCCCTCTACAACTACCTCAAAGGAGGTTGTAGCAAGGCTGGTGTTGGTCTCTTCTCCCAAATTACTAATGATAGAATGAAAGGAAATGGCCTCAAGTTGCGTCAGGGGAGGTTTAGATTAGATATTAGGAAGAAATTCTTTACTGAGAGAGTGGTTGGGCACTGGAACAGACTGCCCAGGGAGGTGGTGGAGTCACCATCCCTGGAGGTGTTTTAAAAAGGAGTAGATGTGGCACTTGAGGCTATGATCTAGTGGCTAGAGAGATGTTAGGATGAAGGTCGGACTAGATGATCCTGGTGGTCCTTTCCAACCATAATGATTCTATGATTCTACTACAAAAGAAAAAAAAGCCCTTCACTGCCATTATGGGAGTAACACTGAATGGATTTTTAGTTTAACTGCACCTGTGTCATGTTGCACAAGTTTTCCTTTGTGTACCTCTGCTCTTTTGCCACTAGTTGTGATAGGGGATTCTCATGCTTTCAGGCCCAGGCTGCAAGCTACAACTGAGATTACCTATCTCTATGGCCTGTTTATAGGCAGTATGCTTAAATCTTAACATAATAAAAAAAAAAAAAGCCAACAAACTAAAGAAAAAAAAATCACCAGTATTTCAGGATTTAAGACAATAAAACAGACTTAACCTTTGAAGTAGCTCATCAGCTTTGATGTGTGATCCCTGATAGACATAAGGCTGGTCGTTTTACATAGAATCATAGAATCGTTAAGGTTGGAAAAGACCTCTAGGATCAAGTTCAACCTTCATCCCAACATAACCCGGACCACTAGACCGTGTCCTGAAGTGTTATATCTACTGGTTTTTTAAACACTTCCAGGGATGGTGACTCCACCACTTCCCTGGGCAGCATGTTCCAGTGGCTAACCACTCTTTCAGTAAGGAATTTCTTCCTGATATCCAATCTAAACCTCTCCTGGCACAACTTGAGGCCATTACCTCTTGTCCTGTCCTTAGTTACTTAAAAGGAGAGACCAACATCAGCCTCACTACAACCAGGTAGTTGCAGAGAGTAATAAGGTCTCCTTTCAGCCTCCTCCAGGCTAAACAATCCCAGTTCCCTCAGGCACTCCTGATAAGGCATGTTTTCCAGACCACTCACCAGCTTCATTGCCCTTCTCTGGACCCACTCCAGCACCTCAGTATCCTTCTTGTACTGTGGTGCCCAAAACTGGGCACAGTACTCAACGTGCAGTCTCACAAGTGCAGGGGCATAATCATGGATCCACATTATCAGCTGATATTAGCTGTTCTTTGTCCTTACAGATGTTACCCCTCTCTGGTTTGGGGCAAAATGCTACATATTTGTGTTTAGTCCTCTCTCCTTTTTCTCAAAACCAGGTCAGTGTTCAACTGTCTATAGCTTTTAAGTATCTTTGGTCAGAACAATTGGCAATAATCCATACTGTGTCAACCAGTGGTCAAAAAGAGTGCCTTTGACCTGTAGTTACCTTTTTAATCTTCCAAGGCAGAACACTGTTCTCAAACAACCTAATAGATGGTAATTTCACCTTTTGATCAGGTCACCCATACAGTATTTTTTAAATAATCATAGAACTGCTGTTTAATAATTTCTAGGGCATAGGAAGTTTACATGGAATCACAGAATGGTAGGGGTTGGAAGGCACCTCTGGGAATCACTTAGTCCAAACCCCCTGCTAAGGCAGGTTGCCCAGGAACACATCCAGGCAGATTTTGAAAGTCTCTGGAGAAAGAGACTCCACAACCCTCTGGGCAGCCTGTTCCAGTGCTCCATCATCCTCAAAGAAGTTTTTCCTTATGTTTAGGTGGAAATCTTATGCAAGATGAGAGGAAAAAAAGCATGATAAAGTTCATTTGTAATGTCTTTTTTGCATGGTATTTTTCTTTGGTCAGGGCTCTTATGAAGATTCAGTGATATTGGAGCAATTGGCAGAGTTCTGGAAAAAAATGACCTCTTCATGAATTTCTATGAAGAATGCGAAGGAGCGAAATGTGAGTTTCAATGGTAAGTTTAACTTTTGATTATACCTAATGCCCTTCTTTACCCATTCTTGAACAGCAGTATTTATGAATTTCTTTGTTTTCTGCTTGTTCTTCACAATGTTTGAAATTTGTTTTTTAAATAATTTTTGAAAAACACCTTTAAAACTAAAACCCATGAATAATTAACACACTGTCTGCCTTATTGATAACTTAGTATTTCTGTGTCAGTATGTTAAATTGCTCAGGGTTGTAAAGAATTTAATTTTTCATAGTTCTCCAGTTTGCACTGTTTACTTGAACTGCATAGATGTCTGCTAAAAACTGCATCACAATTGATCTTCAGTCTTCTTTTTTTAGTAAAATGTGAAATGTAGCAGTGCATCCATCTTGTGTGCATCCAGCTTTTTATCGGTGAGACTTTTTAGTGATAGTATTTCTTTTAAATGGTAAATTGTGTAAGATGGATGAGACTTGAGGAAAGCTTTCTGTCTTACTGATTTTTAAATCTGCAGTGCCATTAACTTCTAATATATTGGGTGTCTTAATTTGGCTTTATATATCAAGTTTAGTTTTTAGTCAATAAAACTACTCAAGTTTCTGTCCATATCTTTCAGCTTTTGTCCATGAAAACTCTCAGAGAAGATGGCTGATGTAAGCCTGAAGGAAGCAGCCCTAATAGTTGGTGTGGTGGCAGCCTGCTACTGGAACAGTCTCTTTTGTGGCTTTGTTTTTGATGACGTTTCAGCGATTTTGGACAATAAAGATTTACATCCTTCAACGCCATTAAAAAATCTGTTTCAGAATGACTTCTGGGGCACTCCAATGTCTGAGGTAAACTTTGAAACACTTTGAGGCATTTAGGAAATGGAAAAAAACCTTGCAGAGACGTTTTACACTTCCCTAATGTGGTTTTAACAGAATCGTTTTTCTGTGGAGCTTGGTGGTGTTGAGTGTTTTGTGCTATAAGATCAGGAACAGATGTAACTTGTATTCTTTCCCTTTGTTCAATGAAAATGAAGTCATATATCATAAGAAGAAAATTAAACCAATAAGAAACCAATAAGAAAATGAAGCCTCATGCCTCAAGAGGCTGTGTTACCTAATTCTGATATCAAAATTGCACAACTCTGACCATTTTCCCTTCTCCTCCTGCAAAAGCTAGACATTGGCCTTAAGGGTATTTATTTCTAATTACAGTCTGAAAGGAGACGTAACACTGTTAAACAACAAAGCTAGGAGTTAAAGAATGGATATTGAATCCATTAAATTTATTTGAGTAAGTATGTTTATGTGAATTCAGAGTTTTTGGTTTGTCGCCCATGTAGAGTGTCTGTGTTTTTATATGAAGAGCTGCATTGGCATTAAAGTTGTTGATAAACATTGTTAAATGATAAAGTTTTACATGTAGTTTAGAAAAAGTAACACATGGTGCCATTGCTGAGCAAATTAATAAAAATTCTCAGAGAGTCATAGATTTTTATTTCTTTTTTCACCTATCAAGGCATTTCGCCTTGTAGTCTTCTCTTTTCTTATATCTGTAACATACAGGGTTAGGTTAATTCCTTGTGAGACACTAATTACTAGCTCTCTAAATAGACTTTGATACATAATCTTCATAGAATCCTGTAGTGAAAGCTCTCAGACTTGTTTTCAGGTGCCATCTTGTCCTGTAATGGTTGAGAGTATTTTACTTCTGCCAGTAAAATTTCAAGCAGTATTTTTCAATATGATGTTACTCAAAAAAAACCTCTAACCATGTGGAGGGGGAGAAGGCTGTCTCATCTGGTGGTGATTTTGCACTTAAGATCAACTGAAAGTCTGGTTAATTTTAACTAAATTAAGTTAGATGAACTTGATCATTTGTGGCTTTAAAGATACTTTTTTCCTCTCTTGTGTTTTTGTCTGTCTA
Source organism: Eurystomus gularis (assembly GCA_013400335.1). Lineage (NCBI taxonomy): Eukaryota > Metazoa > Chordata > Aves > Coraciiformes > Coraciidae > Eurystomus > Eurystomus gularis. Next base: position 52,219 of record VZZY01012767.1, read on the forward strand.
TATGTGCAATTTGATTCCCTGTCTCCATGTCCTTCCCTCCTCCTTACTCCACCTCCCAGGTTTCTTAGATTTTTATTTATTTTTTTCATTTAGTTTATGGATGCATTCACCAAAATACGAACAGGCCATGGGTTGACAAGTGCATGTTGGAACAGGAAGATGGTATTAAAAGGGTTTATGGATGGAGTAACTAGCAACACAGACAGATTGACTGATAGACATTGAAAATATGTAGATGATACATTTACCTGAGCACACCAAATTTTTATATTGTAAAATACTGATCTAAAACATGAAATGGCAGAGTAACCAAAATACTTGAATAATACGTTAAAGTTATGTGGAAGTATGAAAAATGGTCAGAATTAATTTCTCTGTTTTAACATTTTAATTTTATATCAAGTTTTCATTTATTTTTTTTCTCTTGTAATATTACTGATTTTGAGGTCTCTATTTTGAAGGTAAATGCCTGAGAATACAGGGAGAGTCATGTATGCATAGATTTTTAGAAAGGTGTTTTGGAGTAAATTGGTGCTGACTGATTAATTTATTTATTTATTTTCTTTTAGGAGAGGAGTCATAAATCTTATCGGCCCCTTACAGTTCTTACCTTTCGCTTAAACTACTTGTTCAGCGAGCTAAATGCAGTTTCTTACCACTTCCTAAATCTGGTCTTCCATGCAGTGGTTTGTGTAGTCTTCCTCAAGGTCTGTAAGCTTTTTCTGGACAACAGGAGCAGCGTAGTTGCATCTCTGCTCTTTGCAGTGCACCCAATACATACTGAAGCGGTAGGTATAGCTGTGATGTGCTTAATTTGTTCAAGCTGTATAAATTAACCTTAAATTTAATGGGATTTTTATCTGTTTATATATTGTAACTCCAGGAAGTGTGTGGTTTTAACTTGTACTTACTCTGCCCTCTGCAGTGAGTGGTGGTGACATTTTAAAGCTCAAAGTTGTTTGATATTCCATGCAGCTAGTGAAAAATAATTAAAGAAACATTTAGTTATTTAATAACTCAGGTCTCTGATATGAACACTGGCTTTTATGGTGATGGCTACTTGATCTTACATAATTGTTTTCTGTGATGATTCATCCACTATCAGATTTTGCAAATACTGTGAATGCCTCTTAATTTGTTTCCAGAATCACTAAGCACTCTCCTCTAGCTAATCACCAGGTCTGTTCTGTCCACTTTCTTTTATGTCAATGTGACTATCTCACCAGGACTTTTTCTAGGATTGTTGTTCCTATGCTACTTCCATCTTAGGTCCATTCTGCTTGAACCTTTCATTTTTTTAACATATCCAATATAAGAAAGAGGAAATAACCTCTCATATTTACCTTTCCTTTGATTCTGAAGGACTCTTTCAGTACTATAAAAGGTATTATTTATATAAGCTGCTTGATTACATACTTTCCAATGGTCCACCAGGCTTGCAATGTTGTGGAGTAAATAGAGTCTTGTGACAGCCATTCATTAGATTGTTTCTGTCAGAAACACTGACAAAGCACGTTTGTGGAATTCTCTGCTGTTATTTCTGCAGCACTTAGATGGGCTTTCCTAGATGCCAGCTCACACATGTTGCAAAGCTCATTCTCAGTCTCTTTTTTCTTACAGTATTAGCTGATTTTCAGAAAACTGAAAATGTTTAAGCCTTTGTTTCTTTGGAGGTGTTGTCCCATTTTTATTTTGGGAGGATTCTTTAGTGTGTTTGGGGGGGGGGGGTTAGTGGCGGGCGTATCTTTTGATACTAAGAAAATGAGGAGGGTTTGCTCTTATGTTGGGGTTCTTTTTGGTCCTGATTTGTTTGGGTAAAGTGTTTTCATCTTTCTCTCTTGTTCTCTGAAGACACAAAACCCTGTCAGTAAAAATTCAGCAGCCTACATCTGTGTATTTTGAGCCAATCTTTATAGGAATTACGTTCATGGGGTTTATAATTGGCTGTTATTTGAGCTACTAATATTTCCTTGCTAGAAGTTGTTAGTAGCATGTTTTAAAATGCAAAAAAATGCCTAAACATTTTGGTGTGCTTTTGTCCACAGAAACATAAATCCCTCAAAAATCTTGGATAAAATATGGGTTAAAAAAAAAATTTGTTAATGTCATTTGCTGTTCTGTTTCTTTGAAAAAACGTGCATTAAATTTAAAAGTTTGGCTTTGTCTCTTTTAGTTAATGTAATACTATCTTTACAGGAGCATTAGCAAGTTGCCAGTGACTTGCATTAGTGGTTCACAACTTAGATCATCCTGTGTAATTTTATCATGTTCAGTCCAAATACAATGATTCTTTATTGTGCTTGAGCTGTCAGATTCCGTATGAGATAATAGTAACCATAGCTTTTAGTACTATGCAATTGAGTTAGCAAAAAGTATCATACAAATCTTATGAAACATTGTGTAATGAAAGCTTATTATTTAAGACAATGTTATGAAGTTATGGTTACAGTTACGAAGCAATTTGGTACTAAGTGTGTAGTCCCTGATATTAGCCACATGAGGGCACTTTAAGACTATATGATTGGTAGAATTTGGTGCTGAACTTAAAACACTTAGAGATTCAGCGATTTAAGTGCAATTGTAATTGAATTTCCCTGCTGTTGTACTTAGGTACTCAGTGAAGAATCAGTTAAAGAGTTTTCTTCCTCCTCCTTAGCACCTTTTAAAATTTAAGCTTTCTGCTTTTGAGAAATAGCGCATTTTATTCTTTGAAGTGTTTGCATTGAGAATTCTGCCTAACATGCAACCAAGAAAGGATTCTTAGAGTTGGCAGTTGAGAGTTGTGCACATGTTTAAAAGGCAAAAACACAACTGGAAGTGTCCGTACATGGAAAAGAAGAGCTAATAATGAGCTGTATTTCAGAACTAAGAACCTTGGTGCCAATTAACTTCTTTAGACTTTGGTGCTTTAGGCTTTGGTAGAGGGGGAGGGTCCTCCTCCCCCTCTACTCTGCCCTAGTGAGACCTCACCTGGAGTACTGTGTTCAGTTCTGGGCTCCCCAGTTCAAGAGGGACAGAGATCTACTTGAGAGAGTCTAATGGAGGGCTATGAGGATGATTAAGGGACTGGAACACCTGCCTTATGAGGAAAGGTTGAGAGACCTGGGGCTTTTTAGTCTGGAGAAGAGAAGACTGAGAGGGGATCTGATTAATGTGTCTAAATATATGAGGGCTGGGTGTCGTAAAAATCCATTATCTCGCTGTTTCTTCCAAGTATTATGGAGAAAACAGTTACCACACCCAAATTCTGCCTCATGTTATTTGTGGCTGGTGTTACTGAAGATAAAGTACCACATTTCTCAGTTGTCTCGTTAATTGTGATACTTTGGGGCTCATCAGCCACCTGTATCATCCTGTTCTTGAAATCAGTACTGATTGATCTGAAAGCAGCCTTACTCTTCTCAGTCTTTTTTTACTTGGTTTACAGGTCTTGTTTATGGATGTACTGATAGTATATCAGTCAAGCAATGTTCCGCTACTGGAATAGTCACTAGAAGAATAATCTTGTTTTTTTCTTTTTTTCCAGGTAACTGGAGTTGTGGGCAGAGCAGAGCTTTTATCATCCATCTTTTTTCTAGCTGCTTTTTTGTCATATACAAAATCTAAAGGGCCAGATAATACCATAGGTAAATGATTGACAAATATATGCATAACTTAATTTCTGTATCACTGATAATAGAGATCTTAAAATGTTAGTATGAGTGTATTGGTATCATGGTTTAACCCCATCTGGCAATTAAGCACCACACTGCCTCTTGCTTACCCCCACCCCACTGTGGGATGGGGGAGAGAATTGAGAGGGGAAGAAAAAAAAAAGGTAAAACTCACAGGTTGAGATAAAGACAGTGCAACAGGACAGAAAAGGAAGAAAATAATAATAACTGTGATAATAAAAAAATAATTACAATATACAAAACAAGTGAAACACAACACAGTTGCTCACCACTCACTGACAGATACCCAGCCAGTCCTTGAGCAGTGGCCCCTGGACAGCGTTTCCCCCATATTACATACTAAGCATGATGTCATATGGCATGGAAATCCCTTTGGCTGATTTGAGTCAGCTGTCCTGGCTGTGACCCCTCCCAACCTCTTGTATCTCTCCAGCCTTCTTGCTAGGAGGGCATGAGAAGCTGGAAAGTCCTTGACATAGTATAAACACTACTTAACACACTGATGTTTTCAGTTGTTGCTGTCAATGTTATTCTCATCCTAAATCCCACACACAGCACTGTACCAGCTCTTAGGAAAAAATTAACTCTATCCCAGCCAAAACCAGGACAACTGGTTATTAAGCAAGTATGTACAAAAAACCCTTCAGCCCCAAGATACCCATGTAATACTTTTATTTTGTTGGTTTTTTTTTTCTTCAAGTCCTAAGCACTTTTTCAGTTATTTTCTAACACCTAGAGTAGGGGACTCTTGCACTGATTTCTGCTAATGCAAGTAAGTGGAAGTATGCTAAGATGCCTCAGGTGATCACAAGTAAGCTGCAAAGTTCTGGTGGAGATGTAGGAGGCTTGCCTCTCTTCCAGAGTCAAATTGACCTTGTGAAAATTCATGACTCCCTATAAAACATTCCATTTGAAAAAGTGCTCTGGTAAATTAGGAAAGATAAGGTTTTTTCATTTTCCTATCATAGATTAGTCTTTTGCCTTTGATTTAGTTCTTTCAGTTTAAGGGAGGAGGTTTAAAAGGCACATGTATATTATTTTCTGCAGAGTAAAACCGGTAATCTTCCCTTTAATAACAAATGGCATACTGAAAAACTTTATAGATCATAGGATGTTTAAACATGAAGAGCCAAAGTCTTCACTTTTTAGGTTAATTTACTTTATTAAATGTTTATTTTTATTGTAAGATGGAACATTGTCAATAATGTCGTCTTTATTTACAGTGTGGACTCCAATTGCAGTGACTGTGTTTCTTGTAGCTGTTGCAACACTGTGTAAAGAACAAGGAATAACAGTGGTGGGGATATGCTGTGTGTACGAAGTATTTGTTGCTCAAGGGGTAAGCTGTTGAAAAACAAACGGCATTTCTTCTCAGGAATTCAGTAATGAGACATTAAGTACTTTGAAGTGTTATATTTCAGCCCTGATCAGGCTAACTCTATAGTTCTGTTACATTTTCCAGATTTTTTTTTTACTTGACTAATTTTTAGCATACATGGTTCATGGTGAGGGGATCCACTGACTTCTGAGTTGTCCTTCACATGCCATACGAGGACGTTACCAAATATACTCAGTAAAGAATTGACATGTCTTAATGGAAACCTAAGGTTTTAGTTGACTGAGATTTGCAAAGTCTAGCATGTAACAGCCTTGAATAAAATCTGAGGTGCATAGATCTGGGGGATTATTTATTTTTAATTCCTATAGTAGAAACAGAGAACATACTATAAAGAAATCAATTTCATCACATTATAGTGAATAAACAGAGATTTTGGAGTAGTCTTACTTGAATTTAACATTTTTATGAAATTTGTGTTCCTAAGAATACTTGTAAGTTTGATTTCTAATCTGACCGGTTTTATCTTAAGCATTGATAAGTTTTTAAGTTGATAGTAAGTTTTCTTTTGTTTAGAGAAATAAGATATTCATGCAGTGAAATAATTCTTGGCTTTTTAATAGCCAAACCAGATGCAATTTAAAAATGCATGATTGCATATTCTAAGAAAATTTCATTGTTTACTACTCCTTCATTATTTGAAGGAATATTTTGCAACAGCTGCACCAGTAAAAGCCAAAAGATCGTCTGTCTTGAGGATACACATTGAAGGCCAAAATACCAAAATCACATTTTTTTGTGCTTACTGACATACATGTGTTTGTAGCTATTGCCTTTGAAAGTCTAATGAATAAGCATATAATTTTCAAACTGAATTTCTAACAAAATCACCAGTATGTGACCGTACTTTTCAGTCCATTCTTCCTTTCTTTTAATAACTTTTGATCTGATCCTCAATTTCATGAAAGTTTAATGAGTTTGTGAAGTCAGCAGAGTAGAAAAGAAAATTCAAGCTGAGGCTGCTCTTAGGGCACAGGTGTAGCATGAACTGAGAGTGTGACCACTTCTCAAAAACCTATCAATATCTGTAGTTCAGCCAACCAGTATATGTGAAGCAATAAGTCATCCCCAGCACAAGATGTGAAGATGTAGGGAAGGAGGTACTTGGGGAAGAAATTAGTGTATTTAATGGAGAACTGTGAAAGATCATAATGCTCATGAAGCAGGGAAAGATGGGTTACTGCAGTAGAGGCATCAAATAGAATTCCAGAGCTAATAAGAAAGTAGCGTTTCTACCATTCCTAATTTAAAGGACAAGTTTTTTATCTGTCAGTGCAAAATACAGAACTACAGGCATACGAGTTCAGCTGTGGTAGTGTTAGCAAGAATACTTGAATAGAGGGGGGTTTTTTTATTAGAATGGTGGACATCTTTTTTTGGGTTGTCATGAAAGCTCTGTGCTGAGTTAAGTAACTATTGGGAGCAGGCATTTAGAGAAAATAAAAAAAATATTAGCTACTCATATTTATTTAAGGGATTATAAACACCTTTTCCTTTGCAGTACACCTTGCCAGTGTTGTTGGACACAGCTGTACAGATTCTTCGAGGGAAGGGCAGTATTCCTTTCTCTATGCTCCAAACGCTGTTGAAGCTCATAGTCCTAATGTTCAGTACGCTGCTGCTTGTAGTTGTCAGAGTCCAGGTTATCCAGTCTCAACTTCCGGTGTTTACAAGGTAATAGTAAAGTGTATCTTATTTACAGAGTAAATTTATATTAAGCAAGATGTGGCTTAGTGAGAGTTGAATGAAAAATATGTCAACTTAAGTGTTTATTTTACTATTGGTAAGGGATGACTGTACAATATACATGTTTTGTGAAATTGATAAATGGTATATTTCAGTACCCATTGACAAGAATGTCCAAAATATGGAGATACCTGAGTAGGCAGTAACTTTTAAAAACTTACAGTTGCAGGTTTATCTTAGTGATTCAGAAATTAAATGTTTTATTACCGGAGTCTGTTTTATTGGCTATGTGTTTGAACCTTAGCTGAACGCTCCAAACCTCTTAGGTTTTTTTCAGCTTCTGTTGATTATGTCCCAGAGCAGTTTCCTAAACTTGGAGGAGGCTCTGTCCCATGCTAAGATGAATCATTGTGCATAATTCCGAAGTTACCCACCTGACAGATGCAGGAAGATTAGGATATTGTACATGTCTGTAATTGGTTGTACTAGCTATGAACTTTCCTAGTTTCTAAGCACAAAGTGGATCAAGACCATATTTTTTTTTTCATTAAAAGCTTCTTTTTTCTCCTTTCTTTTGCCTTAGGTTTGATAACCCAGCTGCTGTTAGTCCATCCCCAGCAAGACAGCTGACTTTCAACTACCTCCTCCCTGTAAATGCTTGGCTGCTTCTCAACCCCTCAGAATTATGCTGTGACTGGACCATGGGAACTATTCCTCTTGTGGAATCTTTGTTAGATGTTAGAAATATTGCCACTCTTACCTTCTTCTGCTTTCTGGGATCTTTGATTGTCTTCAGTCTCCGATATCCTGGGGATTCCTCCAAGACTGTGTTGATGGTATGAATGATGCTTTGGTTTTTTTCCGTTTTTAAGAGTAAGTGGCTTGGGTTGTTTGAAGACGTCTGATCTGCTGTGACCTGGAGATATTATATGCATCTCTTTTCGGGCTAAAGTGAACGTATAACAACTTGTTGTAGCAGCAAAACTGTTAAATGGCAGTTAAGCATGTGACTCTGTCAGGGATGAGATGGAGATGAACAGACAAGAGATAAGAATGCCCTTTGTTATGTATTTGCAAGCTGTTTTAGGGCCTTTCTTAGGTACTCAGAACTCATTCAGCAAATGGGGGTTTTCAGTGGAACTTAAATATGTTTTGAGGATCAGAAGGCGTTTCCATCCTGAAAACTCTACCTTAAATGTCAGTAGTTGTGCTGCATATTTAGCAAGTGACTTGATTTTCTGTCTCATAGATGTAAAAGGGTAGGACATATTTTGGCATTTAGGAATATAAGTTTTCCTCTTCTGTTGTTGTTCTTTTAACAAAGGCACTCTTCTGTAGTCTTTTCCATATTTTAAGGCAAAACTAATTTTGTCAACCTGTAAGATCAGTTCCTGTTTTTCAGTATTTTATGACCTTAAAATTGAAATGGATTAACAGGAAAGAATATTTTGAAGGAAATGGGAAGGAGCAAATATGCTACTATTTTTTCATCCAAACCCAGTAATCCTTTTGATTGCTTTCATTGCAAGTTTTCATAAGATTAAAGTTTACTTGATACCATGTTTTTTATTAAATCAGTGATGCAATTGTGTGCAACAAACCTGCATGCATAGATCTTAGTCTGCTTCAGAAATAATGCACTTTTTTAATATGTAACTCTGCCAACAAAAGTTTCAGTAGGAATATCTACGCAGAAGGTAAGACTAAGGATTTCTTTGCTAATCAACTGACAAACTTTGATTCACTTCAGAGACCTAATGTTATAGTTCTGACTCATATGTTTTTTTTCTTGTGTTGTACCTGGAGTGAGGCAACTTGTTTCACTAGAAAATATGTGAAAATGATCTGTAGTATTGCTGATGAAGCCTCCTCTTGTCTTGATTTTGGAAACCATGTATAAAGAAAAGAAATTTAAATAGCTTATTGATATAATCAATGTGCAAGGTGACATGCCCAGAAGAAAAGGTTACAGTTTTACAGCACTTTAAAAATTTAAAGAAATAGTTTAATCTTTGTTTTTATGTAAGCTAAAACATTTTTTTCCTGGGACACTGATAGCAGTAGAAGTGTGTGTAGGGAGTGGTTTACTTGGTTCATAAGACATCCCTTGAACTTTAAGGCTTTTTCCCTACATTTCTGTTTACTCCTTACCCTCAGAAGACAAAATGATTATTGCAATTATCAGCATACATTGTTATAAATCAGTTAGTTTTTGTTTGAGGGTAGTTAAGGTTTTTTATTTTTATATTTTATAATTATTTATGTTTTCATTATTCCAAGGGTTTTTTTATACTAAGGGACTTCTGAGATAATTCGTGGCAGCATGTGAGCCTCTCTGTCGCTTAACACAGTATAATCCCTTTTTAATGAAAGTTTTTCTCCTGTAATATATACCTATGTTTTCTATATAGCTTTCAGTACAATGCTGATTTGTTTCCAGAGATAGTATCTAAGTGCCTTGGAGCTAATTTCTTAGGAAATGAGAATGCGATATTTTATATTAAATATTAATCATTATGTACTATAGCATGCAACAACACTGGAGGCCAAAGCCTACTTCTGCCTTCCAGTAAGCCATTAATGTCCTGATGTAGACTGGATAGTCTGCCGTAGGAGAGAGGGGAAGAGAACAGTCACTCTGACTTACTAGAGAAATTGTAGTGCCATCTTTGAAGTTAAGAAAGTGAATCTTTATTTACTGATACAAATTTACACAGATTATGGCAATGTTCCAGAAAACTATTCTGAATTACTAGTTTTAAAAAGCTTTTTTCCACATTGGATTCTCCGTTTTGCCAATAAAAGCCTGAATTTGTGCTGGTCAAAATAAACTTTGACCCTGGCAGGTATGATTCCAGGGTATGATTCCTTGTGCTATCCATATGGATGCCACATTATATTAGTGTAACAGTGGCTTCATCACGTTTGATACCATAATTGACTCCACTGTTTGATGTTTTGCACGCTAATGAGTGTCACTCTAAAGGGGTAATAAAGGGCTTTGTAAAGAGCACCCGCCGTTACAAATCTCTAGCATGTTAGAGGTATTCCGCTAGCTCAAAGAGACCCTGAGGTGTCATACTGAAGCCTTATCTTAAGGGAAAAGTCTCAGGTTACTTTTGTTCATGAGATCAGAAGAGGTATGACCTTAGGCCTGCTGCAGAATTAAAGATGTTTATTTGGACTTTGGAAAAAAAAAAATGCAAAAAAGAGGGATCCAAAATGCAAAAGAGAAGGGAGTTTGCAAGTATGCCTGAACATGCCTTTCTGTATTTGCTGATGTGGGTATGGATTTGGAGCTGTATTGCTCAAGGGACCGAAGAGAAGAAGGGATTCCTTCTCTTAACATCCTCAAGTGCCAGTGGACATTGCACAGTTCTCCCCAAGTACAATCTCATAGGATGAACTCATTGCTGGGACATGCAAAAGTTGAAGGACTCATTTTCAGTCAGTTTTCGTCTTTTTGATACCAGTCATCTCCAGGAAGAATACCTCAGGTAAGTGGCTGTATTGTGTTTCATTTTGTCTTACTTTAGTTTTTGCCATAGGTTCTAAAATGCTCTTTTTAAAGTAACCAGACTAGGAGAGGACAAAACAGATAAATTGCATTTTTTTTTTTTTTTTTTACCAGCTAACAATATTAAACTAACAAAAGATGAGATTGTATGTTATAAATTGGAACACATGCTTTGGCAGGTTGTTGTCATTATGCTGCTTAAAGTAATCAATTATTCTCACACTGGTAAACACCGGTCATGTTTGTTTCCAAACAAAAGTATGAGCTGTTAAATTCTCTTATGTTTTCTCTTTATCCCTGTGGATAGTCAGATACCTTGACCGTCAGACTAAGTTACACTCTACATATTGAACGTGGGTATTAAGGCTAGTACTGATCTAGAACTACTTTGGTGGCTTTTCAGTAGGTTTCAGAATCAAGCTGTGATCATGGTCCTTGTTTGTTCATGGATTTTCTTAGGACATGTCTTTGTTGGCTGGTGAAATTTAATAAAAGCTTTCTAGTATCTTTTCATATTTGTGAGATATCCCAAACAGTGGTGTTTTATTATCTCCCTTCTGATAAGACAGCAGTCCATGCTACTCAGCAACAAACTTTGGTGGCTTGTTACTGTGCAAATGTCGGGAACAGATAGGTATCCTCAGGCTTCATGGAGTAAGATTATAACAGTTTCAAGTGTTGTGCCAAGACATCAGTACTTCTAAATTTAACAGTATTTATTTCTCTGCTCCCTATGCTTACACCTCACTCGGGCTTTGAAATGTTTCCGTGTGAACTTTTGCCTGGTTACTTAGCAGTTCAAATATTTTTCATAGTTTATGGTCGTATTTTAGATTTTTGTCATATGCTTTTTCCTCCCTGTGTGCTTTAATGGTTTCTATCTTTTTTTTGTTGGTTCTTTTTTCAGTTGCCTTGACTGGGATATTTTTTGAACAGAGCCTCTGCATCTGCTGGAAGACTATGATGAAAAGAAGGAATAAATGAGCAGAAGAGACTGCGTTTTTATCTGCCCTAGGGCTTTGAGTCTGTTGCCCAAGAAATTGTATTTGAAGGACAGTATACTAAGGAGAGGCTAAATGATCTATAGAGAAGTTCAGCAAACCATTGTGTAACATTTTTCATCAGAGGAATTGCACAGAGCACAACATGCAAAAACCTTTTTATTAGATGCCTAAATCATAAGTGCTCCCTGAAGACCGAGTACTTGCTGTATCAGCTGCAGTGTCCTTTCCACTCAAACCCATCAGAAAGAATTGGCTTTTGCTATACATATGTTGACCTCATGGGGCTGTGGGGCCAATGTTCTTCTTATCTTAAAAACAAAAAAAAAATTGTGCTTTTTTGAGCAATAATATAAACCAATTTTTTTTAAATCATAAAAGGTGATATTTTCAAATTGGTTTATCAGATTTCATAGAATAAATTCACCTAAGTCTATGTACAAGCCTTACACACATTATAAAGCTAAATACAGTTTATTAACATTGCAGTAAAAACATTACAGAACAGCACATTGTTTGCTAAAGAACGGTTTGAACATGACTTTTGTGCATTTACCTTTGCACTCACAAATGCATTTGGCTGCCCAAAAAAAAATGAAGTACAGAACGATATCCTTGCTTCCCACAATCCACCCCCAAAAGTGTGAAGGCATTTGCTGCAACTAAATTAAAATGTGATACAGAGGACTGGCTTGGGGATAACATGATGAATCCTGCATTTCAAAGTGGATTACAGAAACCTATAATAGAGTTCTGTGTTGAGGCTTTCACTTTTACTAGTTGGTAGGTGCTCTACAAGTAGCGCACACTATATAAATGTAAAGGAGAAAGGGAGAGGAGTGTGAAATGGCATTTAATTAAATTTGGTCCCCAAGTAATCAACTCAGTTTCTATTTTGTGCTTATGATTTCTTCAAGGCTCAATTATGTATTTGCTTTTGTGTAGCTCAATGAATTGCTGTGGATCAGCTGAGCCATTTAATGATCCATGTGCATATTCTTGGCCCCTTGAAATACAAGCTAAAATCTTACTTGAAGTTTTAAATCAGTGTTGCATTTTTATATATGAAATCCTAGACTGACTTTCAAACTAGATGTGTTAGTTATTTCAGCATGGAAAAGTCAGTTAAAGTTAAGCTTAAATCTAGACAGAAGGTGACAGCCAGTTGTACTGAAACTGAGATTCCTCTTTCTTTCTTCATAGAAACATTCCATTTCTGTAGGACTTCTGTTTTTTGTCGTTTGGAGGCCAGATATTTAGAAATAATTAAGTCTTTTCTGGTACCAGAGATTGTAAAGCTGCTACTTAACAGTCACTCAGGACTTAAAGCAAACCTTCATGTCCACTTCCTTTTCAGCAGATGGATTTCTGTCTTTTAATAAATGCACCTTTTGTTAAGATGTCTGTCACCAACCTAAGAGCCGCAATTACGCAGTTCTGAAGTTCATTGTCATTTTAGATATGTCAGAGTGCACTATCTAAACACTGATGTTTGTTCAGTGACTGACACTTAACTTTTTTTTTTGTTACTCACATTTTTTTGCAGAAACTAAGAATGAACTTTATTGTATTGTAAAAATAACTGCTTTATGTGTCATTAAGGTGGTATAAATTATCAATTGTTACAAAAGTTAATGTCCAAGGTTCTCAGACTGTCATGTTTTTTATGTGGAACTCTTATTAAAAAATAGTTTTGAATTTGATCCTTTGATCCTAGTGTTTTGTCATACAGGTGCTCTTTTCTGTAGTACTGAAAAGCAAATACCCTTGTAGGCCCTTCAGTAAGGAACAGTGTCATTTGTAGGTTAAAACTTTCCACTTTAGAGTGGTCTCAATGTAAAGATACTAATGTTGAAAAAAAACCCACACACAAAAAAAACCAAAGCCCAAAAATCTACTATGTATGTCTGTTTTTCGGGGATTTTTTTTGTCATTGCTTTGTAATTTTTTTATTGGGTACAGTTTCGCTGCCTAATCCTGATTACTAATTCATTTGCATTTCTTTTCTAGGCACTCTGCTTAATAGTGCTACCATTCATTCCTGCATCAAACCTCTTTTTTCCTGTTGGATTCGTAGTAGCAGAACGTGTGTTGTATGTTCCTAGCATGGGATTCTGCATTTTAGTAGCACATGGATGGAAGAAATTATCAAATAAAAGGTAAGGTAGTGTTACCTATTACTGATTTAACTCTCATCTCTCTTAATTTCGCAATACATAATCATATATATGCAGGCTTTTCCGGTAGAGCTTTTACCAGTATGAATTTATTATATTAGAGCTCTTACTCTGTTTCAAGTGTTTAATGAACACACAGTAATGACCAAGAAACTGTTTGGCAGTCACATGAACAAATGACAACAAGGAAGTTCTTAGAAGACCAGTGGATTATTCTGAGAGTACTGTGATGTTTATTTAAAATATATCTGCATACGTACACACATTTATTTTTTTTTTTTTTACTTTTTATATATATGTATAAGCGTACAAGTATTTTTTAAAAAGCCTCAAACGGCATCAAACATTTTTAGAATGAAGTGTAACTTACATAACATGTTGCTACAAAATGGACTTTACTTCTGAGCCTAGTAGTATAAGTCATCTCTGTTCTGTAAAGAAACACAAATATTTTCTGTTTAAATCCTAGACATTTTTAAGGATCAGGCAAAAAATTTTCTTGGCCAGATTTGATTTGTATTTTACTCAGAGTTGATTACTGATGCATGTATAGCAGCCCACAGCATATTAAGCTGTCTTTACTGATAGAATTTTCAGACATGCCATGCTAGGAATGGACATCAAAGCCATTCAGGATTTGTTAAACTAAAGAATTTTTTTGATAATAATTTCGCCTTGGGAAATTCTGCCCTAAAAGCATGTTTTGCATGCGCCTTTGTTTTTTCTGCTATCTTCTACATTGATCTGCACATACCTCACTCTGACCTGGATGCTTTACCCTTGTTACCCCGATGGCATCCTAATGCTAGTTCAGACAAACAGAAAGGCAGCAGTTTTCAGTCTGTGTTGTCTGATTATCGTTAGAGGTGAGGCCTTGCACTATAACTTATGCTAACTGATGCTGCCAAAGCTGACAGTGCTGGATAATGAGAAATTAGTGATACCTTGTGGGAGTGAGGAGAAAGTATTATCACAGATAAGGCACTAAAAATGTGAAAGAAAGCAATGAACCAGGAAAGGATGGCTGGGGAGAAAAATTAGGCAGCAGTGTCATTTGCTACAAAAATACTGGGAATACTAAAAAGTCATATGAGAGAGAGAGAGAAATAGAAATTGCTTTAGAAATACATGGAAATAGAAACTTTCTCATAAGGCTGATAGGGATATAGATCTCTGTATAGAATCATACAATGGTTTGGGTTGGAAGGGACCTCTAAAGGTAATCCAGTCCAAGCCTTCTGCAGTGAGCAGGGACATCCACTAGATCAAGTGGCTCAGAGCCATTCCAGCATGACCTTGAATGTTACATCTACCCCCTGGGCAACCTGTTCCAGTGTTTTACCACCCTCATGGTAAAAAAATTATTCCTTATATCTAGTCTAAATCTGCTCCCTTTAGTTTAAAGCAATTACCCCTTGCCCTGTTGCAATAGGCCCCACTAAACAGACTGTCCCCATCGTTTTTACAGGCCCCCCTTGAGTACTGAAAGGCTGCTATAAGGTCTCCCCAGAGCCTTCTCTAGGCTGAACAACCCCAACTCTCTTAGCCTTTCTTCATAGGAGAGGTGTTCCATCCCTCTGTTTTTTGTGGCCCTCCTTTAGATCCACTCCAACAGGTCTATGTCCTTCTTGTGCTGCAGGCTGCAGAGCTGGACACAGTACTCCAGATAAGGTCTCACCAGAGCACAGTAGAGAGGCAGAATCGCCTCCCTCGATCTGCTGATTGTGCTTCTTTTGATGCAGCCCAGGATTTGATTTGCTTTCTGGACTGTGAGTGCACATTATCAGCCCACGTCAAGCTTTTCAGCCTTCAGTACCCCCCAATCCTCCTCCACAGGGCTGTTATACCATTATCCCTGAGCCTGTATTGATACTTGGGGTTGCCCTGGCCTAGGTCTAGGACCTTGCACTTGACCTTGTTGAACCTGATGAGGTTCACATGGGCCCACTTCTCAAGCTTGTCCAGGTCCCTCTAGATGGCATCCTATCCCTCTGGCATGTCAGCTGCACCACGAAGCTTGGCATCATCTGCAGACTTACTGAGAGTGCACTCGATCCCATGTTCTATATCATTGATGAAGATATGAAACAGCACTGGTCCCAGTACGGACTCCTGAGAGACACCACTTGTCACCAGTCTCCACCTGGACATCAAGCAGTTGACCACTTCTCTCTGTATGTGACCATCCAACCAATTCCTTATCCAGCAAACAATCCACCCATCAAATCTATCTCTCTCCTCTTTAGAGAGAAGGATGTTCTTGGGGACCAAGTCAAAGGCTTTACAGAAGTCCAGATAGACAACATCCATAGCTCTTCCCTTGTCCACTGATGTAGTCACTCCATCATAGAAGGCCACTAGGTTGGTCAGGCAGGACTTGCCCTTGGTGAAGCCATGCTTACTGTCTCAGACCACCTCCCTGTCCTCCATGTGCCTTAGCATAGCATTTAAGAGGATCTATTCCATGATCTTCCCAGGCACAGAGGTGAGGCCGACAGGTCAGTAGTTCCCTGAATCCTCCTTTCTACCCTTTTAAAAAAATGCCGGTTCCTTTTACAGAACTGCCAGTATACGACAGTTCTCTCTAGTTGCTTTGTGCATGTTTTAGAATTTCTTAATTCTGCTGTTCTACATTTTCTTTTTAATGTTTTTTTAAAGCCAAGCACAACAGTTTTAAGTTTGCACAGCATCTTGTGTATCTTAAAAATCGAGGGAAAAAGACTCTTAGTTTTTTGCAGACCCCTGTGAAGTACCTAGTGGTGTGAACAGCTAGTGCATAAGTCAAGTATAAGAAATAGCTGGCAATGATGAACAGCCATATGTCTACTCAGGAATGCAATTTTTAAAAATAAAATGATAATCATAATTGTAGGAAATATACTGAGTGTTTAACATGTTTTTCATAATTAGATTAGAATTCAAAGACCAAATGACCAGAATGTTAAAGCATATGTTTTGTTTGATGTAGTTCAAGTCAGTCATGTTTAAATTCCAGAAGAATAAACTGCACAAAATCTAGAAGAAGATTGTTCCTAACAAGCTTGTCACAGAGAGTGACTTCTGCCCCAATTATAGCTTTAAAAATAAAATGGCCAAAAAGACACTAAACCTTGCTTCTACTTAGGTATTACAGTAGCACTAAGACTTTGTTTATGGAGTATTGGGTACTCTCCACAGCAGACTTCTCTGTTAAGACATGTTCTAGAGTGCAGGAAAGATTGGTGGAGCGGTGATGTGTGCAGTAAATAATTTATATGGAAATCTGATCTGAAACAAGAGGATGAAATGATATTTTAATTGCTTTTTTCTTCTTTTATATATTTTGTACGGTGTTTGGAACAACCTCACTGTGTGACATCATGGTCATGTTCATTGCCTTAAATTACAGATAAGCTCTACGGAAGTATAATTTTTAAGTATTTTGTCTTTATATTATGTGGATTGCATTTATTCTTATTAAATAAATTACACAGTGCTCACAAAAAAATCAGGTAAATAACAACATTTGCTTGAAATTGGACATTGTTTCCTTTCAAATTTTAGAATGCACCATTTGGTGATAGGCAAATAAATCAGAATATACCATTCACAAATACGTTCCTCAATCTATTTGTCTCCTAGCATATGAGATACTGGAATAAATTAGAGTTGCTTATGTGCTTATAACAAATATTTGTTTGTTTTATTTAATAGTACACTCAGAAAAATTTCATGGGTTTGTTTGGCTGCGGTACTGTTCACTCATGCCTTAAAAACACTGCACAGAAACTGGGATTGGGAATCAGAGTACACGTTGTTTATGTCAGCTTTAAAGGTACTGTATTCTATTTGAAAAGGATAATGGAAAGTTTGTGTTTCCATTCTTCTCAAAGGGCTGCAGTAGAGCATGATGAAAATGGATAGAAGTTTTGCGTGTTTTGCCACTTCTATTTCTACATTGCCATTATTAACATCTCATTAGTTGCTTTTGGGAATGCTTTAAAAGCAGTGTGATGTGCACATAAGAATTCACATGCAAGAAATAGGTGATAATTTTGTGTTAAAGCAGTTGAATGTACTCTCTTATCTGGATGAAAGCACAGTATGTTTCAGTACAAAAATTGACAACAAGTTTGATGCATAGAATTTCTTCAGTGTGTATATGGCATGATAGAATAGTTTGTACAACATCCGATAACAATTATAATGAATTTTTAAATATTTGATATTTCTAGGGGCAAATAACTAAAATGAATGCTGAGCATCAAGTTCAATGTTATCATTATGGATGCAGTGTTATGTTATTCTTTACATATAGCAGCGTGATGAAATCTGTCATTTGCTGTGCATTTTTACATCTTTGAGACATAGTTAAAAGAAAGTCAGTTGTTATGCGATTTCTGCTTAACACCTTTATGCATTGGTATCTTTTTTTCTGGTTTTAGGTAAATAAGAACAATGCAAAACTATGGAACAATGTGGGGCACGCATTAGAAAATGAAAAGAATTTTGAAAGAGCTCTGCAGTTCTTCATACAAGCCACACAAGTGCAGCCAGGTAAAATCTTTGACTAGTTGTCGTTGAATGGCATCTCCGCACTCCTGGTATGTCAGTGTGCTTAGCTTCCTTAACAAAATATTCTCAATGATCTGTTTTTCTCCAGCTTAGCATCAATGTCACACACTAATTTAATTAATCCATAATTTTGGAATTAAAAAGTGCCCTTCAGAAAAGTTTCTATCTCTAAAAAAATGCAAAAACTTTCTATTTAAAACTATTATTTGGATGATATTCTTTCTGAATTAACTTAAAAGTGTAATTTCCTATGAAACATTATTTAATTTTCTTATTTAAAACTAAGACATATAAAAAACTTTAAAAATGTAGGTAGCATAGAAGTGCACATTTGCTCTACTTTATATAATGTTGCAAAAGATGTTATAGGTAGTACTAGACAACCTTTTTTTCTGTGGTTTTTTTTTTTCCTTTTAGAAGCCTAATTAATAACCTTCAATTTATGTACCTCTACTATAGCAAGGAATTAAAGGTAGATATGTGAAAGTATAACCTCAGATTTTTTCAATTTTCTAAGTAAATTTATAATCCGTCTTTGGTTCGTGGTTATTAGCGTCATAGTTAAGGTGAAAAATAGTGTGGAACTGCTTTTTTAAATTGTTGTTCTTTATGCAGTACCTGTACTTCACGCTACCCTGAAGGCATAGGTATTTATTTTCATTATACTCAGTGCATGGAACGATTTGAAATTTCATTTTTTTCTTTAAGATGATATTGGTGCCCACATGAATGTAGGAAGAACTTACAAAAACTTAAACAAAACTAAAGAAGCCGAAGAATCATACATGATTGCTAAATCATTGATGCCACAGGTAATTAATAACTTTATTTTATCTACCAGCCCAGGGGGGAAGTCTCAGACCTATACTCATGATACACTTTTTGTATTTTTCCTGAAGCTCTGTGCTTCTGTGTACTTGGAATTGTTAAGGGGTTTTTTAAACCTATCAATTAAGAGAGTAGGTTGTATCCAATCATAGAATCATAGGGGTTGGAAGGGACCTCTGGAGATCACCTGGTCCAACCCCCCTGCGAGAGCAGGATAATCTGAATGGCTGTTAAAAAAATGCTAACTTGGAACTTCTTTGTTAAAATGATTTTATGTTAATTTTTATACTGCTTTAGGGATTTTTTTTCTGAAATTGAGGATAAAAAAGAAAGCAGCAGTTAAAATAGTACACCTACGGTTTCTAGTCACAGTGGGTTTATTTTCTTTATCATTATCTTTTATCAGCTGATACACTGATGATGACTGAGTTTCAGAGCACTCAAGAGGAGGCTTAATGCAGCCTTCGAGGTGGGAGAAGGTAGCCACAGCAGCAACAAAAAAAGCCTTGTCTGAACATGCTTTTAAAAACATGTCCTTTGTTACCTTTACTGTTTGTTAAGTTATATTTATACCTAGCAAATGGTACTTCTTCTAGGAGAGAGGAGTATTTTGGAAAACATATGAAGGTAACAAAAGCTGTGACTAAAATGAGACTGACAACAAAAATCAGTAGTCCCTTGAGTTGATGAATGACATTACAAAGTTTCATGTGAAACAGTATGAAGATTCTAGATGGATAACATATAAAAAGTACAAGAGATACAATGTCGTAGGATTTTCATCTTTCGTGACTACTCATTGGTAAAATCTTATTTACTCTTACCTTAGGCTGGAGGGTTAAAAAAAGCAATGAAAATGTCTGATGGAATGTCAGTTTAAGTCTTAAAAATATTCTTTGTCTGAAAGTTTTACAAGGTCTGGTTGGTTCCTAATAGCTATCTACATGAGCCCTATTATGTAGTGGCAGAGCTTAAGTAGCTAATACCTTAAATATGATACAAAAGTCACCTATGTCTTCATAGAGTTAAAGAAGAAAAATACTCTGGTTATATTTTAGTATGATTTTTTGGAAAAGAAGAATTGCTAGTTGTAGTCATTAAGAGCCTACACACGTCCAGTGATAACCCTAAAACAAGTACAGCAGAGTGAAGAGGAGATCTATCCTGACTGTCTTTTGTATTTTTACTCATCTGTGTTTGGTACATACATTCTTTTTGACAGATTATTCCAGGTAAAAAGTATGCAGCAAGAGTTGCTCCTAACCATCTGAATGTTTATATCAATCTTGCAAACTTAATTAGAGCAAATGAATCTCGCCTTGAAGAAGCAGATCAATTATATCGACAAGCAATTAGTATGAGGCCAGATTTCAAGCAGGCTTACATCAGCAGGTATCTTTTCTAATTTTAGAGATATATATTCTTCAATAAACATTTATGTATTTGCAGTACTATGAACAGTATTTAGCTCATACAGTTGAATTAGCTGCTGGAATTCATTCATTTCCAAGTGAGAAGATTTCTTTATGAATCTCAAACTCAAATTTCTAATCTCCTAGTTAAGAACTAAACTAAAAAGCTTTTGATTAGTCTGAATCATGGAGCTTTCTTTATTCTCCATTCTTAAAGGTGGTACAGAAAATGCAAGACTTAAGTAAAAAGCATATAAATGTCAGCTAAGTAGAGAAGTGTAATGTGGCTGTGGGTATTGAGGCTTCTGCTCCCTATTTTGTCAATTGTGATTCCCATTGGGACTTAAGGAGGTGCAGAGATGACTAAAACTGTAGCTGTTGCAGTGTAACTACAGAGCCAGTATCAGGAACCATTGATAGCTTCATTTTTGGGTTTTGTCCTGCATGAGCATTTGTTGTATACAGACTTCTGAGAGCTGAAAGTTTTGGGAATGATACTAAAGAAGGTCCCGTATTGTTTTGTGTTTAAAGCGAACAAACAAGCACACAAAAAAACCCCAAACACAAAAAGAAAAAACAACCCCACTACTAAACCACTGTTATCTCTCATCTACTCCCTATAGGGAGACAAACTTATAAAAAAACCTGACAATTATTTTCATATTAGTATGAATAAAAGTTGAAGGTTAAATCTCATTCTTCAACAGGGGAGAATTACTTTTAAAAATGAACAAACCTCTGAAAGCTAAGGAAGCTTACCTTAGAGCTCTAGAACTAGACAGAACCAATGCAGATCTGTGGTACAACTTGGCAATTGTTTACATTGAACTGAAGGATCCAACAGAAGCCCTGAAGAATTTCAACCGAGCACTAGAACTCAACCCAACGCATAAACTGGCATTATTCAACTCAGCGCTGCTAATGCAGGAATCTGGTATGTTAGTTGTCCATTATATATATATTGTGCATTTGCACTTATATGATCCATACGATTTTTTTTTTAACACATTGTTTTCTTTTTGGAAAGCTGAAGTTTGTAGCATCATCAAAGAAGAAACTGTTTATTTTAATAGTCAACTTTGTAGTTTATTGATACTGTATAGAATTAGTGCAAATTGTGCGTATACATTAAATGATCAGCATCTTTAATACAAGTCCTATTTTACAATTTAACATCTTACACATATAAAGAATAGTGTTACACAGGCATCTTCAAAATTGTGCCAATAGAATCTTGAGAAAATTCATATTTATTAAAATGTGGAATATCTGTGTTTTNGTGGGCTTTAAATCTAGCCCTAGGAAATGTGAATGTTTTCATAGGTTCCTCTGTAATACTGCTAATTAAGATGAATTAAGTCGGATTCTTGTGAGTTTATTTTATTTCACACATATAGCTTCTAGCTGTATGTATAAATCTTCTGTGAATTCAGGGTGTTGCAAAGAGTATTTGGCAAGTGACTAGTGAGGTTTGTTTCCCTTATGGTAAACTACTCCTAAGAAAGAGATCAGAGTTCACTGGAGCTGTTACAAATGGATTATTCTCCATTTCTTCTCACATTGTCTATAGAATCGCAAGGAGCTTCTAACAGGCAGAAGCATTAGCTATCTGTTATTCAGTTACTCATACTGGAAGGTGCAGCACTGTTTCAGGAGGTGAAAGAAGGCGATTAAAATCAGCTCCCTGCTCCCCCATCCTTCAATAAATCTGTGTGTGGAATTCCTTACTAAAATATGTTTGCTGGAGTATTCAGAAAAATAGCAAAAGCTACAAGCTAGTCTAGTGAAACCTGGTGTTACCAGATAAGATTATTTTACTAAATTTTTTTCAAACTTGATGATAATTAAAATATGGGTGTTACAGATGTTATTGTTTTGGTGTTAGAAGACATTTTAGCCTGGCTACATCTGAAGTCACCCTGTGTGATCTCTGCCTTTAAACTCTTTCAGTCTTTCTTTAGCAAAATGAGATCTTCCACTCCAAGCTTCCCTCTGTAAGAGCTGGTTTGTCAGAACTGTCATCTTCTCTGCATTCCGTTTGCTCAAACATACATGAAAATACAGACTTGTAGAGACACCTTTTGTATATATTATACCAAATCTAAGTATAATTCAACAGTTAATAGAATAATGATGCTGACTTTGGCTACAAGTCAACTGTAAGTAGTTTTATTATGTAAAGAAGGTAAATGTCATTTACTTGTGCTGTTACACGGCAATGATAAAAAGTAGCATTTTCAACCCTTTCCCTTCTACAGTTTTGTTAAAGATGTGACATTTTAATTTGTATAAAAATTAGCATTTTGCAAGCCTGATCTAAAAATCCTTCAAACTAAATCTAGAATTAAATGTGTTTTCTATCATTTAGGTGATGCTCGGCTTAGACCTGAAGCTAAACAAAGACTGTTGCATTATGTGAAAGAAGAACCACAGGATGCAAATGGGTACTTCAATTTGGGTATGCTGGCAATGGATGACAAAAAAGATGTGGAAGCAGAGGCATGGATGAAGAAAGCCATAAGGTTACAGCCAAACTTCAGAAGTGCTTTGTTCAATTTGGCATTGCTTTATTCTCAGACAGCAAAGGAATTGATGGCTTTGCCTGTCCTGGAAGACCTACTGAGATACTATCCTGATCATACCAAAGGTCTGATTTTGAAAGGAGATATCCTTATGAACCAAAAGAAGGATATTGTTGGAGCAAAAATGTGTTTTGAAAAGATTTTGAAACTGGATCCCAACAATGTACAGGGAAAACATAATCTTTGTGTGGTTTACTTCGAAGAACGAGACTTAAAAAAAGCGGAAAAATGTTTGGTTGAAACACTGGCATTGGCACCTCATGAAGAGTATATTCAGCGTCATCTAAATATAGTTAGAAGTAAAATTGCATCACTCAGTGCTACAGAACAGTCGTCACTTCCATCAGATGGGACTGCAACTGCAGAAGAAAAAAAAAATTCATTTCAAAATTTGAAAGAAGTAAAAAATGAGCAGAAAACCACCCAAACAACAATTGATAACAATAAAGAGCACTCAAAAAGTAAGAAACAAACAGACAAAAACAATAGGGACAAAGACACTCCCAAAAAATCTACAAAAGCAATCAAAGACATTGAGAAAAAGAGAGTTGCTGCTTTGAAAAGACTAGAAGAGATTGAACGTATATTAAATGGTGAATAGTCTTTGTCATGTCACAATAGAAGGGGAGAATACTATTTTTAATTGTTTAGTATATGATCCAACTGAAATCTCAAAAGTAATGTTCACTGCATATCACTTAGCAAGCAGCAAAAGGCATTACAGTGCTTTATGTGAGAAAACTGCAACTTTTAAATATGATGTGGGGGATAGGCAGGAATCAAAGGGTAAAGGTTGAGAACAATCTTAAATGCAGAATCCCAGTCATGAGAAAATAGCACTCTTTGGCAATCAGGGCTATTCAATAATGTTACTTTCAACAAGTTGGTATAAGACCTGAATGGAGAATTAATGGAAAAAGCCAAAACCTGCTGCTTTCCCCCATATAAATCTGTTTGTATTAACATTATCTACATTGCGGTTTACACATCATCAGTCTAATATTTCTAGACCTCTGGTATACGTGAAAAATAGAGGTTTTCTTGCATTATTTGTTTTCAAAACTTAACAAAAAGTCATCAAAATTATACTGGCTATAGTATAGGAGGATGCAACAACACTCTAAAATTTTCAGTTGTGTTCTAAATAGGGAATGATAAAATAGTCTTTTAGTTGTTCTTTACTTACAATGCTAATGGTTTGTAGTTTTACCTGATAGAAATCCTATGGTGCTCTTTAAGATCTTTAGACTATGCTTTTACTTTTAACAGAAATGTGTGGTTTTTCTTCAACTGTCAGTCATCTGGTTGTTTTTAAAGATTATATAAAAAAGGATTGTTTTCTCACTTTTTTCCCTGTTCGTGGAATGCTGATAAATGCACTTTTGGTACAATAACCAGTATGCTATGCAGCGGTCCTTGTTGACTTTGTATCAATGGCTGTGGATTGACTCCTTGGTGTAGTAAATTCTTCCTTGTTTATAGCAAACTGGCTTTACTATTTCTGTCATTGGAACAGTATTTCTATTCTCATGACTTTTTACAACACTAATATAAGGAATGATTGCTGAAGGCAGTGTGATAATAACTAAGCCACTGAGTTTAGCAATGTTTAACACAAAGAAATGTAAATATTATCCTTCCAAATACTAAGTTTTGTTGTTTTGATACTTTGTCATGGGTGTGTGGTTTTTATTAAATATTTATTTTGACTACTAAAATACTCCCTTTTACGCTTTTCCACTATGGCATCATTTTAATTTCATACATGAAATGAAGATCTTTGCAATTTCAGTGTTGTTTTTATTCTTGTGCAATGCATATGTAAGTATACTATTGATTACCTAAACCTGATGTTTTTCTTAATTATGAGAAAGAAAAGAAGTGTAGGAGCTGGGTTCAGTAATAATTTAATTGCTAAATCTGACTCTTACTGTTCACTTTTTATCTTATTTCATGATGCAGAAGTATTCCTTAGCAACTCTACTGTTTGAACTTAATCCTTTTCGTAATTGCTCAACTTTCTGCCTCAGGCAGGAATCCAGCTGTAAGATCTAGTATTTATCTCTGTGAGAGATCTTCAATGGTTGAAGACCTTGCATGGACATTTTCTTTATGATGTATTATTTGTAATGTTACCACAACAATTGCTCGTATGATAATAACGAGGAGGCTGAAAACAGTGGAGTTTTCAAAACAAGATTTAAAAGCTGCAGATGAGAACAGGTACATGGTGTGCAGTTGTTCATGCAAAATTTTTAAGTGCTGCTTGTAGTGAAGCACTCCCAGGAACCTGTTGACCACACCTTGAAAATCATTGTTTTATGAATAAGTCTGATACTTGTAACTAAAATAGCTGGTATGTTGGCCTTTGTAGAAACTTCAATTTGCATATTAAGTCTTCCCTCCAAACTTTCATTTTATGAAAGAATTAGTCATTGTTCATTTGAAAATGGAAGGCACTAAGTAGTAAGGAAATGTACTTTCTGATGGAGCAGATTAGGGTTCTCCTCTCCCAGGATCCTGCTGCCACACCACCATTCACTCTGTAAAATAGAAGAGGGAAGGAAAGGCACATTCTCAGTTTCGGCAGAACTTAGCAAGAAGTGTTAGAGTTATTGACGCTAAGAGGTGCCATCAGGTTTAACTAATTAAAAACATCAGACTATCGTAAACTGAAGGATGCTGGAGGTAAGTCTTTCCATCTGTTATAGGGTACTGTGACCCTTTTAAATAAATTTTAGTAAAAACAAGTATTTCGACTAATGTCAGTGTCCTGAGTTGTATGTAGCCTGCTAGGATGTGTCAACCATTTTAAAATTAAACTCTCAGGATTAAAATGGTTCAGTAAATTGAAGTGGCATAACTTCTGAAAAATAATAAAAATAGCATTTGCTCATAGGAAAAATACCAGAGAATAAATTTGGCTTTGTCTCCTTGTAGATAGAACAGAATAAACGACAAGTGTTTTCGCCCTTTCAGTTCAGCCTATCTTCTCCTCTACCTGCCATCCTCATATGCAAGAGCACCATAAATGTCATCCCTTTTCACAACTCCCTGTTTCACTAATTTGCAAGAACTGGGAATTTCCAAAGATGGGACAAGCATGCTAAAATAATTTGTAGCCCTCTTCTCATGCAATGAGAAGGTTGCTGAAGAAGCCTAATGAGGTATCTTACATCATCTTTGCAAACATACACAAATTATTCAATCTTACATGTAACGCTGCAATAAGCATTTTAAGTGTTACATACATTTGTACATGTAATTTCAGTGCAGAATGATGCATTTATCAGATTAATTTTTGGATCTTTAGCAGGTAAGTATACGAATAAAGAGTTAGAGGTAAATAATGTAAGTAAGGATTAATTGGTGTCCTGGTTTTGGCTGGTGTAGATTTAATTTTCTTCCTAGTAGCTGGTACAGTGCTGTATTTTGGATTTAGGACGAGAATAATGTTGATAACACACTGATGTTTTAGGCATTGCTAAGTAGTGTTTACAATAAGTTAAGAACTTTCCTGCTTCTCACACCACCCCACCAGTAAGTAGACCAGGGGGCACAAGAAGCTGGGAGGAGACACAGCCAGGGCAGCGGATCCCGACTGACTAAAGGGACATTCCATACCATATGAAGTCATCAACTGAATGCTTATGGGTAGTGCAGTTGCAGAAGGACATGAGCAATTGTAGGTTAATCCTCCAAGTACAGAAATTTTTTTGTCTATTTTGCACATGAGGAAACCTAGAACATCATTTTCTGGGTATTGCAAGTATTCTTATTTTCTAGGTATTCTTTGCCTTACAACCAGTTAAAAACATGATTGTTCAGATCTGATTTTTTTCCCAGTCTATCGGTTTTTATCAGCTCTGCCTAGAAAATAGTCTGGTATTGTGAAGAATAGGAAGCTTTTTTTCTCAAAAAGGGGAATATACAAGACCTGGAGATTGGAGTCACGAAGGATTAAGTGGGACAAATTCTTTTCAATGTGCAGTGCAGTTTGCACTTTGATTAGGCAATATTGGAAGAGAGAAGGTCAAGCTATGAGTAATCGTACAGGAGGATTGCTATGGATAGAGGGTTTCATACAAAGAAAAGCGAGAAAACGTGCAACATGTGTGCTGCCAGAGCCTTTAACTGAAGGAAATGGGAAGCTTGAGTTTTCTGCTGCGTTGTGGAGACTTAGCAGACTGCACCTTATTTTGGAACATAACAGTAATTTCAGTATAATTAAAACGAAAATTGCTTGCTGAAATGTTAGGTAAGTGGGTCTTGGCTTCAACTGTGAAATAATGCCTATGTAGCTGTAAATCCTAGAGGGAATTCTCATCCAGATCCCCATTCCTCACTGTCACTCTGGCATGAAGCAGACAGGTTCAGAAGATCCTCGCACTCTGAAGGGGGCACAGGTTTGTTCAGTGCCCATGGCATGCGAAAGATGCACATATTCTTTGTTTTCTGGGAGGTACAACAGTATGGTTACCGAGTTTCCTCTAAACATTTAAATTGCTGACAACAGTGTGTTTCATTACTCAGGCTTCATTCACTACAGCAAGCTGAACCACAGGCCTGTGGGATAGGCAACCTAATATTTTAATGGGGATTCAGAGCAAAGCGCTGACCTGTGAGAAAAGTCAATTTTCTAAGGGGTAAGCATTCTCCCAAAGCAAAAGCTACTGGAACATTTTGGCACTGTGCATGTAGGTTGTCCAGTGCAACATGTCAGCAGCTTTCCCGTCCTCACAGCTGTTGGGCATCCCAAGTCTAAGGGGCACTGGGAGCAGCTCTTTGGGCACCGTAGTTCAGCTGTCTGCCAGTTGGTTGTCAGATGCTGCTCACATACCTTCTTCCAGTGTATGGAGCTTTGGGCTGAACATGCAGGCATTTGTGCCTTCCTGAAGTCTTTGGAAAGGCTTAGTGAAGATCAAAACAGTTCTGGGAAGTAGTAGCCTGCCCCAGGCTCTTGCAAATTTTGCAGCCCACAGAAGCACCAGGAAGAATCCCAGTTTGGGCAAGTGTACATGGCTGGCTGGGCTATTCCTTGCAGAGGCGCTATTTTTGCCTGAGAAAATACTTGGAACTGTAGCAGAACCTGCTACTCCTGTAAAGTCCTGCTTCAGCCACTGCCATGTAACCAAATTTATGCTTATCCACTTTCAGCCTAGGAATCCTGCTTTGCTTAGACAGAAAGCTTGAGAATGGAAAGGCTGGAAGACACCTCTCCTTCCACCCACCCTTCACCTCATTTCCTCTCCATACAAAACTGTAACACCCTTTGTGTAGTGCTTCAACTGATCAAGAATAATCTGTCCCCCAGATCTCAAACATAGTTTATGAAAAGGGAAGACATTCCTGTCTGGAATGCAAATAACAGAATTTACTATGTTACTTAGATCACTATGCTACTTCTTTTTGGTTTGTTTGTTGGTTTTTTTTTTTAGTAATCCTATATAGATACCACATTATTTTTATAGTATTTAGTGACAGTAGTGCAGCTAGTATTCTTTGAAATCTTAAAAACTGCTTTCTGCAGTCTAATATTTATTGCCTGTCTGCAAAGCAGCGGTCCTGCATGTGAGATGTGTGTCCGTTTTGCAAACAGCCAGAAGAAATTGTATACACACATCAACAAACAGAAAGCAACGATGACAAAACTGAAACAAAACAAAACACAAAGAAACCTAAACCAAAACAAAAAAACCATCACAGAATTTTCTGCATAATTATCCTGGGATGGGAAAAACATAATAAGCTATTTAACTTTCTTGGGCTAGGAAACAGTTCCAGAAAAACACATTTAACCTTCCCCAGCACAGCGTCATATTTTCAAAGATTGCTAGAAAGAGGATTAGACTTGAACTAAGGAATTCTGTTTAGTACTCCAGCATAATACAAACAACTGTTAGCTGCTACAGCTTTGCCAGTATAAGAAATAACACTGTCAAAAAACAGTGAGTAAAAAGTTTGTGTTCAGCTGTTTTCATCACCAGTGCTTTCAGAACTGTAAGTGTCTTTTGTTAAATGTCCAAACAGAGGCACTAAATTTCTTTACAATGAGTTCAGAGGTTATGTGCTTGTTTGGGTGAGCTCAGCCTTTTCCAGATGGGGATAGAAAAACAGAAAGGAATTAAACACTTGGGTTTGTGGGGCTTTGCACCTACAAATGCTACACCTTGGCATTCTGTAAAAATGTATATATACTTGCCAAAATTTTAGTTAGTAGTAGTTCAACGTGGCAGACAAATTGGTGCATTTCACAGAGTTTTGGAGGGTGACACAACTTACAAGCTTCATATAAAGTTATGAATTTTCTGTGTCTTCTCTACGCTATAACTGTTATGAATGTAAAAGCCTCGAAGGACTCCAGTTAGAATAGACGTGAGCATGTTGTTCAGATTTCCTATACCTATTCAGCATATATTTTTCTTCCTTATATTTAATTAGCAGGGTATTGTCTTTTTAAATGTGCAGAGCAAAGTATTTTTAATTACATGTGTATTCATCCATGCACAATGAGAGTAGGTGGAGGAGGAAAATACAACAATTACAGGATGTCTCACCAAAAGTAGAAGTCATAAATCTTGATTTTTAAAATACCATCTTGAACATGCGCTCACCTTTATTTCATTTGCAATTGTTAACCCTGTCCTATGCTTTTGTTGTACATGATCATCATTAAATCCTGATGCTATAGCACTAACCCTTCAGTTCTGAGAGCACAGACGAGCTTGTGACAACTGGTGCTTGCAGAATGGGGAATTAATTGTTATCTCTCCTCAGCCGCAAGCCAAATGATCGAAGCTTGTTTGACCCGCTGCTCGTTTCATCTACAGGAATATCCAACATTATGGATGGCCATCTTGGTTTGCAAGATACAGTAATTTCTCTGTAAATATGTGCCTTCTCATTAGCAAAGATAATAATGGGCACACCTGAAAGCTGTCGAGGGTACAAGTAAGGAAAGCCAAATTATAAGAAATGTTAAATGTTATTGAAATCCAGTAAGATAAAAGGTTTGTAATAACTGCTGAAGTTGTGCAAGAATATGGTAAGTCTTATTCAGTTAGAAAAACAAAGACAGCAATTGATAAAAGAAACTTAAAAGGAGCTTCCAAACACTCCTTTTACCCTTTTAAACCCTTAACAAGTTTTAGGCAGATCTGAAATGCTTGGGTTTCTTCAGCTCTATACATAAATATTTATCACTTTTTCCAGTATAAATAGCTACAACCAAATAAATAGAAACAATGAAACTTATGTGAAAGCTTAAAGCTCATGAAATTCAAACACTGTGCAGAAATATAAAAGACACTGAATGATTATTATTTATTTAGATGTACTTGTATGAGTGGCTTTGCATGAACTTAAAGTATGAGCTGTAACGATGAATGCTGTTTGAATGAATCAGACTACATTTCTGCCCCTTACTTGGGTTAATACAATCAAGTGGGAATATTTAGGATTAAGTTTACCTTTCCAAGGATATTCCTTCAGATGCTTTTACAGATATTGCAGAACTTTTTTGCTAGAATATTTATGAAAAGCAAAAATAAGAAGCATGATTAAGTTTTGTAATTTCATTCTGATCAATATACATTAAAAAGTGTATATTTGAACAGAAATATATGCCTTGCACAAGGATCAAAGGAACACTGAAATGACAAAGATTAAGAAATTAAAATGATGCTTGAGGATTTTCCAATTACTTACACGGGTTTATCTTGTGATAAAAATAAAAAAAAAAGGTTTTTTTAAAAAAAGAAAAAGGAACTCTCTATTCATTTACTTCCTTTACTTCCTTTACCTTTTGATTATCTTACTGGCTGTAATAGCTTTTCCCCTGAAGAACAGCTTTTTGGCTTTTCAATTAGGAGTGCAAAATTGGTAGATAATCCTTCATCTTGCAAACACAAAACATATTGTGACTGTAGAAAAAGCAAAAAAAATAAAAAGAACATAAACCAGAAAGCCATGGAAATGCAAGAAGACATCTCGGGTTTTTTTTGTTTTAAAAATTAATAACAAGATAATGAAGTGTTGCCTTAGGCTGTCTAGTGCCTGTCCTAAGACAGTCTTCTGGCTGATCAGCAAATAGAGCAAACTGACTCAATAATTACTGACCATCTCAGCATCAGGATTTAAAAACCATTTCATATTGTTCTATTAGTGTACTGTTCCTTATTCAGCTCTAGATGTAGTGGTATAAAGGGATTGAAGTTGAGATTAAGTTTCAGTAACACAGTCTGTATTTCTGGAATAATTTTGGGTTCTCTTTCCTTTGTTCTCTTGTGTTTTATTTCTGTGGCAGTGCTACTTTCTCACACTGCCTGTATTCCAAGGCAGAAGGCTGTAAAGAGGGAAAAGAAGAAGCAGAAGAGGTAACTGAAGGTTTTCAATTCTTTAAATATGTATTACTAGTAAGTCTCTTCAATGTTCTTTCTGCTTGTGGTTTAAATATATATTTATAAAATATATATGTATATAAATCACATATGTAAGTCTTTGCTAAAGAACAGGGACACAATTATTTCAACATTCACTAGAAAGAGTGCTCATTTTGCTGTATTATTGAAAACTATTATTATTGCTATTTGGAAAAGCAATGCAGAAAAATACCTACAGGGAACGATGACCATGTTTCAGGTTATTACCTAGTATGAAGCAGTTGCATAAATCACACAAATGATGAGTTAACTCAGTAATACTGGGCTCAGCCTTATTCAACATGGATGAAGGGATGGAGCGTACCTTTAGCAAGTTTGCTGATGATACGAAACTCAGACGAGTGGCTGACATACCAGAAGGCTGTGCTGCTTTTCAGCAAGGCCTGGACAGGGTGGAGAGTTGGAAGGAGAAGAACCTAATGAAGTTCAGCAAGGGCAAGTGTAGTGTCCTGCACCTGGGGAGGAATAACCCCATGCACTGGTACAGGTTAGGGGCCGACTGCTGGAAAGCAGCTCCATGGGGAAGAGCCTGGGAGTCCTGGTGGATAGTAAGTTAACCATGAGCCAGCAATGTGCCTTTGTGGCCAAGTAGGACAATGGCACCCTGGGATGCATTAAGAAGCGTGTGGCAAGCAAGTTCAGGAAGGTTCTCCTCCCCCTCTACTCTGCCCTAGTGAGGCCACATCTGGAGTACTGTGTCCAGTTCTGGGCTCCCCAGTTCGAGAGAGACAGGGAGTCCAACAGTGAAGTACAAAGATGATTGTACTGGAAGATATCTGGAACATCGCTCTTACAAGGAAAGGATGAAGGACCTAGATCTGTTTAGTCTGAAGAAGAGAAGACTGAGAGATGATCTTAGCAATGCTTATACACATCTAAATGGCAGGTGTCAAGAGGATAGGGCCAGTCTCTTTTCAGTGGTGCCCAGTGATAGGACAAGCAGCAAGAGGCACAAACTAGAACACAGGAAGTTCCACCCAAACATAAAGAAAAACTTCTTTACTGTGGGGGTGATGGAGCACTGGAACAGGCTGTCTAGAGAAGTCATGGAGTCTCCTTCTCTGGAGGTTTTCAAAACCCACCTTGATATGTTCCTATGCAACCTAATCTAGGTATACCTGCTTTAGCAGTGGCGTCAGACTAGGTCATCCCCAGAAGTCCCTTCCAACCCCTGCCTTTCTGTTATTCCATAAATGCAGAGACTTGCACAAATAAATCTATAGAATTGTATACTATGTAGAGCATAGCACCACGTAAGTGAATTTTACTGTTATATATTTGTGATTGGCACTGCTTGGGATCTGGCAGTCTTTTGAGAAGTTAGTAATTTCTGCTTCCAGGGGCAGCAACTGTTCAGTCCATTATCGCTTCAGAAGTGAAAGCTGTTATCTTTGCACTTGACCTTTTGCTAAGTGTCGTGTTAAAAGGAGGAGCAGAGGGTAGAGTCAACAAGCTAAACTAGAACAAGATTTCAAGATCATATCAAAACCAGCTGATCTACGGATAAGGATCAAATTAGGTAATATTGCTTTGTATTTCTGTCCTGTATTTAGCTATTAACAGATAGTCTTACTTGTAGTCCTACTAGCAACTTCGGTACAGTTAGGGCAGTAACAATATAAATCTTAAGCAGCAATTAAATCCATGTTCTTCATGTGACAGGATAAATTGCAGTGCTCTGAATAACACCACTGGGAGATATGGCCTCTGACCTGAGAAGCTTATCATCATGGAAATATGTGATGATCTAAACTAGGAAATAAATAAAAGTGACATTTCCATTGTATAAAGCAATAAAGCATCTATGGTCTTACAGAGCTTCTTATTCCTACTGAAATACGACAGTCTTTATGGTATTGCTTCTAAACATCTGTCCAGGCCTGTAGTTTTCTTCTTAAGAATTTACTGCTTTTCTCCCACTGCATAAACAGAGGAGAAGTAGTAATTTGCTTTTAAATATTGCTGTCAAATCCAATGCTCACAGCTTTTTAATTTTAATTCATGATGATTATGCATACATCCTGAAGAGCCTGTATGTAGAATTGCACTGAATAGTGCAAGTGCTGTGAAGGCCACATTTGGAATATTGCCGATACAACAGGACTGAAAAGGGTTAAGAGGGAAAAAAAAAAGAAAAATCATCCAAGACTTTTAAACACAAAGATGCAACCAGTGTGACAAGACATGTTTATTTCACAGATTACTGGGTGTTTGAGTACACACTACAGAAATACCACTTCCAACTTGCTTTTCACTTCTCTTTTTCTAAGCATTCACTTTCAGAGACTGAAAGTGGGTTACACAGACTATGGTCTAATTTGGTGTGGCTGCACTTAGGAGGAATTCTGCTGTGTACCCAAGGTGATCAGGCGCTGTAGCATATGATGTGTGAAGAGAGGCTGAAGGAGTTGGGTTTGATTTGTGTAAAGAAAACAAGACTATAGAGGCTTCCTATTGCAATCTTCAACTCTTTGTAGGTATTTACACAGAAGATGGAGCCAGATTCTCCTCAGTGAGGCATGGTGAAAGAAAATGGACACAGGCTGCAGCAGGGGAAATTCTAATTAAATGCAAGAAAATAATTATTCTCAGCATTCCCATGTGCAGATGATCACACTATTCAGAGGCTCACCACCCCTTTGGCACAGTGCCTGCTTCAGGCTCTTCAACAGTCACGTCCCTGTGAGAGCAGGACTGTACTGGCCAACCAGTTCAGCAGAGCTGGAGCAAGTCATTTTCTGTGCTAGATATTGTTTGGGCTAACTCCAGACAGACACAGTAGAAGGATAACAGCAACTAAATTGATGCAAAGACATTGAAAGGTCATGCATTACATATGCAAGGGTTTCCCAAGGTAGAAGAGATCCAGGGAAGAATCAAGCAATTTACATGTATGACTTCATTTCTCTTAATACCAGGCTGGGGGACATAAATGAATGAAGACACTGCTGTAAAAAGAATGTCTTCACAGAATACATAAATAAATGTTATAATTCATTGCAAGGTGCTGTGTTTACTGAGGCATAAAAGATCCCAAGAACCAAATATGTTCAATATGAAAGTGAAGATGTATTAAATACGATTAAACACAAGGAAATAGATGCAACTTCTGGTTTAGGAAGATCCTTGTGTACAAATGCCCCAAATCTAGTAGGATATACCAAGAGAAAAAAGCGCTATGTATTTGCACTATTCCTGAATTTGTTCCTAAACTCTTCCCCTAAACATGTGGAAGTAGATGCAGTCAGAGACTCTGTAGCAAGATAAATGGACCTTTGGTCTGGTCTATGCTATAAGAAATATTATTCTTAACTTCAAAAAAGGAGAAAAGTTTTTATTGGAGCAATATAGAATAAACAATTATCTACTGTAACCTCAGTTTTAGATACATAAATATAGATTAAAATCTTGTCTGTAATGCTTTTGGACAGATATGTGTTATAAGATCTTCAACACTGCAGATACAGACTAGAAAACAGATGCTAAGAATATGGCAAGGCCTGGATATTTGTGTACATGCTGGCCAGCGAATTGTTGGTTAGGCTGTGAACCTCCAAAAGGTGACATTAATTAAAATGGGATGAAATTCAATAATAGATAATATAAGTTTATGCGCTCTGATACTAGTATTGAACTTGTTGAAAACTGAAAGTCTGCAAAGAACTAAGGTGGAAATGGACTTGGCTGTCCCACATAACAGCAGGATTATAATTTGCTGAAGTCATCTAGCCACAAAATGAGGTGATTGGATTGTGTTGAAAAGGTAATTCCAGTAGAGTTAGAGATGCTGGAACTACAAAATACTAGTGATGCTCATCTGGAATACCCATTTAGTTTTGATTACCTATGTCCAAGATCAATAAATTCAAACTAAATTACACCAAATCTCTGCTGAGTGAATAAGGAAAGCAGGGAGTTTATCTTCTGCAAAGACATAGAGCTTGTTATCTGAGGCTAAACAAGTGAAAAGGGCACATGGTTGTCAAGGTATTCAGTAGGAGGATAAAAACTGGAAGAAAAACTACCATTTCGGCTAAAAGCCAATGTTTATACAAAGGGAGAAAACAATTATAAATAAACTTGGGCTGGAAATGAGGCAAAAGGTCCAGTCAACTGGAACAATATATTTTAGGACTATCTTTAAAGGAGAACAGTGAGGGGAGAAAAATAAAAAGTTATTTTAAGCTAAGGTTATGAACAGTTTTGAAAGTGAATGCATTAAATGCTACCTGTAACAATAAAGCACTAAATTTTGTGATCCAGGAGGTTCATTCTAATTTTGTGTTTCCTTAAAGCACCCTGAGCTAAGAAATGGTATGAATTTCCATCCCGTCTTCTGTTTATTTTAGTCTGTATCTTTAAATAGGAGATACTTTTCAGAAAGTAACAATGCCTCTTGCAAACTAATGTTTTGCATGAGAAATCTGCACAGAACAGTGCAAAATTAGATCATATTGAAATTGCCTGTTTTCAGTGGTTATAGTCTTACTGAAATATTAATGCAAGTTGTCTAAACCTGCGTGTTCATCTTCTTCCTGAATTATTTTGCCATCTTACTCATTTGAATTAAGAAGCTTCCACTATAGGTTAAATAAAGGAACCTTTAAAAAGCCATCTCAATGTTAAGACAAATCCCTTTATGTACAAAGTACCTCACAGGGGCGTGCACTGATTGCATTTCTGGTGCAGTACATGGATGAGTACATGAAGTAACTGAAAGTCTGCAGTACAATTCAGTTTTTATGAAGATGCAAATATTGCCTTTCTATCTGTATTGGAGATGATAGTGAAAGCCTTAGAAAACATTGGAGTGAATCTGTATTGTGGGTAATAAGATGTGAGTGAGGAATACGCAGCCTCTCCCTTTCTTTTTTCGTTTCCATGCCCTCTAGCTTGTAGGCCAAGATGACACAATTTGCTACAACCCTATCTATAATAAAATTTATCTATTATAGATTATAATAATATTTAAAAAGAAAAACTAGTTGTAAATTGAAAAGAAATTGAAAATGCATCATTTTGTGCTGGATTATATTCTTGGTTTTTTAATATGATATATAGTTCTGACTTTATATGTATATGAAAAATAAATCATAAGCACAGGATTGTCTCCTAGAAATATTTGAACCAGTTAAGGTAATAAAGAAATGCAGATCAAAAGTGGAGCCTATTTTGTTCTGTTATTCAGGAAATATGGAGAAAAAAATTGCTGAAAAGATTTGTTAAATTTAAAGAAAAAATAAAAATTGTTTCAGATTAATCTTTTACATGTTAAAAAAAGCAGTGAAAGCAATTCTAAGGTCACTATGAAACAATAACAACACCAAAGAATACAGAGAATGCACATTTAAAATAAAATAATTTATTATTTAACACATTTTTGAAAAATGTAGTCTGATCCTCCTCCAAACTTTTAATTTGTCTCTCTCTTGTTTCTGAGAGCACAAGGATCTAAGGAATTTATTTACACTATGTTAAAATGAATAATTGTGTAATTAAAAAAAGATCCAAAAGTAAACCTAATTATCATAATTTATCATTTTATTTCCCATCGGTTAACAGATTCTTTCGGCAGAAGTCACATATTTGAAAGGACAGGAGAGGGTCTTTCTTGAAATTTTCAATACCTGAGAGGCATAAACACATTTTTGTGTTTCTACTCAATCAATATTCTATTAAAATTTTGGTGACTACAATTTGTATTTTGAAGTGTTTCTTGTTTGTATTGCAGTAAAGGTTTGACAATGCAATGCTAAAGACTTTGCTCACAAACATGCTTTGGCACATACATACACAAGATAATAGGTGCAGGCAGCCCTGGTGACCTCCACTGCTGCTTTGAGATGTCTGAATACCATAACCATGATCCCAAAACAGGATAAATCACTGCAGGGTTGTGCCTAATGAAAATATTCTTTCTGAGTGGCAGAAGTTTAATACAAAACTGGGAGCATGTCCTAATCCACATTCTGCCATGCCTTCTCAGTGTTGAAACACCTCTTTTCCAGAGTTTACTTCCCACTGGCCACAGATAGACACCCAGTTCCTCCACTCACTATACTGGTAGCCCAACCCTTGTGTTTGTTTTTGAAAGAAAGGCTACAGGCAGTTTGTCATCCATCCCTATTCAACAAACTGATAAAAGTAAATATATCTCTATCTCAGATTCACCTTAAACAAAGCCAGTTTACCAGACAGTTAATCTAAAAATCAAAACAGAACAAAATTCTATTTTCTGTAATATTATAGCTTTTCCCACTTTTCCCTCCCACTCTCCCCTTAAAAGAGCATGAGATTTGTTCCTCTCTCCCATACAGTCTTTCCAGAAAGACCTGACTGGCTTCAAAACTTTTGCTTCCTAGAAGATGTAAGGTTTTGCCTATTTCTAAACAGCATGTGCTAGACCTCTGAGGTTCTGAAATGTCTGGCTGCTGTGTGAGGGATGGAAGGATGAAGTGCAGGTCCTCAGTAATCCTGCTCAGCTGACATCTCATGCTGGGGCTTTCCTCAAGCACAAAGGACTGACTTCCACAGCATTGTAAGCTTCTGCTTGTCGAGATCTCATCAGGCTTAAGTTTCTATTGCTACATGCATGTGCCTTCCGAAGTCATTAAGGCACCAAAGTGCTCAGTTCTCAGCCTTTAGAACACAGACACATTTGAGCCTGTGTTCCTATGGAGAGTTATTCCCTTTCTCATTCTTAAAATGCATTGGGAGGGTCCAGCCTTGCACAATACATAAAGAAAAAAGGGTTTAATCTTTTGAGGGGATTTTGGGGGTTCTAACAGTCTGTTATTACAGGTTTATTTTTTATGCAGAAGTTTTGCATTTAAAGATAGCCTCCTGATTTAAGACTGCCCTCAAACTGCACAGGGGCTACACTTTAAAGCTTCTCATACTCTCCTCTAAAGAATATTCTGTTGAGAGCAATAGGCATGTGATGCAGATCTTCACTGAGACCCAAGCTGTTTGGAGCAACGGGAACTCACTTGACACTGAACCCATTCACATTACTTATGAGAACTTGCTGCTTTTTCTTTCATGCTGCTTTATCTCATCTTTATTAAAAATGACAGTTTTGTTGTTTTCATTTAATTCTCTCCTGTATTCACAGAGAAGAGCTTGTCTGTGTGGACTTCAAAGGTGAGGAGGTCCTGAGGTTAAAGCTGCTCTTTCATAATTCTCACATGTATGTTCTGCTCTTAAATCACAGTGGGGTTTGGATTTTTTTAATGTCTAATGAGTCATACAGATGCAAACACATTATTCCCAGAGAAGAACATGTGGGTTTATAACAATCTGGCTATGCAAATAATTGTAAGTTAGTCAGCAAAGAATTCATTTAACTTTTAAATAAAATCCTACTCGAAGATTTAATTTGGCATGAGAATTAAAAAATATTTGTATTTTTAATACATATGGAAAGTAAGGTGATGCAGGGAATATTATCAATATAGGCTGGGAAGGACATGCTAGAGAGCAGCCCTGTGGAAAAAGACTTGAGGGTACTAGTAGATGAAAAGTTGGACATGAGCCACCAATGTGCAATGGCAGCCCAGAAGGACAATCACATCCTGGGCTGCATCTAAAGAAGCGTGGCCAGCAGATCAAGAGAGGTGATTCTGCCCCTCTACTCTGCCCTGGTGAGGCCTCATCTGGATTACTGCATCCAGCTCTGGAGCCGCTAGCACAAGAAAGATGTGAACGCGTTGGAGCGTGTCCAGAGAAGAGCCATGAAAATGATTAGAGGGCTGGACCACAATTTCTGTGAAGACAGGCTGAGAGAGTTGGGGCTGTTCAGCCTGGAGAAGAGAAGGCTCTAGGGGGACCTTATGGCGACCTTCCAACATCTGAAAGGGGCCTATAATAAGGCAGGGGAAGGTCTATTCTCAACGGTTTGTAGCGACAGGATGAGAGGTAGTGGTTTTAAGATAGAAAAGGGTAGATTTGGGTTAGATATTAGGAAGAAGTTTTTTAATATGAGGGTAGTTGAGCACCGGAACACATTGCCCAGAGAGGTCGTGGAGGCCCCATCCCTGGAAACATTCAAGGTCAGGCTTGATAGGGCTCTGAACAACCTGACCTAGTTAGAGATGTTCCTGCTTACTGTAGGAGGGTTGGACTAGGTGGTCTTTAGAGGTCCCTTCCAACCCAATACGTTCTATGATTCTATGATTTGATATAACTTTGACAAGCCTAATCACAAATTCTATAGACCTAAGGTTCAACAGATTGGATCTTTGATGACAGCAATATATAAAAAGGAGAAGCTTTAATACTGTTATACCTAGTTTTCTGTGCACAGAGGTACATGTCGGAAATGAATCCTTCTAACAGACAAAGGATCTGAGGAAAACTTTCCAAAGAGACCTGAAAGATGACTCCTGAAAACACGTTGATTCATAATTTGTTAAAGTTAGCCTGTTAATAATTAATGCTGCTAATATTAGCTATTTCAGAACAGTATGCAAAAAGCTAAACTCTTCAGAGTATCTTTATAATCCCTATGCTTATTTGACCTTACTGGAGATTCAACTTCTGTTCTGCATTTGTAGAGGTCAGTACTTCTGATTGTATACCAGGCTATTATTATAGAAAATCTATAAGATCTCAAGTTGTTAGAATAAACACTAGACTTCTTTGGAATAATCAGAAGTAAACACTGAAGATGTGGCCTTTGGTTTTCTTCCTTATTGCACTTTTACATGACCAAAATAAAAATCTTAGCTTTTAAAGTCAAATATGTTTAAAAAGTTAGTATGAAATACTTCATTAAAATTTTTGATGGAATCTTTCCCAGTAGATTTAGTTTTGATATGTTAGCTAGTGAACTAAATGAAGCCCAAATTATTATTTTTTTTTATGCTGAGCAACACTGAATTCCATGTACATGTTGTGTATGCAACTTGCAAGGAAGACTTTAACACTTATACAAAAAATGAAGTTATGCCTTCTGCCTTCAATGAATTTTAGAAGATAGACATTTTCTACTCACAATGGACTTAAGGAGTAATAAATTAACTTCTAAAGAAATCTCTGCTTAGTCTCTATTTGTGTCAGTAACCATCAGTCAAGTGTTAGCCCGTAAAACTTTGAAGCCTTCAAATATTTTGGCTACATCCATGTTGTTTTTTTCTCTTTCATTTCTGGATATTCCATAATTCTTTTATGTTAAATTTAGAAAAGGGTATATATTCATATCTCCTTATAGAAAAGAACTTCGATACGGTATCTTACTGCCTGCCAATATTACTTCAAACAATCTGACAAACAATAAATATGTCATTTATCCTTTCCTTTCCAGAACAAGCAATACAGTCAAGAACCTTGCTATGGAAGTAATGTTCTTAATTTTTAACACAAAATGAGATGGTATGTTTAAAAAAATAATTAAAAATTGTGATCACATAAGCAAGTCTTCTCTTCAGATCACGTCCCAGCTCCTAGCGGAATTTACTCCAGGATTTCAGGTCAGCTGAGAAGTGCCACAGGAGCAGAGTTACTTGTCCTAGATGTTAGGCAGTTTTAGGTGTTCTGCCCTATAGGCTATAGAAAAAGTATGATGAACCCCTGCATGTTTGGTTTTTTTAATGGGAAGCTGGTGTGGGAAATAGATGGTAGATCTGATCTATGTTGAACCTGTGTCACAGTTAGGCAATGAAGTTTTCTAGTCTGTGTGAGACAGGTGTCATCTAAGAAGTGATCAAAACCTGCAGTCAACCTGAATGAGGCAAAAATCGGTAGCTAAACGTTGCTGCCAGTGACTCTTTGAGATTTAGTGCAACTGTTACCTAAATTTCTCTTTAAGAAATCTTTTTCCTCAGCCTTCTGTACAAAGAAAGGACATACACCTACATGCACAAATGTTACGCTTGTAACCTGTCCAGTCATACCATGAGATACCAAACAGCTGGACATGTTCAGGCATGTGAGTCCCTTCATGCATCCAATGGCATGCTCAAGTCTTGGCTTACACATGCATTTGTCTGTCTTTATGGACCTGTCTGCTTTGTGAGAGTGAGACTGTACTGTTAACCAAAGCATGTTAAAATGGCAATAGGAACCTTTAAAACTTATTTCCTTTGCTAACTATGTTGCTTCTTTATTGCTGAGTCCAGTTTTAGACCAACATTTTCCTTTTCTTCACTGGCCATATCAGGTCAATACGTTTTCTTAGAGGTAGTGGTATAGGTGTATATGTCAGAGAGTGGAGGCTATGCATGTACTCTAAAGGCAGATTGTAAAATATGCTATTTGGAACCCAGGGCACTGACATTCTTATGGGATGACTGCTGTTGTACAAGTGGTAGATAATGCACTTGAGAAAATGAATGAATAAAAATAAGTCATCCAAATTGTAACAAAATATTCCCATTGTACAAGACAAAGTCATAAATGGATTGTTTAAAAATTACTCCCATGTTTCAGAAAATTTATGTTTAAAATGAGAGTTAGTTTCATCAAGGGACATAGGAAAATTATTTATGATATTCCTAAGAGTCACATTTCAAGTGACTTGACAGTAGAATGGGCAATAAATATTCTTAAGTAAAGCATTGTTGAAAAAGCCAATTTATAGACCTCTGTTGTGTTTTCTTCAAATGAACTTTTGATAGTTCAACTAATTTGGGGGGATGTCAGCACAGGAGTCTCACTGGGATAGGGAAAATCTGCCAGGAGTTTTGGTGGATGCGCAGCAGGTTCAGAAAAACTACACTGCTGGAAGCAGTGTGGCCGCCAATCTTGTAATGACCTGGTAATTGAACCTTGTGAATAAACATGTAAATGTGATCTTAGAAGATTTGCTAATTCTCTTAGCAGTGAGGTAGCCAAGAACATAAAATTGGGAGAGTCAGAGCCAAAATGTTCCAATTTACTGGGAAATACTTTCAAAGAGTAAACAAATTCTGTCAAAGCAGAACCAGGATTTTCAAGGGATTTATATCTTTTATTAGAAATATCATGTGTGATTATGTTTTACCTTCACTGAAAGATACCATTTAGTCATAAATCCAAATTTTAAAGGTGCTTTAACTGAAACATAGTTTGAAGGCACACATGCTGTGTTCTCAGTGCTATTCAGTACAACATGTATCATTGCAGTATTTCACATTATATCCTGGTAACATAAAGCCCATCTTCTGCTTACAGATGAAAATGCTTGCTGTCTTTGTAGGAGGTACACTAATTTGTGTTATATTCTTTTCCTGAAGTCTGTTATTCCTGAAGAAACCCAAAAGCAGAAAGTTGGAGTTTCAAAGCTACACTGATTTGGGCCATTAGCAAGATTTATTTAGTAATCAATTTCAAGTATGCTATGAAAATATATATGTATTCAAATATAGTGATGAGTCAATTGTGCAACTTGTAAGAGTTAAGAAATACCTGAAAAAAATTCCCATTTCAGCAGCTAGGGTTAAATGGATAAACAAGTTCCTATCTGGGAATACAGGTAACACAGTGGTGCATCACTTCTCGTTTTGCTCTGTTCTGCACTTATGCCATTTTGATTTTAGTTGTCACATGAAATCATGAGTCAGTTTATCCTGACGTAAATCCATGATATTCTGCAATACTTTCTAAGTAGTGAGTCAGAAAGAAAGTGACATTTACCAGTATCTGATTATCCCTCCCTTCTCTGAAAAACAATGTTATTACTGTTTATTTACAAGTATTGAAATGTAAGCCTTTGTAAAATACAAGTCTGATACTTTTTTTTTACATGAAAATTAGTATTTTGTGCACAAATATAGGAAGGCACTAAGGTACTATAATTATCATTTCAAAAAAGAACAAAACAAACACTTTTTTTTTTTACATTAAAAATATAAAAAAAATTTGGTCCACAGTTTGTTACTATTACACCCTACAAGAATTAAAAGAATGCCTCAGAAAAACTGCTGAATGAAAAATATAAAATAGTTAAACCATTTAACATTGAAGGATAATTTATTAATTCCCACTGCAAAAAAGCAAAACAATATTTTCTGCAGTAGAGGATTTTGTATTAAAAGAAATGAAGTCAACAATACAGTAAAGTTTATTCCCATTACAGTCTTGAAAACCAAAAAATATTGGAGGCTATTATCTGTGTATAACTAAGTGCCAGAAAGACCTTCCATCTCTGATGAGACTATGGGAAAAAAAAGCATAATGGTTTTGCTTTCTGATTTCAGAAAAAATACTGAGATTAGTTTTCATTAGCAAGCTATAAGCAGTAGCAAAACAACGAAAGGAGTAAAGAAACCATGATACACCACCAAAAATCAACCTTTAGATTAATAACTTGAACTTTACTGGGTCTTACTTACTAGTGATACAGAGTTCAACTAT
Source organism: Eurystomus gularis (assembly GCA_013400335.1). Lineage (NCBI taxonomy): Eukaryota > Metazoa > Chordata > Aves > Coraciiformes > Coraciidae > Eurystomus > Eurystomus gularis. The sequence continues at coordinate 95,820 of VZZY01012767.1, forward strand.
GCACTGTTAAGGTTGTGTAACTTTAATTTTTCTAAATGATTTTTAAATGAGACTGAAATTAGCTTTTAATGCTACAAGCTTTTAAATTCCTGCACTTAGGCAATACCTGCTACAGGTTATGGAGAAATAGACTTTGATCTTCTCTTATTTGCAGATCAGAATAATTTTTGTTCTGACATCCTGAAACTGTAGTCTCTGCTGGAAGACCTCTGTGAACTGGACATTCTTAAAATGCCATAGAAGTAGTAAGTAAGACTTCGTGGGTGGTTTTTTTGTGTATATTCAAATTCATTTGGATTGATTTAGGCTTTTTCTTAAAAAAAAAAAAAAAAAGGAAAAAACCCTCTTAATTGATATGTGTAGCTTACTTGTCTTTGTTGCATCCATTAAAGCTGCGTAGGTGAGGAGTGAATGCTCACTGCTCTGCTCCTACTAGTTCCAACTCCCAAACTATTTTCAGGAAATATTTTTAGCAGACCAGCTGGCACAGGTTTTTCTTTTTGGTCATGGCCTGCCTTTTTTTTTTTCTTGGCTAGGTATTTCTACTGATTTGAGGGGGACAAAATTACCTGGTGCTTACCATCAAAATGCCTCTTTTGTGGCAGTGTCTGATAACTGACAACAGAACCTGAGAGCAGGGTGTAGCCATTCATAGTGCATACAGATGACATTTGCAAGAGAGAACGTGGCTCCTACTGTACTTTTACAGGAAACACTCATTGCATGACAGGATTTGTTTTGATTCAGCTCCCAACAGATGCAAATTTCCAAGTTTTGCAGATGAAGCTCTGTTTTGATAAATGTTTATCTTCTGAGTCTCTATGGACTATGTATATCTACCCTCCTTGCATAAAAACTCAGAAGAGATAGAACATGACTTTCATTCTTCGTAAGGGATATTTTTCATATAGCAAAACATTTATTTGGCTGTTCTCATTCTATTTTAACTTTTGGGTAGAGCAACCTTTTAACTTACTATAATTTCACTACATTTTTTGTCAGTGGATCCAAATCTTACTTGAGCAAATGCACCTCTTTGTTTTTAGATCTTGCTTTTTCTACAGATTCTGCCTGTGTCTTAGATGTCCTGATCTGATTTTTCCTACCAGAATTCCTTTTCAAAGATTTTATTTTGTAGTGTATTTAGCTGTTGGGCACTGAAGAAATTAAATATATCAGACATCAAAAGTAATCTAGCAGGATTTCTACTGTGTTTTAAAGTTTTAAAAACTTTTGCATCAGGTCTCAGGCCTATTGGTTATTGTTAAGTCAAGCAAACAATTTCCACTTAAAACACACAGTGAGTTTGGTAGACTTTTGAGATAAGATGAAGTTCCTGCACAGCCCATTAAATCCAGCAGTGTACTTGATATTGATGTGAAACAATCAGAGGGTAGTGTTTACATTTATTATAAAGCATTTCCTAATGTTCTGCTAACAGAATCTGCACACTGACTGAAATATTGATGAGAAGTTTTAGCTGAGAAGCAATCCTGAAGTTAATACCAGTGGCAGTAACTATACATTTCATCTGCTTAGTTTTTGTGGTATGTACATATGTCAAGTCTGGCTTACTGATAAAAAAAAATGCAGCTAGAGCTTAGGCAGCTTTCTCAATGTCACCCACTGTTTCCCTAGTCTTGCTAGAAATCTAAATTGCCTGATTTTTCCTGGCATTGTACAGTGGTGCTTTTAAACATGACAGGTATGCTATAAGAGGTAACCATTTTTCTTAGGGAAACCAAATATGTTCTTGTAAAAATATTGATTAAATGACAAGAGGCCAGCATACACCATTTTCTGATATCAGAAGATAATGTTCAAAACAGGAAAAGCTCAAATGGTTCGGTGAATTCAGTGTTCCACATTCATATAGTGTGAAGCATATAAACACAAATCCTCAGTCAAGTACCAGTGTCAAATATTGCTCAGATACTAGTTTGAGGTCATGCTCCAAGTATTGTGTCTGTCTGTAAGGTATAAAGAGGAGCAAATCTCTGATTTCCCCTAGTCTTAGCTGGGTTCAGAGCCAGGCTCTTGAAGGCTTGCTCTGCTCTAGTGCCATGGCCAACGTGTGGATGTGTTTGCTCAGGCTATTCTCTAACCTGTCATGGCCTTTTTGCCTTTCAACAACAAACTTAAATTTCAGCCCTGCAAGTTTTAAAACATTAGGACCTGCAACCAGAGGGAACAGAAAGGATAGGAAAAAAAGTTTACCTTTCTTGCCAGCATTGTTCTACTCACCCTGCAAGAAAGTATTAGTTGAATCACGGTGAGCTGGTTGGTTAGTACATTCACTTATCACAAAGTAAACCCATGTTTGCTTTCAAGGAATGCTTCAGTATTCCATAATAAGCAATCACTGGAGCAGGGATTAAAAATCATATTTGACTCATACTTCTCAATGAGGAATCCATTAATGCAGCATATTAATATCAACCTGAATTAACAATGTTAGGCTGAGTTTCTAAGAAATTTCAAGGGAAAATGGTATTACAAACACAACCCAATTTCTGTGAACTTTATATTCTGAAGGACTCAGAAATGTATCTCATTCTTAAAAGGGTCATTGAGGAGTGTGTATTCTAGTCAATGATGAATTAGGCCTGCAAAATAAACAAAAATAGTAGTATGAAAATAGTTCTAGTGAGAGCTATTTCTTGTAGGCCACAATTTAAGAAGGTATATAGAAATCCTCACTAACCCAGCGTATAAACAGTTTTAGTAACTTCAGGAATTCTATAGATACATGCTCAATACAGGGAAAATGCTAAGATCGAGACATCCAAGAAATACAATACAAAACTGCAGGCAGGCTGGAAATTATAGTTTCAAATTCTTGTTTCTAAAATTCCATTTTGCTTTCTATGATTTAATTGAATTTTTAAAGTGAAACTCTGAAATTCCAAAACTTTTATTGGAACTGTAGAAGGAAGTTTCAGATGACATTCTCTTTAGTTTGATAAATTGAATTCAATTAAATTTGGTTTGTTAAAAGCTTTTTAATTGTCTCAGAATAGCATCTAGCACTAAACAAGCATAATCTATAGTTTGCCAACAAAAAGAATGTCAGTTCCAATGACTTCACTACAACCTTCTATTTTTTTCTGAACACAGCTGATCATCTCAATGAATGTAATCATTAAAATTACTGAAAACAGATGTTTTCCATATATATTCCATGTTTTCAGATATTTCATTGTGTCTTTTTGCATGTCTTAGGTATATCTATTTTACAATTAGTAATTAAAAAAATAATGATTTGGTTGGAAACACATTTAGTGCAACTTCTCAAGTGAACAGCTTTTTTTCAGGAATACTTAAATATCCACATTTGAAATCAGTAAGGATGTGAGAGTTAGAGTCATAGAAAAGGTTCTCTAAGAACTCTGAGACAGTAATTACTGCAGTCCTTTTTCCTAAGGCAGACCCAGTAATACATAAGCTGTTGGCAGCAGTTTTTTCCCCATCCATGCTTAAACACAGAAGTTATGTTACAGAGCCTCTCAATGACCCCTCCCCAGCCAAGAAGGGGGATGGGAAAAGGAGAGGAGACTCACAGTTTGAAGCGAAAACAGATTGAACAAAACAGTCAAACTAATACCAATATAAAGTAAACAAAGTTATACTTGACCCAGCAAATGTACAGTGGTCACAATAAACAGGAAGGCAGCCCTCAGGAGGAGACGCAGGGTCAGGAGGAGCCTGAGCAGAAGGCCCTCCATCCTCAGCAAACTCCTCCCTTTATACTGAGCATGACATTTATGGGACGGGATACATCCTGGGGCCCACTCAGGTCAGCTGCCCTGGCTGACTCCAAACTGCTAATGGCTTGCAGACTGTGGCAGGCCTATGATTCTGTCCCAGTGAAACCAGGACAAGGATCTTGACTAGTTGTTAACAAGATCAAATCACTTAAATAATTAAAAAAACCAAACCCACTTTTCTTGTTATTGTTTTATTTTTTATGGAAGGACATCAATTATTACTGACATTGCTAAATTCTTATCTCTTGCACTCACTGGCCTTTGTCAAGCTTTTTGGCAAAACATAACATTTCTGTTATAATAATAAATGTCTCAGATTGAAGAAAAATTACTGTTGCTTTGCTTGTTTGTTTTCCAGGAGAAGAAAATATAAGATTTTTTTTTTTAAAGGCACTTAAATGTTATTGGAGACCAAATACAATATATTTATAGGAAAAAAAAACAATTTGTAAGCTTAAAGATTCTTCTTTGTTTTTTCATTTAGGTGTTACTTTGAGAGATTATACAGAGGAATAGATGGATGAGGTCACCTAGCCAAGTCTAAGTCCAAGGTAGATTGCAAAGCCCTGCTTCTGTGCTAATGAATACTTTATCTTTTCTCCTGTAAAAATACTTCATTTTTAAATGACAATTACTTTAGCATCACAATTTTAATCATATTCTTACAAGACATGAATTAAATTGAATTAATATTTAATTAAATATTGAGTAATTTAATTTTTTTTGTTAACTTGTAATTAGTTACTATACTGGTTTATAATTTGGTTACTGAGACTGGCTGTAAATTTTTCACTCAGAAAAAATAAAAAATTAACAACATTATTAGTATATTATTACTATAATTTTATCAGTGGTAAGTACTAGGACTATTATTTTAACTATGAAAGTAATTTTCTTTCAGGAAGTTGTCTAGAAGCTATGTAAGCATGGCCCCATTACTGTCAGTGTGAGAGAACAGATACTGTTAGAGAATGGAGAACAGAGTAATTGCAGAAATTGAAGACTGTCTAATGGTTTCCCATTTAAAGAACAAATTTCTTCATACAGGACAACTGAAATGAAAGTATAGATTTCATGTGAAAATTAATCCAAATCATTTAGATAGTACGACTTGCATTTTGAAAATACATACAGACATGCCACAGCTACAATGCTGATGCACGAGCAGTTACAAAGACAAGTGTATGTATGTGAATATATTTGTTAGCTGTAATAGCATGGCAACAGGCAAATTAAAAGTGCCTAAATGAAATCCAGGTTTCGTTATTTGAAGAAGTTAATTAAAATCTTGGCAAGATTTTTTTTGTTTGATGTTCTATACCTAATTGTTTTTAAAAATGGATACTTTTGATAAACTTCCTAGAATTGTGTCTGGCATCTTTAAAGACACAGTTTAGTCAGTACCTTGTTCTCTGTTCTAAAAGTTAACGTTGTCTTTGTTGTTTAAACACAAAGCATGTTCCTACTGTCATTTCCAATTTCAATTTTAGTTGGTCTGAGAATTAAAACACTTTGAATTCTAAGACAAGTAGGACTTTCATGTCTGACTCCATCGAAGGATCATCTTTACCTTGTATTTTATCCACCCATATGCACCTCTTCATATATAATTATTACATCGCAAAAGGATGCTCCTAAAATTTAGGAAATATAAGATAAAAACATACCTCTTCAATATTATGCCAGCTCCCTTGTGTACTTTTCAGGTTTTAATTGTATTTTTAACCTTTAATCCAAAGACGTGTTTGCAATTGAATTTACAAATATTTCTTTATGTTTTCCATAATCATTCACTCAGACATAAAAAAGATGGAGCTGAAACAGAGGCATAATAGAAGGTGTAATTGGCTGAGTTAGAATTTGTCTGGGATGTTCAAATTAACTCACCCACTTATTTAATACTTTAACCCTATGCTTTAACTATTCCTCTAGAACATTACTCCATTTCTAAACAGCTTGAGGCTAAACAAGGACTAATTCAATAAAGAAAACCTTAGCATATATATAATTCTCTTGAGTAAAAGCTTTTCTCCTAGTGAAGGACAATCAAGTTATATATAAATATATATGTGTGCATATTTATGTGTGTGTTTATGAACTTTGAATACGGATATAGAAACTTCTGTAAGGACAAAGAAGGGATTCGTTTATATGAATCATGCCACACTAAGACCTAACTTAAACATTGGCACTGGTTTTATTGGAAGTTTTAAGGGATGGCCAACAGATCATGGCTGACCAATCAAAACGAAAGAGGCAGCTTTACTTTTGACTGTTGTTTATACTGAAACACTGAGTTCACAAAGTTTCAGTTAAGTCAGACAGAAAAGACTAATGTGTTTGAATCTGATAGATTTGGCAAATACAGGGAGTACCAACTAAGTTACAGGGAGTAACAACTAAGACTAATGGAAGACAAAATTATGACTTGGATCTGACAAAGTATAGATACAGATATTGATATAGTATACAGATACAGTATAGACATAGTTGTTTTCTTTTTGTTTTCTTTTTTTTTTGGGGGGGGGGGGAGGGTGTGCACTGCAGGGGTGGCGTCTGTGAGAAGATGCCAGAAGCTACTCCCATATTGGACAGAGCCAGCTCCAGCCAGCCCCAAGATGGACCTGCTTCTGGCCAAAGCTGAGCCAATCACTCACGTTGGTTACACCTCTGTGATAACATATTTAAGAAAGGGTAAAACATGCTGCACCACAGCAGCTGAGAGAGGAGGGAGAATATGTGGGAGAAACAACTCTGCAGACACTAAGGTCAGTAAAAAACGGGAGGAGGTGCTCCAGCCACCAAAAGAGAGATTCCCCTGCAGCCTGTGGTAAAGACCATGGTGACACAGGCTGTCCTGCTGCAGTCCATAGAGATCTGTGGTGGAGCAGATACCAACCACAGAGAGACTCACTTTCTCCTGGTTTTGCTAATCTTGACACTTGGCACTGCAGACAAGTTTACAGCAGGGTGGATTACTGAAAGATTTTTAATTAATCCCTAAAATAAAATAAAAAATTTAGAAGTTTTCAAAGCATTGAAATAATAATGAATGAATGAATACAGAAGAGACAGTAGCTTAATCTACTTTTATAGTAAAACATTAAAACAAGAGAAGGTGGAGGATGCGCATTCCTCCTAAAGGAGCATGTGAAATATGTACACTGCTGAATAGCAAATTTAAAGGGATACCTTGCAATGCAAAGCAAAAGAGATGCTGTTACTGGACTGGCCATGCACTGTGGTTCACAGAATCACAGATTCAGCATGGTTGGAAAAGACCTTTAAGATAATCAAGTCCGTTACATATCTCTACCAGGCCCACTTCTACACCATATCCTTGAGAACCATATCTATACAGCTTTTAAATACATCCAGGGATGACAATTCAACCACTTCCCTGGGCAGCCTGTTCCAGGCTTGATACAACTTTCAGTGTTGCTGTTTTTACTAATGCCTAAGCTAAACCTCTCTTGGTATAACTTGACAGCATTTCTTCTTGTTATATCGGTTGTGACTTGTGAGAAGAGACCAGCATCCTCTTCTCTATAACCTCCTTTCACATAGTTGCAGAGAGCAAGAAGGTCTTCCCTCAGCTTCCTTATCTTCAGACTAAGCAACCCCAGATCCCTCAGCCACTCCTCTTAAGAATTTTTCTCAAGACCCTTCACCAGCTTTGTTGCTCTTCTCTGGACCCACTCCAACATCTCAAAGTCTTGTACTGCAGTGCCCAAAACTGAACACAGTACTTAAGGTGTAGCCTCACCAGTGCCAAGTACAGTGTGACAATCACTCTAGTCCTGCTGGCCACACTGTTCCTGCTACAAGCCAGGGTGCTGTTGGCCCTCTTGGCCACCTGGGCACACTGCTGGCTCATGTTTAGCCAGCTGTCACTCAACAACCCCAGGTTCCTTTCTGCCAAGCAGCTTTCCAGCTCCAGATCTGGAGCTTCTAGATCTCTTCCCCAGATCTGTAGCTTTGCATGGGGTTGTTACGGTTCAAGTGCAGGACTGGGCACTTGGCCATGTTGAATCCCATATGATTGGCCTCAGCACATCAATACAGCCTGTCCAGGTCCCTCTGAAGAGCGTTCCTACCCTCAGGAAGATCAACGCTCCCACCTAACTTCGTGTCATCTGCAAACTTACTCAGGGTCCCTCAACCTCCTTGGCAAGGTCATTGATAAAGATATTAAACAGGAATGGCCTCGGCACTGAGCCTTGGGGAATACCACTTGTGACCAGCTGTCAACTGGATTTAACTCCATTCACCACCACTCTCTGAGCCCAGCCATCCAGCCAGTGTGATCCAGCAGAGTATATGCCCATCCAGCCAGTTTTTTCATGAGAATGCTGTGGGGAACAGTATCAAAGGCTTCACTGAAGTCCAGGTAAACAACATCCACAGCCAGTTCATGCTATCGTCAGGAGGATGTCCTCATCAATGGTTCAGAGGTCCAGAACAATTAAGTAGTTTAAAAACGTCTCGCAGAAAACAGAGAAACCTTTAACAGAGAACAAATGTGAGCTGGAAGAAATTAACACAGGACATGTATACATAGGTCACAGCACAGCTGAGATCACCACCAAGGTGACAAGGAGACTGTCCATGGGAATGGCAAGTTATACTTGGAAATTTCTATTCAGTTTTATTGCTTAATCCAGCGTCTTGCTAATGCTATTTAGCAGTGTTTCCCCGCAGATATGCAATGCAGATAAAGACTGTGAGAAAATGAAAACTTGCAAAAGTTCAAATTCTCAGTCAGACTGAAGTACAAAATTTAGTTCTCAACAGGTACTTCTAGGGAGGGATACAGTTTTATTCTAAAGAAATAAGATCAGATTTAGAGATTTAGGTATTCTGAGCACCAATGAAAATTGAAAGTATAATTCATCCCAAGATTTTGTTGTGCTGGTTCAGCCATCATCATTTTATGCTGCCATCAGTTGCTTCATCACACAGGCCAACACTGAACTCAGCAACATCCCCTTGGAAGTCTTCTTTCAAACAGTCCTGCCACAGGTTCCTGTGGGCCCAACTCCTCCACTGCCCACTGTAGTGCCAGCATCACCTGCTGGACACAATGGACAAAGATGGCTCCCTTAGTGCCCTTCACATGAAGGACACCACCCAGAGAACTCAGCAAGATGCAACCAGCCACAACATAAGCCACACCCAACAGAAAGCTTTTCTGACTATTTGGGTCCTGGTTAAAATATCCCTGGCCTCATATACCACCCCAACTACGACCACCTGGGTGAGGGCAGAGCCGCAGAGACACAAGTGGGCTGGGTTCTGCCTCTAGAACACGAAGCCAGTGGGGAAAACAAAACAGTCTGCTAGGCTGTGACTCATTCACAGGTCAACTCCAACTTGGGGCCCACAGCTGAAACCCCAGCACTTCAGATACTTATTATTGTACTTCGCAACCTGCACTGGAAATGGCTGTATCTGCATTGGACAGCCTGGTAGTGGAGAGAGGTTGCAAGCTTGTACAGCCTCTCTTCATGCTACATTCCTATGTCTATCCCACCCACCCCACAGTACTATCTTTATCCCTAAAACCAGCAATGTTGAGGAAATATTGTACTTTATATATGCACCAAACTGTGAGTAAATAAAGCAAATATGTATAAACAGGTTTGCATTCACCAGACAAATTATTCATTTCCATTGGATTATTTTCCTTCTATTGGATAAACAGTAGATAATGTGTATCAGCTCTTGGGTTTTTTCAGCCATGGTATATTCATAGGGGTCTATTTGTTGAGAAATGTGGGCATGATTTAGGCAGTTTACAGTGAAATATGGATTTAGATAGGTAGCTGTTAGCCCTTATAACTCAGTGACATAGGCTCGTGAAAAAAAAATTCAGACTAATTTGTACTGAAGAAGAATTCAGTCAGACACTGATCCATATTTAGCATGGTTGCTATGGAATAGCACAGTTTAGCATACTATCAACTGCTGACATGTTATTCAAGAAGAACTGGGAATTTGAAAAAGCAGAAATGGACAGATAGCACTTTAAAAAACCCCCTAAGTATTGTATTTCAGTGCAGCTGATACATATTGTAAGAGTCATGGATTGCCAGACACTATGAAACATTAAGCGAGTTGTTATACATCCACCCTAATTGGACACATAATGGAAAGGAGTTATTGACATGTTATATATGTTCAATTGGTGAGGATAAGGAACATTTATTATGAAGTTTTTCATGGGAAGAAACATCAGTTTAAGAAAAGTAAGCCCCAGGACACGGTACTGTTAGAACAGGCGACTTTGTCGTCTCTCAGCAATACTAATAACCAAAGGAGTTTTTTTCAAGTCCAAATGGCAGAATAAGGTAAGGTATCTCAGAGGTTAACCGAAGAGTTTTAGAAGTACTTAAAGCTCTGTATTAGACAGGTCCTCGCTGTTGATGATGTGCTGGCCTGGCAAGCAAAAATACACTGTGGGAAACTGTATTTAAAGCAGCTTAGCTCTGCAGACAGGGTGTCTGGGACAGGGTTGCAGACATTGCTTTTTTGTTAAAAAGTTGCAATTGTCAGAGAGGAGGTAAATGAAGCGGGTCTTAGGTTTAACTAAGCCCAACAGCTCACTCCTTCCCATGTGACAGATCTTCGGGTTTGGTTGCAGGTATGTTACAGTGGGCCAGCCCTAACATTCAAATCAGAATCACTGGTACAAGCACTGTGAGACCTTCTCAGCAATGTGTTTATGTGGATAAATATGCAATTCCATATTGTCTGTGTTAAAATTGAGTCCCTGGTATGAAAAATTAATGGTGTAGGTTGTATTATTCATTAGGAAAAGACTGGCCTGACAATGGTTTCTTTTTAAGTAGGTGATTAAAATGTAAAGAAAATGTCATAAGAATATAGTGACTGCACAACCTAAGCATACACTATTTGGTTTCTTGATCATAGGTTGCTCTTTTGTCATATATTGCCTATTACTTGTAAAATTCAAATAAGCTGTTATTTCATGTGATTACAAGGAGGGAAGACACAAACTTTTATACTATTTGATCGTTATGGTATATTCTTTTCCCTTTTGGCTTAGATTCTGTATGTACATCACTCATAAACTAGAAACATTTAAACTCCTTGGACATCTCAGACATGTCACTAGAGCTTACACATTAGAAACATTATGTGTCCTCCCCCAGAGTTGATTACATGGTCATCTGAATTTGTCTCCCATTAATCTGTTGAAAAAAAATTATAGGAAAAAGACCATAATTATGAAATTTTGTGAAGGAGAGAAAAGAGAAATGCTTTTATGAATGTTCATTGCAAACTGGCTTTGGTATGATGCTGCTTCTCTTATCTCTTACACAGAAGCAGAAAGAATTCTGGTGCATTAACATCAGGAAACAATGGATAGGGAAAGTGTTCATTAACAAAGGTTTATTTTAAGTCAGAAAGGTCAGTCATAATAGTAGATATGCATGCATATGACACTCCAGAACATATTTTCAACTACATAATGTTTTTCTTTCAGTGTATGCCCTCATCTTTCGGGGTGACTACTCACTTTGGCTTTCTTTTTAGGCAGAACCAAATATTTTCATTTCCCTTAATATTTTGTGTCCACATGAGCTCTTCTCCTGCTGTATTAAAGATTATATGGATAAATTGTAGACTGGGAATCTGAAATGTCAAAATGACCAAGTAGGTACTTTGAAGCAATGGAGGCTAAAATTTAGTTAGCAAGACTTGCAACTAACATTTTCAAGTACTTCATAGAAGAAATATTCCAAAGACAGAGGACATATTAATTCTGATAATTGAAATATTATGTCTTTGCTTCTATCTTCAATTTATGGGTTTGGTATTCCCTTTGCATTTGCTTGCATTTCTTTGAAATATTTGTAATTCTTATTGGATAAACACTGTAGTTGACAAAGTATGTAAGTGTAAATGTTATACTGACAACACAGTTTTCAGTCAATCTAGATTTTCTGAGCTGTACCTAGGCAACGCCTTGTAAAACTTGGCATCTCACAGTGGTTTCAAAGGACCTTAATAACGTGAGGTTTAGAAAACATTAGCAGTAATGAGCTTTTCCATACTAATTCTAGTTTATCAAAGGAGTTTACTGCTCCTTCAAGTTGGCTTGGAATTAAACTAAGAAATCTGAAAGTTATAACCATATATTTCTGGCAAGCATACTTTAACTAAATTTGTTGATTTCTGCTTTTGGCTAAAAATGAAGATGTAATTTAAAACAATTGGATGTATGCAGAGCCACAGAAACTCTGTCAAATTGTAGTTCACTGAGGAGGCGTGGAGGGTAAGGGAAATGAAAGCAACAGGGTGCTTCTCCAGTACAGCAATTCCACTAACAATGCCAGCTTATGGACTTCCTTCCTCTCCATATCTTAGGCCGTTTATTTCTGCTTCTGCAGCGTCGTTCAATTCCTCTTCCACCTCCTAAGCCTCTAATCTGCTTTGTACTTAACTGAGAGAAAGTGATTGTCCAAGACATTAGGTAAATCATGAATACTAATGTGCTAGTCATACCTGGCTACCTTTTTCATATGTGGTAGGGAGATCTACAGTCTCCAAGACTCCCAGGGTTTCATGTTGTGGTGGGCTAACCTTAGCTGAACACCAGGTGCTCACCTAGCCAGTCTATCATCCCCCCCCACTCCCCTCCCTGCCTCAGCAGGGCAAGGGGGAAGATGGAAAAAAAGATCTTGTGGGTCGAGGCAAAAGCAGTTTAATGAAAACAAAGCAAAGCTAAGCAAAGGGCACGTGTGGAAGTGAAGAGAACAAAGTTTTATTCTCTACTTCCCACCAGCAGGTGATGTCTGGCCCCTTCCTGGGAAGCAGGGCTCCAATATACCTAGTGGTTGCTCCCAAGGAAAACAGATAACCCCCAGCTCCTCCTTTTCCCTCCTTTTCCTTAGCTTTTATTATTGAGCAGATGTCATATAGTATGGAATATCCCTTTGGTGAGTTTGGGTCAGCTGTCCTGGTTGTGTCCTCTCCCAAGATCTTGCCAACCCCATCCCGCTGGGGGAAATGCTGGAAAAAGCCTTGGTACTGCACAAGCACTGCTCAGCAGTAGTAACAACATAGGTATGTTATCAACACCCTTTAACTCTCAGCAGAAAACACTGCACCATGAGGGCTGCTATGGGGAAAAATCAACCCCAGCTTAACCAGACCCAATAGACATATCACCATAGATTCCCAAGCACATAAGCAAGAATAAAGACTAATGATATTCACGGTAATATCTCTTGCAGTCTGCAGTTCAATACTTTGCATTTCAGCATATCTCTTTGAGTGTAAATGATAGGAGCTGTGTGCCTTGTGCGGCCTGTGGCAGTGTGTCTGGTTTTGTACCGTGTCAGCACTTTACCTGACAGTGTACTCTGTTTGGTTTTCCTGTAAATAATTTATCTCCTGTCCATATTGTGTGTTGTTACATTCAGAAAGGAGTAACTGAGGGATGCCTGACTGTCCTAACATACTGAAGGCTTCTTTAGTCTAGAGAGCGCACATAATAGAATGGCAAGAGAACATATTTAGAGGGATAGCTCAGGTTAGCTCATAGGTTAGCTCATACACCCGATTGAAGAGTAAAGAAAACCGACTGATGAACTGTTTTAATTGCCAGGATTTACAAACACGGTAAGTGAGCTGTTGGCATTTAAATATACAGACATTTAAACCTTACCTTAAAAATGGAAGGGCCACAGACTACATTTGCAACCACAGCTACACAAATTATTATAGCAACACTGTTCAGCTCTGGGGACAAAAATCAAAGGAATATAATGTTTATATGCCATGAATACTTTAAACTAGGACAAATATATTCAACAATTTGCATAGAGAAAGATCAGGAAAAGAGAAAAGGGAAAGGACAGAAGTAAAAAAAGTGTTTTCACTTCTCTCAGATTTGTTGCACCTTTACTTCTCAACCCAAGGGGGCAGGCTGCATTTTGAGATTCCCAACTACAAGGAAATTAGCATCTCACACCTGTTTACACATGTTCAACTTGTGTTTCTCAGTTGCACAGTTCTTTGGCTTATGATCATCCATATTTGACCCATACATCTGTTTTGCTATCCGACTCTGCCATCTCTAATGATAAACCCCAAACTTCTCATCAGCTTCTAAATCAGTATGTTTGCACTGCATACTGTCAAATTTCTTTTTTTTATTTGATTTAGTCTACAGTTTGCTAAGAATTGGTCAAGCCCGTTTATATGATACCTCAAAATAAACACACACACCCTGGTTGTATCTTCACTGAACATCAGGGTGCACTTTCTCCACCAATAATTCCTTTCAGTTTTTGACACATTTCTTCAAAAAATAATACTCCAGATTATTTTTTTTTCTATTATGAATTAGGTTCTAATTAAAAAACAGAGCTTTTTCTGGTGTTGGTTCAACATTTGGACTGCACAGCATTCCATTTTCACCATTATACTAAAGCTTCTTCACTATGGACAGCTTCTAAATTTTTCAAAGCTGCTTTCAATTTCTCTGCTGTCTGTAGAGTATAATTATTTTTTCCACTTTTATAATGATGGTGTTACAGAGAGAATGCTTTCTAAAAAGATACTTAGGAAAGCTTTTTTGTTGTTGTTTTGTTTTTTTTTCTTGAAGTATCCTTTCTAGCTAAAAGGAAAAATCTCAATGCCAGATTGTATTTTTACAGATATAATTTAATCTGCTTGATTTACAAACCACAAAGGGCAGATGCTAAAGGCTACACTCAGTATAGAAGAAAAACTCTGAAAAGAAGTTTTGTTTCATTTGGATGTTTTTTTCTATTTACATATTGATCCCCTTTGATAAGAGACCTACACTCAAGTGTATCTTTCTGATTTGAGCTTTAAATGTGTTTTTTAAAAAGAAAATAAAGATCTTACTTGCTTTACCATTTTATGTGATTTACTCTTCCCTAAACCTCTATCAATGGTGTAAAAAAGGCAAAAACCAATACTGGTGTAAGTGCAAATGCTTAAATGACATTGCCTCTTGTGGAATATCCAGGGTCAATTCATCTCACTTCATGTTAGTCTCCTGCACTACAGTGTAGACTTCTGCATCCATGGAAGGAAGCAAACATTTCCTGTGTACAATTATATCCAATCTATCTCCATTAGGATGAGATAAAATGGCACCAAGAAAAAAACCTATTTTCCTTCAATGTATATCTGAGTTCTCTGACACATTTTTCCCTGAATATTACATATTCTAGAAATGTTATTTAAAGTTACAGTGTTTCCCAATAGTAGTTCAGGAGATCCAACCCAACTGAATCCAACACAAAGTAAGTGATTGCCATCATGTATGTTCTCCACCAAAAACCAGTGAAGAGCTGCATGGCTTAACACTGATAGTATATTTGTGTGAAAGGCTTAACACTGATAGTATATTTGTGTGAAAGGTATACTTTATAATAGATATTGACATAAATAATAAGTTTCAGTGCATGGAGGCATTTTATACTGAATTGTAGATAGCTATAGACTAGAGGGAGAAGATTTACTCCTGATTCAAGGAATCATTAGTAGGTGAGTCAACTGCAGAGACACTGGAGTCTTTATACAGGTGATGCTGTCCCTTATTTAGCAGAAAGATACTGCCAGAATGACCTCCTGAAAAAGTTAAAGGTAATAAGCTTTTGAGAGAAAGATTTGAATATGACTGCAATCACTAGAGGGAAATTAGATTATTTCTAGAAAGCTATTATGGTTCACTAGAGAAAAATGTTTTGTTGGATAGAGACCTGCATCAGTTAAATTCATGTGGACAGCCAGCTGTGTTTAAGCTGAGGGAAAAAAACTATGAACGTCTGTTTTTGTGTGAGGAAGTTGATTATGACATTACTTCTTATACTCACATGGGTCTTTTATAAACATCTGTAAGTGCCATCTTTATTTGGTCTATTATAAAAACAAAACAAAAATGTCAAACTTAGCACCAAGGGGTAAAAATAGTAAGAAAAATGTCTTGTTATACAAGTATATGTTGTTGAATAACAATAACAAAAGTACTGAGATATTACAAAGTTTTTCCTAATGTAAAAGTCGTACTAACCTTACTGCTTCCTTAACAAGGCTAATTGAAGCTCTAAATAATGTTTTAGATATGTGAAAGCATGATAGAGCCTGAAAGGAAGAAGTCAGACCCCTTGGAGATTTCAAAGCAATAAATAGATGTGAGAACTACTTCAAAAGACTATTTCTTTTTATGTGTGCATGTAATTAGTGGTTACAGATATTCATTATTTTGTTTCATCAAAGCCCTGAAGTGTGCCAGCACAACAGATGTAGAAAGAAGAACCCAAATCCAGAATTCTCATTAGGCAGATACAGGATCAGTGATGCCACCAAATACCATTGATGCTGTGTTCACAATTTGATCATGAAGGAAGAGAGATGAGACAGAGCATGTGAAGTAGAAAGGCTGATGTGCTACAGGATTTTACACTAGGTAGTGGAGAGGTGGGTTTGGAGCTAAACATTAGTGGCTTTGGAGACCCTGGCAGAGAAGAATTGCAGTGCAGCTTTTTTCAGTAAATATGATAATTTTAATTTGTTATTTGAGAAACAACATTTGCCTTTCGTAAGGAGATGCATTGCATTCACATTCAAGACTTGGACACATCTAGCTACAATAATTTAAGTGAACATTAAAAAAGGTCTGATTCCAGCACTACATATGGTAACTAATCATTGTTTTCTGATCTGTTTAATTTTAGGTGAAGTCATGTTTTCTTCTACAGAATTCTTTTGTTTTTCTGGGTTATCTGTCTGATCAATCAGGTCAGCTACTGATAGGAAATAGGAATTTTAGATATAATAATCATAGGCCCGCAGTATTTGTTAAGGAACTAAAAATTTCTATGTGGCAGATCTAAATATTATTCACAGTTGCAGGCAATGACTTGAATCCATGTACTTGTACAATATTTTAGTGTCCTGGTTTGGCCAGGAAAATTTGGAAAGGAAAATCTCAGTGAGGGTATACGACAATAAACACTGAAACATAAGAATGGTTTCCTTCTTTCTGCCCTTGGCTACATGCTCCCTCTTCCCCTGTTGTGTTGGCTCAAGCTACTATGCAGCCACACAGTGTTCCTCTTTCCTGGTGACAGGTGATGGGGTTCTGCTGATGCAGAGGCTTTCTAAATTCTAAGTGAATAGAAAGGAGATAGCTGTTATAAATGTATGAACTTAGAAACTGCATGCACAGTGTAACACTCCAAATCTTATTACTGCCAGAAGGAAACTAAATCTATATATGTGGAGTTATTTCTATTTTTTTAAATAATAATAATTTGATAGTCTAATTAAAATAGAGAAAAGGGTTATGATAATATTAACACAATACTACCATTTAACAATAGTACTATAGCACTACCATTTACAGTCCAAATTAATATGGGAAAGTGTTGTGGTTTAACCCCAGCCGCAACTGAGGGGAGTGGGAGGGGGGAGAGAATTGTAAAAAAAAAAATGAAGCAAAAGTTGTGGGTTGAGGTAAAGACAGTTTAATAGGGCAGAAAAGGAAGATAATAATACTAACAATAATAATAAAAAAAGAATTAATGTATACAAAGCAAGTGATACACAATGCAATTGCTCACCACCGGCCAACCAGTGCCCAGTCAGTTCCTAAGCAGCAGCCCTCAGCCAGCCTCCCCTCCAGTTTACACACTAGACAAGATGTCACATGGTATGGAATATCCCTTTGGCCAGTTTGGGTTACCTGCCCTGGCTGCTTCCCCTCCCAACTTCTTGTGTCCATCCAGCCCTCTTGCAGAAGCAGATAAGTCCTTGATTTTGTAGAAACACTTCTTAGCGACAACTAAAAACGTCAGTGTGTTATCAACATTATTCTAAATCCAAAACACAGCATTGTGCTAGCTACTAGGAAAAAAATTAACTCTGTCCTGGCTGAGATCAGGACAGAATGTCTGTGTAATACAGCTGATTACACAGAAAAAAATTCTTAGTCTCTGCTTACTTTCTTGGGAGTTATGCTCACTTTGCAGTGTCCCTCCAGGTTCTTAAGGTTGTTGGCCAGTCTTTCTTATGCAGAGGAGACAGGAAAGGGTCCCAGTGATTTGGTGAGTTCCCCACTTCTGCAGCAGCAGCAGTTTGATGCTTCTGGGGAAAGAAGCATCTGGTTCCTTCTTCCTTGTCTTGGAGTCCACTTGTGTTTGTGTTTATCCATTCTTCTTAATGTGTACATAAGTATTTTATTAATTTGTTCTCAGTTATTTTCATATTATTTCAGTGGCTTAGTTTTCTGTTCTCTTTATACGTCTAAACAGGTTTAGCAAGATTGAATTCCTGTGGTTACTGCTGACTGACCGTTGTGATACTTTTTTAGACTAGGATTTCTGGTATCACTATGTGCTTGCACTCTTGCAAGCCATATTTTATGGTTATAGATCATTCAATCTACAAAGAATGATTATTTTTTCTCACTATAAACTAGAGCTAATATAAACCAAACCTGACTGCTAGATAATAGCTATTATATATAAAATCTAAAATCAGCTTAGGCCACAGGCTTGCCCAGGGAAGTCTGGAGCTCGGACACCACCAGGTTGACACCAAGCTTGTGGGCTTTTAGTCATAATGGTAAACTACCGTATTTACTGGACTAAAACAGCTCTACCTTGCTCACAGCTTCTCCACACACATTTGTCCGTCTCAGCAAACTCCTGATCATTCTATGCTCTACATAGCATGCAGTGTATGTCTTCAGATCCTCATCCCTGAGAAAATCTAATTCTTGTGGACTTATCTCCTGAGGCACCTATGGCACTTGCCTGTTCCAGTGCTCAGGGAGCACCAGCAGAAACAATGTCAGGACTCCGATGAGTATAGCAGGGCTGAAGAAACCATGAACAAATGTCATGCCTACAATGTGCTTTCTGACTGAAACCTCTTAATCTTTATCTCTGCCAGTGTAATTCTACCTGTCAGGTGCTTTTACAATTAGGGATGGCCATGTCCTCCCACAGCAGTAGGCATTATTCATCCTGTTAAGCAGATGTTGGAAAACTGTGTAAAAGTCTTGGTTCATGGGGATAAATAGAGCTATGAATTTTGCTGTGGGTATGGAAAACAAGAATTCATGCTTTTCTTTCCCAAGCTACTCTTTTTTGTTGTTGTTGTTGTTGTAGAAAGTTGAGCAGTGGCCCAGTGGCAGTACCTTGCTTTTTCTTTCTTCTTTGTACACATAGCATATTGGCACAATCACCAGCCACACCTTATGTTGTTTTCCTTTGATTCTTTGGTTCCTTATTTTTTGAAAGAACACTTGACAGGAACTTCTGCTCAAGTTAGAAATAATCATCTACAGTGTACTTATAAAACCCAGCAAAAATTTGAACATTTCTGTTTTTCCTGTGGTATTTATGGGAAGAATTGTCTTTTAAAATGTGTTAAAAAATGTCTTAGGCCCACAGCTATAGTCAGTTCTGTTAGGGACAGCAACCCCTATAAAAATCTAGTGATTTCAAGGGATTGACTTATGGCTTCTGCAAATCAAAAAGTAATCCTACTTTCATTGGCTATTCAATCTTATAACTGTTTGCATTTGGGTTTAGGGAAATTTAAAATATAGAGGAAATGCTACTGAATTTTGAGAACACACTAAGTTCGCATAAAGCTGAGAACCTGCTACAGCTCAGAATTTGTAACAGCTTTTGTATTTCATCTTGGGTGGTTAATGATACATTTTATGAGGAAAGTAAATGACTAATTGAGGAAGCATCACTTTGAGTGGTGAGTGGAAAGTGATTATTTACTATGCAGTAATTTGATATACCTTGCTCAGGTTGTAGGCATTTTAAGGGAAAGGTATTTTAATGGGAGAAAGGTAAGCTAATATTTGCCAGCAGTTATTCATACGACTGCTCCTCCCTTTACTGAAACAGAAGCAAAGTCCAAGCTATAATGAATCTTCTCTATGCTTTCTTTCTTGCTGGATCTGTAAAAAAACTTTGTGAAAATTGGTACGATGCATGACTTGTAGACATAGCCCGTGACATTTAAGGTAGATATTTAATTTTGAGAAGGATATCAAGAAGTAAAATTCAAAAAATATTTTGACTTTTATTTCTGTAATGCCATCAGCATCCAGCTCTACTGGATTTCTAAGAGAAATTCAGACAGCCAGAGAGCAGAAAAGGGTACTACTGGTTGTATTAGGGTGACATCCTGGGAACATCCAAGAACATCCATTGTGCTAAGCAGTACGAAAATGGAGTAACTGACATCATCTGCCCTGACAGGGATGCCAGGAATTCTCAAAGATGGGAATTCAGAGGGGGTAGCTGAAACTGTATAGGGCTCAAAAGAGCACCAGATCAGACCTTAGCATTGCTTGACACTAATGGTATGGTATGTCCTCCTGATAAAGGGAGGCACTAGGCAGAACTACTAGCTCAAGCCCCAAACATGGTAGAGCTGCATCTGTGGATAATAGGTTTACCTACAGGAAAAATCTTAATATTGATCTATGGCTCATTAAATATTTTAATCCATTGTTGGAGCAGGTCAGGGTCAAAAAAGTTTTAAGGTTTTCACAGCAAAACATGAAGTAGAGATCCTTGTTTATGAAATAACATTAAGATTAAATATTTAAAAGAAGGTGCAGGAAAAGCTACTATAAATCCCACTAAAAAGGTTTTTTTTTTTTATATGAGAGCAAGAGAACAAAGTCAGTCCATGACAATAGACTTCCCTGAGCTAAGGAGACAATTCCTTTTTTTCAGGAGTCTGTGAAGCTCAGTTTTTATGAATCACAATACTTTAAGGGTTTTTGCCAAGTTCTGCCCCTTGTGCTCTTCAGTTCTAGGGTATAGTTAAGAGCCATTTCAGCTATCTTAAAGCAAGAAACATCTGCTGTAGCAGTGTGCCAGCGTTGCCGGGGATTGGTTCTCAAACTGAATTTTTATTAGGCACTACCTTAGCAAACATACTGTGCTCGTCAGCATTGTGTAAAAATGGAATCATATCAGGCCTTTTTGTAATAGATCAATCTTTTGTTTTGGGAAAAACTGAAAAAACATTCTCCAAAGCCTCCACATTTATCATAGTAGGTGGTAAGTAGTAAAAAGCTGTGCCGTCTGCTACTTATCCTGTGAGAAGTCTGCTTGATCTTTCACCTCTCTTTTTGAATCTTACTAATGTAGATTAATCAATTATGTTTTCCGATACACAATTTTTTAAACTGAACAATGATTTAATGGTTTCCCCCACCCCAGCACAGCCTATTCTTCCCTTAATACATTCAATCTGGCAGATATAATTTCAATTATATGATGGATAAAGCATGTTTATCTATTACTAATACTTTCTCTATAGTTCTTGAACTTGCTAATTGCAACCAAATTTGTCAAAGGGGCAGAGGTATCAAGATGATACCATGTTCCTGTCAGCTTTGTAAAAATTTAAAGTTAGGTACATGAGAGATTTATTTTTCTTTCCTTTTTAGGAAACATTTCTGAAGAAGAGCCAAAGAAGGGTTTTACTGTGCTCTGATGTGTTCTGGCACACAAGACAAAATCAGATCTCTGCAGCACACCAGTGTTTGTACAGCAACGAGCCTAACTGGATGTGGTAATTCAAAATATAAGATGGAAACAGTGAAGGAGTTGAGGGTCATGCAGAATGACTCACGTGCAGAGTTGGTTACCTGTTGTGTTGGGGAGAACTCTGACGTGTACATTATAAATTGTATAGGAATAAGACTTAGTAGGTCATTAATACACCCACTGGAGCAGAGTTCAGTTTACAAATTCTTGTTTCCTACTTCAGTTACTCATTTCTATATTTGTCAATGTTAAGATAACTGCAAAAGGGAGAATTTACTACTGCTGCTAATACTACTACCGCTACTAAAAAAATAAGCAAGTAAAGATGTAAAAACTGTAGAAGTCCCAAAGAAAACAGTATCACCAATCTAACAGCACTTTATTCCTGAAGTCATAATACCAGTTAACTACAACATGATCTAAAGATCTGCTACTAGTGCAACAAGTGGATCCTACAAAAAAGTTCTTTAATATAAGGGTGGTTGATCACTGGAGCAGATTGCCCAGAGAGGTGCTGGAGGCCCCATCCCTGGAGACATTCAAGGTCAGGCTTGATGGGGCTCTGAGCAACCTGACCTAGTTAGAGATATCCCTGCTTATTGTAGGGGGGTTGGACTAGATGACCTTTAGAGTTCCCTTCCAACCCAATATATTCTATGATTCTGCGACTCTACTCTTTGAATTGCCTGTATTCACTATGCTGCCTGTGATTAAAATGACAGGATTAATCCATATTGGAAGTAACTGTTAGTTATCATTTATAACTGCTAAATCCTTACATTTAAAGCTTTGATCTTACATTTCAATGATATCTACTTTACTTTTAAAATTTAAATCAAAGCCAGTAACTTGTAAAAATGAAAGCAAGAGAAAAAAATACCTAGTAAACTTCTTGAGTCCAGGATAAGGATTGACCCTTAACTTTTATATTTTAATTGGCTTTGGTTTTTGGCTGCATAACACTGAACCAAAAATATTATGATCTCAGTTGTTTTTAACCAACGAGTGTTATGCAGAAGTTTATTTACTTTATTTATTTATTTTTATTAGCAAACAGTTTAGAGTAAATTTTCTCTGAGCTTTTAATTCTAGAATTTCTCATGATATA
This sequence comes from Eurystomus gularis, assembly GCA_013400335.1. Classification (NCBI taxonomy): domain Eukaryota; kingdom Metazoa; phylum Chordata; class Aves; order Coraciiformes; family Coraciidae; genus Eurystomus; species Eurystomus gularis. The sequence goes on from VZZY01012767.1 coordinate 118,295, forward strand.
TTTCAAATTGTATCTGTCTTTCTCTTTAACTTCCATTTTTTCTTCTGACTTGGAATTCTTTTGAATAAACAGTTTATGCAGAGATGTAACACTAAGTTCTGTGATTTTTGGATACATTCTTTTCATTAAAGGTTCTGCATGTTCTTCCTGTGCAGTAAAAAAACATAAAGCTGTGCTTCAGAAACAGTTGCTGCAAGTTAAATCTCTGCTCAGATCATCATGTTTGTTGTTGTTGTTGGGTTTTAAAATTAACTCACCCCATGAAAGACCACAAAGTTAAAATCAAACAAAAAACTTTTAAATTAGATAGGTAAGATTTAAAAAAGATTGAAGCCATAAAAAAGACTGAATTTACAGCAGGGTCAGAAGTCAGCACTTCCTTTTTTTTTTTTTTCAGGATAAGGTAGAAGAAATCTTATTCTTTAATTTAAAGGCATCATCTGAAAAAGTTACTAATATTATTTCCAAAGATATTTTATTGGCAAAACCCATTTTGAAAAGAATATCTGCTGATTTCAATCACAATAAGATTGCACAAAGAACATGGAAATTGTATCCCAGATTTTTCTTTTTGTTAAAATGACTAGGTTTTGTATTTCTACATTTTCAATTGGGAGTATCAGAGTTTCCTCTGTACTTGAGACGCAATTTCCCAAAAACAATGTTGTATTCGGATGACTGCCATGTTGTTTAGAATCACAGAATCATTCAGGTTGGAAAAGACCCTTGGGATCATCGAGTCCAACCATCAACCCTACTCTACCAGTTCTCCCTGAGAGGAGAACCATATATAAACCATATACCCCAACATCACATCTAAACGACCCTTAAACACATCCAGGGATGGTGACTCAACCACCTCCCTGGGCAGCCTATTCCAGTATCTGACTACTCTTTCCATGAAATTTTTTTTCCTAATGTCCAGTCTAAACCTACCCTGTTGCAGCTTGAAGCCATTCTCTCTTGTTCTATTGCTACTTACCTGTGAGAAGAGATCAGCACCAACCTCTCTACAATGTCCTTTCAGGTAGTTGTAGATAGTGATGAGGTCTCCCCTTAGCCTCCTCTTCCTCAAACTAAACAGTCCCAGCTCCTTCAACTGCTCTTCATGAGATTTATTCTCCAGGCCCTTCAGCATCTTTGTTGCCCTCCTCTGCAACAGCTCCAGCACCTTGATATCTCTCTTGTATTGAGATGCCCAAAACTGGACACAATACTCAAGGTGTAGCCTCACCAGTGCTGAGTACAGGAGGACAATCATCTCCCTGCTTCTGCTGGTCACACTATTTCTAATACAAGCCAGGATGCCATTGGCTTTCTTGGCCACCTGGGCACACTGCTGGCTCACATTCAGCAGCTTGTCAATTAGAACTACCAGGTCTTTTTCTGCCAGACAGCTTTCCAGCCACGCTTCCCCAAGCCTGTAGTGTTGCACAGGGTGATTGTGGCCCAAGTGCAGGACCTGGCACCTGGCCTTGTTGAAGCTCATATTGTTAACGTTGCCCATTGATCCAATCTATCCAAGTCTCTCTGTAGAGCCTCCCTATCCTCATGCAAATCAACACTCCCACTCAACTTGGTGTCATCTGTGAACTTACTGATGATACACTCTATCTCCTTATCAAGATCGTCAAAAAAGATATTAAACAAAATTGATACCAACACTGAGCCCTGAGGAACACCGCTTGTGACCAGCGGCCAGCTGGGTTTAACTCCATTGACTACCACTCTTTGGGGCCGTCTGTCCAGCCAGTGCTTGATCCAGCAGATCATTTAATTTCTTAGGGTTCAGCAGCTGAGTAATGTAACACATAGCATACCACGGTCATGAAAAATGTAGTCTCTTGACCTCAGGCATGGAGCTCTCCAGGGAGCTGCCAGTTGTCGCCTGCTGACTCACTAGGGAAGAAGTGACTCAGCATGCTTTGTGTAGGAATAATGAACTGGGCAGCTGGAATGGGGAGGAAACAGTAAACACATGAATTTTTGTGTGTGTATTTAAGGGAGAGGCACAAGGATGAGACTTGAAATTAAAAAGTCTTCAGTCTTATGGTACCAGAAACTGAACTCTCAGTGCATAGGTAGTTATGCATTGAAACACTGTGCTGGGGTTACAGAGTTCTGCTAGAGTATGGTGAGGACTTTGGTGGCTTACAGCAGGCCCTGGTGAGAATTATTACAAAGTACTGGTAGGATGATACTCAGGTATTCACCTTTGCTGATCTTCATACATACATTATTTACCTTTGGAAATCACAGAATGGTTGAGGTCAGAAAGGACCTCTGGATATCATCTAGTCCAATGCCCCTGCTCAAGCATGACCAGCTAGAGCAGGTTGCACAGGACCACATCCAATCTAGTCTTGAGTATCTCCAAAAATAGATACTTCATAACCTTTCTGGGGCACCTGGTCCAGTGTTTGACCACCTGCAGAGTAAATGAGTGTTTTCCCATCTGTAGGTAGAATTTCACATGTTTTAATCTATGCCCATTGCCTCTTGTTCTGTCAGTGGGCACTACTGAGAGAAGTCAGTGGCTCCCTCTTCTTCATTCCCTCCTCTCATATTTGCACACACAAATAAGAATCCCCTGAGCCTTCTCTACCGCAGGCTGACCACTCCCAGCAATCTCAGCCTCTCCTCATATGTCAGATGCTCCAATCTCTTATTAATTTTCACAGCTCTACATTCAGATAGCTTTAGTAAGCCCATACCTTTCTCATACTGATGAGCTCGGAACTGGACACAGCACTTAGTCTGTATGTTTCATAAAACATCCTAATAGGTTTTTGCAATAGTATTTTATGATTCAAAATAATCATAAGGTTAAGTACCTTGGGATCAATGGGATCAAAAAGAAGGGATCGGATGCTCACATGCTGTAACTAGTATCTATGTTTTAATAAACTGTAATGTTTTTTTCTTGTTTCTCAGTATTTACAATATTGGACTTTATCTAAGTTGTCATCTGTCTATTTTGCATGATTACATCTCATCACATAAAGAAGCATTTATTTTATCTTATTTTCCAACAGATTAACACTATTTTGTTCCTCCCCAAGAGAAGTATTGAAAAATAATATGAAAATATGCTTGTCATATTTTTATAACATTCACTAGAAATTAAATTAGCACTATTTACTTAAATAGATGATGATAAATCACTTTGCCATTACTTATAAAACAATAGCCATCTTTTATTTACTATGGCTTTCTGCAAGTGTCTCTTAGCACTAGTATCCGAAGTTTTCAAAGTATCCTGCTGTTTAGATATTGGACTGTAGGAAGTATACAAAGTAACTTGTAATCCTTGCATTGAAGAATTTGCAACCTAAGGCTATGTCTGCAGTGTATTTTTATTTATTTGCAATAAAAACTATTATGGAGAGTATTTGCTTTCTTATATTTTTATACTGATGAAGGCTCAAAATGCCCTTCATATGACCATTCATTTGTTCAAATAGAACTACCGTTGACTAGAGAATAACATGATGTATAAGCTAGTGTTATGTACTAAAACTCTAGGCAAAATGTGATCTTAATAAACCTACCATGGAGGAGAAAAAGACAGGTAAAAAAAATAAAGGGCACAAAGCTCCAGGTGATACCATATGCCATCTACAGCAACAGGCTGAGGCTTACTCTTGAATCTTATTAATTTGTTTTAACATCTTTCTTGCCCAGTACACAGTTGACCTCCTAATATATCCCTAAACTATCCATGTATATTTACAGTTGGTTTCATTAAGAATCTCAGACTGGAAACACAAGCTAATAATTTAGAAGATATTTCTCTAAAATCACTGCTGATAAGACAATACCATCATAACTGTGATTTAATTTATAAATATATTAAAAATAATTAACTCCTTGCCCTCAAAAACACGAGTACAATGGAGGAAAAACTCCATTTTCACACTAAAGAGCAAGTCTAGTAAGGAATGCCATCCTCTTTCTGCATTCTTAATTAAGAGAGCAACATGAAGATATAATAAAGTACCAAAAGGGCAGAGTTGTCCAGGCCTACCAAATAAAGGCCCTTGGTGACAAAAGCTTTTTTTAACACGCAGCTGTTTTGAAGATAGTAGAGGGGCTCCTACTCATATTAATACTTCTTTGGATTTAATTCCATCATGGAAGACCTGCTGCTAGACTTTGTTTCATAGGAACAAGGGCTAGGCTTGAATTTTAGGGTCATTAAAAAATAATCTCAAGTCCTATCTAGTCATCAGGGGAAAAGAAAGGAGGTGGCCTAAAACTCACTGGATTAACATGCCCTGCTTAGGAGTACAAATCAGATGGCTTAAAAGACAGCACTTTAAAAGGAAAGGGACAACAGAAGGTAAGAACACATTAACCCATATGGGCTTCCCCACAGCATGATGAGTTGCTGTTCTTTGTTTTCCTGGAGATACAATTAGTATTTGGTGCCCGTAAGATGAACAAGCTCACAATTTTCATAACTCACCACACAAAGTTAGGCTGCTTAAATCCACAAATTACAATCTCCAGTAAAGTCCATCACTACAAATAGCTGATTACACTAGAGATTTACAGACGAATTATCAAAGAAGTTATTTGCTTATGAATTGCAAAAATAGTTATGAGAAGAGAGTATCTTAAGTGATACAAAATCTTGCTTTGTATTATTGGACATGTTTAATGTTGAAGACTTTAGTGTAATTACTAAGTAATCCCAGAGGGCTTGTTATGGACCACTCTTGAACCAGATTCCTATTATACAAAGAAAAATTTTGTCTGGACAAATAAATCATTACTGGCCCAGAATCTATAAGCACTAGTGTCCCAATCTGGTTTAATTGCACAGCTGAGGAACTACCCAGGGATACCTCCTTGGAGAACGCTTCCCTGAGGAACTGCTCTGAACACTAGCTCTGGAGCTGGGCACCTGTCACACCAGCAGCACAGGCAGTGCAGACCTAAATTCACATTGATAAATAAAATATACCTGGGCTATCAGGCATATACCTCTGGGGTAAAGGCTGGGAACAGCAAGGGCTCCTGCAGGGCAGCCCGGGAACAGGTCAGACTCATAGGTAGCAGCCATATCCAACCATCAGTCCAGATCAGTAGCCCAGTGATGAGGTAGGTCTAAAGTCAAGCCTGGAAGCCAATCTGCAGGTCGGTATCAGGTCCAGCAATCATGTGGCAGGCCCACTGTTATAAGGCAGGGCTACCATAAAACCAGAGAGTCAGCCTCCAGGTTGGCTCCCGTATCTACAAGGTCCACCACCAGCCATAACTATGGCTGAACTAGAAGCCATCACTCCTCTAATTCAGGCCCAGATCTGAGTTTAAATAGAACTTCTGGGCTCACAAGTGTGGCTGCAGGCTCCAGGTGAGGTTGATTAGGGCCATTAAGGCCTATTAGAGACGTCAGGGTCCTGACAGGGGTGTTTTCTTTTTCCTGGAGAATGAAAAGATTCATATCCATCTTGTTGTGTGAAATAGTTTGCCCGTCTCTGTGCTGCCAGTTGAGAACAGTACCAGAGCTGTAGAGTGATAGTTAGCATGGGGCAAAGTATGCCAGGAGATGTGCTGCATGGATGATTTCCACCTGGGCTGGAGCCCATGGCTTGGTGATGTTTAATGTTGTGATAAAGATGTAGCCAAAGAGCCTCTGCTGGGAGACAGGAGTCAATGACTCTGTTAAAGCTGACATATAGATTCTTGGCTCACTGACAGCAGCTTTGAAATGAATCATCTTGGAGTAGTAACAGCAAGTTAGTCACAAGTTTTTCTTCCCTGATGATAGCTCTTTTAATTATAAGCATACTAAATTGTTTGTCCCGATAAGCACAGTGTCAAACCTGCTACTTCTGATAACATCATGGTTACACTGACTTATGGACTATCAGAGAATGTAGATGTCCCCATTGTGGTCTTCCTTCAGGAAGATTTGTACATTGGTGTAGCTATTTTCATGGTGGGATCATCTCCAACAATGATACAAAGATCTCTAAACTTTCAAGTCGTTGTGAGATGGTGAGGTATCTTTTTCTGCCTAAAAGAGGATTGCTTCCTCTCTGCTTCATATTAAATCTGGAACAAAAATATGAAAGCCCCTATTTATTGATCCTGACCAGAGTTCTCTGACCTTTACTATTAATAAATCCAAACATAGCTTAAAAACAATAGACACTGTGAATAGGAAATGACTTATTGTTTACCTATCTGTCATAAACTTTCCTTGTTGGCTCCCATTCCACTAGTCTAATGGTTCTTTTCCCTTAGAGACATTCTAACCTGTCTCACATGAGAAAACATAGCTCTCTGGTGTATTCACCCCAACAGCAGTTTCAGCAGTGATGGACAGTAACAGCAACTTTTCTGTATAGAAAGTATGTAGTTAAAAATACTGCAGCACTTCTGACATCTGTTCTCCGTACACATCTTCACACTAGATGAAGCTGTATTATCACTGTCTTCTAAAGAACACAAAATCCTACCAGGCCATCTTGTAGAAAGCTGTTCAGGATTTTTTGTTCAATAGTTTGTTTGGCTTATGTGATTTCTTTAGAAAATGTCCTTTATATCTCTACCAGATTTGGAAGAAAAGCTCATCTATAAGAATTGAGAGTGTGATTCTGTTCAAATTTGATGTCTACATTTAGACTTCCAGATGTTTACTACTGTTCAAAATTCCAGACAAAGCAACTGGAGATCTTGGCATGCAGCCAATGGAACTTATACAGTGAAAGAGCTGATAGTTGCTTCACATTTCCTTTGGGATGAGTTGATCTCCAATGGTGAGAAGAGCTTGGCTCAGTAGAATCCTAATAGTCATGTATATGTATACATAAATTTAGATGTCTTAACCTCTACACTGAATCCCTGCACATCTACTCCCAGCAAATGAGTGTGTGGAGTGTGATCCCTGGATCCAAAGAATACAGTGACACCTGTGGTCTGGGTTTTGCATTGAAGCTTCTACTCCACCTCAGTTTTCCCAGTGGGAGAACAATCTACCTGGCACAGATCCAGTAGCTCCAAAGGCAGCAGGAAGGAGAAAGTTCCAAAGGAAGCCCAGCCTGGCCCAGTTCAGACACAGCGCATCCAGTGACTTAGAGAAAGGGGTCAACTCATGGCTTTCTCTTCTTGGATTACTGGCATTGAAAACATTTTGAGGGCAGCTTCAGCATTCTGGCTCATCTGAGCAGAACAGAGTCCAGTGCGGCACCAGAAAGAGAGAGCCAACTGGCTGGGGAAAGAAGGGAGAAGAATCAGGGGACTGCAATCACTTCTAACCTTCTAAATTCAGGCCCAACCGACTAAGAAGCTAGTTTAGTTTCTAACCAGCCATATCCTTACAGGTTGTTCTTGCTGCAGACTGAGAAGCTTCCTTCTGCCTTGGAAGCAGTTGAACTCATGGCAAGTCTATAGAGACGTGCAGGTTGAGTTGTACCTGGTAGTTCTAGTCCTCTGTGTCTGTCAGGGTGGGAGTCACAGTGTGCTCCAGGAGGATCCTCTTGCATCAGCACTGGAGGTGCACCATGAAGCACAGCAGCCCACAGCGCAGGCAGTCTCCATAAAAACACAGACTGAGAATACTCTTTATAGTCTGTGGAAATAACCTACTTCCAAAGAACCATTGTTGTCTTGGTATATAGCACTCTCTAAGACAACAGAATAGTTTCAAATACCACTTGCCCTTCATGAATGTACAGTTGGAGTGATCAAGTGCAAATGGATCACTTTACCTGGACACTGTAGTCAGTGTCTTTGCCTCATAATTTGTCTTGAGTGATTGTAGGCAATAATGTTCATAGCATCCATTACCTTACCAGCTGTTGCCCACCAAGAAGCAATATGGGTTTTAAGAGAAGCAAGCCTTCTGATTTCAAGCATTCCTATATGGGGTGTTTGTGTTAAATTGTCTGCTTTCTTTTGAAGGGCACTAGAAATACACTTTTCACACCTACACTTTTAGAATACATCTGTTGCACAAAGCAGTTTCTAGGGACTTTGACTGTTGAAAGCTTTAGCCCTTGTTCCCAGCTCCATCTCAGCTAACCACCTTTCAGGAGAAGACTTAGTAGAACTAGTATTTTTATTTAACTGCGTTATACTTAAACCTTGAAGCCCAACATACCTGAGTGTAGTCTATCTGGGCATGCCTGGAAAACATATTACACTTACCAAATTCAGAGTAATGGAATTAATTTGATATAAACAGCACATTTTTTCATTTTTTATTTTTCCTTTTGTATGTGGAGGTACTTCTGAAAGTTACTGTCAGATGCTAATGTTAGATACATCTGCTGGCAGCTACCTACAACAAACAGGTACCCACAGATGGAGTTTGCAATGAACATTAGGTGCCTGAGGACTCCTATAAAATCTACTAGATAGTTATCTGCATTGGATTCATGACAATACTTCCATAAAATAGATCCTAAATTACTACTGGCACGGAAAATATAATTTTTTAACTTGGCATAACCATTTTAATTATACATTAAGTACCCAGAAGTTATGCAATTTTCAGATTACAAAGAGAATTTGTTTCAAGCTAGCCAAAGATAATGCTCACTGCCTTATTCCTCCGTTTCACAGTTAAACTATGAAAACCAAAACAAATTAACATTGTGAGGGCTTGGTATGTATTTCTCTTTTGTTCTGTGTTAATTAGAAACAAAAATCGTAGATAAGTCCAATTTACTTTTCACATGCTGAAATAATTTGTTCCTAAAGCCCTAGCCTAGTCTTTTCATATTCCAATAAGTTTTAATGGGCTTTATCATTATTTGAGAAATTCCGTCTCTAGAGAGAACTTTTGGTCATACAATGAATATAAAACTAATGTCTGATTCTCTGACACTACGAAGTCATTTGAACACAGATGACAAACCACTCTAAGTCCTTGCCCTTCAGTGCCAGTTCTGTAAAATGTTCTATTTAATTCTCAGGTAAATGACAGCTTTGGGCAATTTACAGGCAGAGCTGGTAGATGAAAGCAGAACTGTTACAAATTATGGTGTACGTAGTGCTCTGCAGTTTCTATCTCTGAAGAACTGCTACAAAATTATTTTGATCTCATTCCCTTTAGAGTACACAGTAATGCAATGTGTTTTGGAATTTCAATAGTGACTTTCTACCACTGTTGCTACTAAAAATGTTGTTCAAGAAAAACAAAATTTCCTCTCCCTTCTCTGTTTTTCCACTTTGTGTTCAGTCATGTTTCTGGAGACATCTCAAGTCATGTGGAGGTTGTTTGTAGTCATGGCTGCTCTTACACTTTGATCTTGTCTTGTGATGATTTATCTTCTTAGAACATTGAATTATTAACTATGATAAAAAGAATAGTAAGTAATTATTCCTTTGGATTAGCATTGGAAAAATCCATAAAATTGTAGACTGAAACTAGCTTATCAATAAACCTCTGGTATTTCAGTGTACTTCCTCATATTTTTACTCATCATATGTCAAGCAATTTATTTAAATTTTATTAGTGCCAAAGTTTAAAAATTGGAGATTAGGGGAAAAGTTAACCCAAATTTTTATTTAATTTAAAAAATTTATTCTGATATTAAATCTAAAAAATAGGACTTTGACAGCTGAAATTATAGCAATGTCTAGTGGATGTGCCATATTAACTAATATCTGATTAAGATGATGTGAAGTTAACTTAGAACTTCCATGGAGCAAAAATAATACACCAATTATCCTAAATCAGCAACAAACTAGTTCTTACAAAATCATAGGAAAATTTAGGTTTGAAGGGACCTCAAGAGGTCCTTCTCAAAGCAGGGCCAGACCACATCGTTCAGGGCTTTAACCAGTCCAGGTTGAAAATCTCCAATAAGGAGACTACACAAGCTTCTCTGGGAAACCTGTTTCAGTACTTGACTGTTCTCATGGTGAAAAGATATATCCTTATACTCATTTGAAGCCTTTTTTATTTCAAGGTTTGAAAGAAAGCTGCTTTTAGCCTTTGGATAGATGGCAGCATTACACATAAACTATCACACTCTTATTTATTCATACTAAGCGACTTGAGGTACTACCTCAACATAAGTAATCAAGCTGTGACAGATGTCATCAAGTTTTAGTATAAAATGTGGGTTTCCAGTTCTAAACGGAATAACTTAGCAGAAACAGCAGCTTCCAAAAATCTGTAAGTAGCTATAAGCATACCCTACAGTTCTACTTATCACATCTGCCATAACAAACCTGCCAAAAATTCAGGAAATCAGTGGATCTGTCAAGATGGAGAACTGCTTTTTGAATGCCTTATTTATAACCAAATTAAGCATTTGACTATAGCCTCCTGCTTGCTAAGTTCTTCTGTCAGTAGAAAAAGACATGCAGCAGACCTTTAATAAGCCTCTGTTTGATGAGAAGATTATGTTACAGCTTAGTGATGTACTAACAGAGAAGCCTAGTGAAAAATGCTTGAGCTGAAGGAAGTCTCTGCTTTTTAAGAGCTATCATAGAAAAAAGTGAGGTATTTTCATGTCAGATACAGTTTTGTTATGATATTCAAGCATTTCTTTCCCACTTAACAATATGGAGAAATACTGTCAAATACAAAATATTTTGCAGAACCATTGAACACTACTTCCCTAAATCATTATGCAGACAAGCTGAAACACAAAAATGGAAACTTGAAGACTTAGAAGTTTTCCCATATTCTGAAATACTGCACTTTGGGGTATGTACAACTAAAGGACAAACTGTTGTATTTTATATGAGTACAAGTGTTAATTGCAGCAAAGGTCCGCATTGCTAATGCTTGCTTATTTTTGTCAATTCATTTAGCCTGACAGAAATGGTGGGAACATCTTTGAAAACATGCTCTTTTTTTATTCTGCCAAAGTAAGAATAGAAGGATATGGCACAGAATTTACATTTAGAGCATCCTTCAACTACCCATAAAGAAAGGTGAAATCTGGCTGTGTTTTAGTAATTGAATTTTTTTTGGTGAGAAATAAAGAAAGCATAAGAGGTCTAGCTGAACATGAAGTGAGGACATAGTTAAATGGTAAGTCTACATGAATAACATACAAATAAAATAAAATGAAAGGGCAATCATCCAGATATTTCGTAAGCTACTAATGTTACTAGGAAGTCTGGAATATGGCCAAAGACAGGATACACGTCCATGGTCCCTGATGGTTGCTTTGTTCCTTGTAAAAATCACTGTGTAAACACATTATCGACACCCTTGCAAAATATGTTTATGGATTGTCTTTTTGAGGATTGCATGCAAGGCAGAAAACCTCTGGCTGATGAAGCAGCAGTATTTAGATCCAGAAAAGTTTATAAAAACAAGTATTTAGTCTTCATGTTTTATGTAAGAGTTCGTCAAAATCAGATAAGGCGAAAATAAGATTAATTGGTTTGACCTGAAAACAAGGGTTAGATAAAGTCCCGTAGTATGACCAAATTCTTTTTATTTGTAACCTAGAAGACCCCCCAAGAACCATCACTAACAGAAACCTATGGAATGGAAATTGCACAGGGAGAGCCAAAAAAAATAGTGATATATATATTTTGAGGTATTGGATGTTTTGGGTTATTGCAACAAGATGTGGAGAACTTGAGGAAGAACAGCAGGAAAAAACAAGCAAGTTAGATCTAAAGCCACACAATGTCCAAAGTTGGTTTTGACATGTAAAATACCGTAGCATTTTCTTGCCATTTCTGTCAGCTGAGAATTCAGATCAGCGTGTAAAATATTACACAGAATAATTGAATTTACATTCAACTTAGCAATCTAATAGGCAGTTAGACTTCTGAATAGTGTAAAATATGATTCTGTTTTAATTTCATGGGAAATATTTTACCATTTACATGTGAAATTTGTATATTGAAAAAACCAAGCTATTACGAAGACATTATTTTTACATTGAAATGTTGTGAGAGGCTACCACATTACCCTTGTTTTAGATATGACTAATGAGTAGAAAATTACCCACGTTTGTCATAACAGGAGTTAAGCCTGATAAAATCAGAGCAGACAAAGAAAACTTGAGTTTGCGGAACTTGTAGGTCAGATGGGGCAGATTGTGGAAGAAAAATATTCAAGGGATGATGCCCACTGCCAGAGGTTAGGGAACATGTGGTGGCTCTGGTTTGATACCAGCTGATGGATGTGGTAGCACACAATTTAATAGGCTGTGCAACAACTGTAAAAAATGCAGGAACATTTGCAGCATGTGGTTTCCTTGAGTTGTATCCATCCATCATCATGTAATTCCAGAGCACTTTTGCAATCCAATGCAAATGTTTAGTAGTCTAAGATGGTTTAAGCAATGCAATATAAGTATTATATATGTAATTATACATACACCTTACTCTGTAATAGGACACTGTGTGTTAATCAACATTTTAATTTGCTTTCTATGGCAGACTATGTGACTCTTCCAGAAGCCTGAAATCTGACCTGGCTTTTGAGAATTTAATCATAAATCTGCATTTTGTGTTTGTTCAGACAGATGGATATTTCCTAAAACCGTATTAGAAGAATTAACATTCGTTATCCTGTTGCCTGTGTAATTTATCCAACTTTGGAATTAAAAGCTTTTGAGGATATACCCATTCTTGTTTATTAGCTTGTCTACATAGATTTTATGCAGTTAAACACCATAGACATGACATGCATTAAATAACACAGGCTTTGTACACTAATAGGCTCCCCATAAGCATTCAGTTTGAAAAACTTGAGAATTTATTTTACTGGAATGGCCATCAAGAAAGGATACATGTATTTTATCTCCAGCCCTTTTAAGAATTATGTAAGAGATTAATCCAGTGTTCTCCTCTAGTCCTCCAATAGCATCATGATTTGAAACCCTGCTTTCAGCTATCAGGATGAGACGTGATGCTTTCCTTTTGGGCATTATAGGGCCCTCTTGAGAGCTGGATGTTGAGTTGGGAATAGCAGTTGCCATAGATTCATTAGCAGATTTATTGAACCATTTTGCATCTGAGAAAAGATGTCAACATCTGAAATAGTAGCTGGAATTAGAAATTTACCTAATGTGGGGAAGAAGGAACTGGCATTTTGCTTGAGGTGAGTACATATTTCTCAGAGCTAGGACCCTCCCCACCCAGTAGAAGAAAGTGGCATGTTGCTTCCTTCAGTTTTAAGGATTTATGGCTAAGAGTCTTCTGAAAGTAAATTTTGAATGCCTTTCACATTCTACAGGGGTGTAGTCATTCTGGGCTGGAGTTAACTTTCCCCATAAGAGCCCATATAGTGCTGTGCTTTGTATTTACAGCTACAAAGGCATTGATAACACACCTGTGTTTTGGCCACTGCACTTTCATTGTATCAAGACTGTCTCTCCAAACTGCCCTCCCTTCAAAGGCCAGTAGGTTAGGGGTGGGCAATAGTTTAGAGGTGACATAGCCAGAATAGCTAACCCAAATTGACCAAAGGGGTATTCTGTACTGTATGATGTCATGTTCAGCAATAAAAGCTGCATTTGTCTTCCAGAGCAACTGCTATGCATAATGAAGCCCTACTTCCCAGGTAGTGGCTGGACATTGCCAGCTAATGAGAAGCAGAGAATGAAATATTTTTGTTTTTCTTTGCTTTCATGCATAACCTTTACTTTTTCTTTGTTGGACTGCCTTTATCTTTACCAGTTCTTTTTCATCCTATTTTCTCCCCTCCTGTCCTGCTGAGGAGGGGGAGCGTGGGTCAACCCACCACAAGGGTTAAAAGCGGATCTAGTAAGTGCAGGCTGAAAAGACAGAAAATTATGTCCTCAGCCTCATATCTCAACACAATCAGGATATTAGAGAAAGTTAATTGAACCCTCTTTTCCTTTCTTGCCTCCCCAAAACTCCTTATCTCCTTTTGGGAATCACAGAGAGTAGAACCTTATATTTTTCAAGTTACCTACTAGCCAAAACTATTTCCTAAAATATAACTTCTTCTCCTCCCTACCCTCTAGGCAGAATCCCAGGACAAGACATGTTTTCTCTTTTAGCAGCTTGGTTGGATAGGGTAAATGAACTTCTCCCTAGTCCTAGATTTGCTTGTGGGATCCTCTTTATCCACACCTCAATCTTTGCAGCTCTTTAGGGCTTCTTGGGCATTTTTGAGTCTTTTAAGTCACTCCTAAGAGGAAATATGTCTAAGTCATATTTCTAAGTAAACTTGGGGTTTAAAAAGCTGTGATACATGATTTTTTTTAATCTGGTTTTGCATTCATATACTTTTAGTTAAGAAAGAAAACTGCAGTGTTTCTTAAAGAATACTACAAGCCTCATGTGAAAATTAACCCCTGTCATCATCCTAGGACAATTTTTAACCTCCCTTGCTATCTGAGTAGTTCAGTAAGCAGCCTTTAGAGGGAGGAGACCTCTTATGTAAAACAAATCCATGATAGATCAACCGTTTGATAAAAATTAGCATTTGTCATCCACCTTTGTCTTGTGTAAGCACCTGATTTCTCCTCTGTTCAAATGCAGCTAGAACAATTAAAGGAAATAAACCTTTCACTCAGCTTTTTATCGTGCCATATTAATCATCTCTTAATCCCATGATAAAAGCTTTCAAATTCATCTGCACAGTTCTATTTAGTTTCTCATATATAAATTTAATATTCATCATATACTCAGGGTTGTTCAGAAAGGATCCCAAAAATGTTGCCACAAAACCCATCAGGCTTTCTCATTCTCTTTGTGACCTTAGGGCTGTCAAGTTCTTCATTTTCTTGAGTTGCATAGTTAGAGTCTTTGTTAGTTCATGTAAGAGCTGTAAATTTTCAGCCCTGTGAAAAGTTCAAGGGTAGAGGAAACCTCCAAAATTCATCTTATGGTCCAGTCTACAGCAAAGCGGAACATCCCAGACATATCCAGGCTAGTGCAGAGCAATCTCATTCAGTCAGTGCTAGAGAGCTGCAAACATCTCTATGAAATTACAAACAAGGAAATTAGTTTGGCTGAGAAATGGCATGCCATGGCCAAGGCAGAATATCACATTAGAATAACTACACCATTTCCTCTTCATGACAATATGTTTTTAGAGTTAGCTTAGATGTCTTCATACAGTTCTGTCTCGCAGTACTTGTTTAGCCTCTAATGCGCTTCAGAAAGAATATCTTTGCTTTGTATAACTATTTTTCAGGTGCTAACGTGTCATCTTTGCATATCATACGTTTTAGCAGTGGCATCTGCAAAGCCCTGGAGGCAAATGAGATTGTGAATGTAAATATTAACACTTGCGATGATTCAGGTGTTAGATTTCTTAAAGGTTTCATGCAAATGGTAGCTTGTGTCAAGCTGCTTTGTGCAGTAAGGCATGGATGATGGATTGTCTATAAATATCTCTGTATTACAAAATGTAGACATCTGTGAGGTTTGCATAAGTATACAGGGAACATGCTGTAGTAAGGTTTTCATGAGAAGAAAAAACCTGCAATTCTTGATATACTTGTGATTTTCAG
Source organism: Eurystomus gularis (assembly GCA_013400335.1). Classification (NCBI taxonomy): domain Eukaryota; kingdom Metazoa; phylum Chordata; class Aves; order Coraciiformes; family Coraciidae; genus Eurystomus; species Eurystomus gularis. Next base: position 133,720 of record VZZY01012767.1, read on the forward strand.
TTATTCCTTTTAAAATAGTACCTTTAGTACTATTAGTACTAATATTATCTTTGGAAAGTAGAACCCTGAATTCTTTCTGTCACTTTGAAAATACAGGAGTAGGTTTTAAAGTAAATCCTACTGAAATGAATCCTCTAGGGAAGAGTGACAATTTCATTTTTCGACCCTGTATTTATGTGTTATACTTTAGCTGCACATAGGTAGTATTTGAAAGAGTCCACTAACTGTTTTGTAGAGATTTGCACTGTATACAAAATAAAGTAGAAACAGATATTAAAGAACTAATTTCACTGAGGTCTGGATACAAATAAATGAAATAAATGAAACCTCAATATCTGCTGTATGTATTATTTTATTGTACTCATATGTGTGTCTTGAGTAAAATCTAATACAGAAATACTTCACCTTTATTTCGGATATTATGGAGCTCTTGGCAACATGGACTGTATATTCAGGAAACAAGAAAACAAGTACAGCTGTCAGTATGGAAATGCTACAAAAGAAAACAGAATCTGTTCTACTTCATTGTAGTCCGTACTTAAAAAGTTAAACCACTTTGTTTTGTTCTATTTATTCCATGTCTTTTTTCCTCACCTCTGCATATTACTCCAGCTTTTAATCTTTACAGGGCTTGCTCTAAAGATACAATCTGGTTACTAGCAGTGCCCTTTGCACACATCCTACCAACAAAGAAACATTTTAATCCACACAGATGACAACAGGCTTTATTTTTCTTTTCCATAAAACCAATGAACTCCAAGTCTGCAAGTAGTCATAAATTAAATGCAGATTTTAATATTTATATAAGGAAGCTGTTGTTTTTAGAGAATGAGATTAACCAGAGTGGTCACAGAAAACTCAGAATAACAAATGCCATGCTCCCAGTAAAGGTCTAGATTTTTATGACATGAAAATAGTGGTCTGCCCAAAACAGAGTTGTATTTCCCAGAAGATAAGGAATTATATTGCACTTTCTTTGTAAAACATCAGACATCTATCAACTGCAAATTACCTTAGGGAGCTATTCAGTAAATTCTCCCTCTACAATTTCACATTTTCCTTTGCATAGAGTACTCAAAATTTATAAATGCAACAAGGTGATCCAAAATATTTTATTGTAAAAAGAACATGTCAATGCACAGGTCTACTAAATGGACCTATTTGGTGAATTAGACCTGTATTTATATGCAAAAGCAACATTTTAAAAGTTGAAACTTCTCTGTAAAAATAAGAGCGCATTAAAAAGAAACTTATGGTTTGTACTGCCAGGATTTTATTCTGAAGAATTAGATATGAAAGAAGATTTACTCTGCTAAAAGGAAGATAACTTATTGCCAAAATATTTATGCAACAGACTTTAGGAGTATAGAAGATTGCACTGATTTAAGAATAATTTTTTGAGAATATTAAATTAAAACAAATATCTAACATCCTGTCTCTGGAAGCAGAGGATATAGGATCTAGATGTGAAAGGGAATAAAGCTTTGCCTGTTTTGTAAATTTTTCCATGTTCATTCAAGCTAATTCAATGCTTCCAACGACATAGATTTCACACCCTTAGGCTACTGAATCATCAAAGAGACCTCTCACATCTCACTACAAGAAGTGATGGTGCTACACAAGCAGGTCACAATAGTGTTTGTTTGCGTATTTTCCATAATGAGTTCTTATTTAGTGTGCCTTGAACATGGTAGACAAGCATGACTGCTTGTTGCAGCACCAGGATGAACGTTCAGAGCAAATATGTGTACATACTCAAAGGCCCACTCTTCCTCTTCTGTTCTTTTCAAAGGATTGTCATGGTTTAACCCCAGCTGGCAACTCAGCATCACACAGCCGCTCACTCACTCCCTCTGTGTTGGGATGGGGGAAAGAATTGGAAAGTAAAAGAGAGAAAACTCGTGGATTAAAATAAAGACAGTTTAATAGGTAAAGCAAAAGCTGTGTGTGCAAGCAAAGCAAAACAAGGAATTCATTCACTACTTCCCATGGGCAAGCAGGAGTTCAGCCATCTCCAGTAAAATATGGCTCCCTCACATGTAATGGTTACTTGGGAAGACAAACGCCATCACTCTGAATGTCTCCCGTTCCTTATTCTTGCCCCAGCTCTATATGCCAAGCATGATGTCATATGGTGTGGAATATCCCTTTGGTCAGTTGAGGTCAGCTGTTTCAGCTGTGTCCTCTCCCAACTTCTTGTGCACCCCCAACCTCCTTGCTGGTGGGAAGGTGTGAGAAGCAGAAAAGGCATGGACTCTGTGTAAGCACTGCTCAGCAATAACTAAAACTTCTCTGTATTATTAGCACTATTTCCAGTCCACTCAATATGATCCAGGTGTCTGGATTTCCCTTAGGCTTGGTTTACATTCTTCTAAATACTTGTAGCTTCTCCTGGCCTCAATGGAGGTGCAAGTTGTAAAATAGCTTTACTATTTTAAAAATATATTATGTGGACTTACTGCAACAAGTGTAAGCATATGACAGGTGCATGATCAATGGCATTTTATTATTAGATGTCACCACAGGGATATTGCAAGAGATATCCATCAGTCCAGTCCACAAAATTATGATTCTTTAAGGCGTTTCGAAAGGATAAAATCTAACAATCCAGTGATTTACATTTAATATTAGAACCTGCTGCAGAGAAAAATAACTAAATGCTAGAAATACCATTTGTTAATTTTGTATTTCCACTATTTTCTTGTTGATCTTTTATTTTATACTGTGTTCTACTTCTACTCTTTATACCTTGTCAGAAATAAATATGAAGATAAAAATGATACTCAAAGACACTTCTGCAACATCAGCTTGAATACACAGAACTCTTTTAAAAATTTTAGATCTTAAGCAATTTTTTTGATGAGAGTCTGCCTTGATGAGACTCATTTGATAGATTAATTTTAAAAAGGTATTTCTTTGTTATATAAATCCCATTTCATGTGAGCTTTTTTCCGTCATACTGGCAGAAATAAAAACCTGCAAACTACTGTGAAGACTGAATATGAAAAAATTACTGGTAAAGATTAACTTTTGGTAAGGATAATAATTTGATTGAAATCCATGTGCAAATTTTTGTTATCACATCTTTTTTTGTATATTGTTATGAAATTGAAAACCTTCTTGCACATTTTTTCACACACCCTTAAAGCAAAAAAAATGGAACTCCCAAAAGAGAGTTGCTTAATGCTAAGCTTCATTTAGCACTGTTAGCTGCCACAGTGGCCAAAATTAAGTACTTTTTCCCCAATACTTAAATTTTTACTAATGTTGCTTTTCAGCTGAAAACAATAGCTAAATTGCTTTAAAATCACTTAGTCAGCAGTCAGTCAATGTTTGTTTTATATAGACTTTTCCACTTTTTGTTAAACTGAACAGAATGGAAGTGTGATTTTGTAGAATTCAGGATAATACCAGCCCAATTTAACCAAATTCTAAGGCTTTGAGACTGGTTGGATCTTGATATAATGAGTCACGTTCCATTGTTCTAAGCTGTTCTCAACAATAGCTTTAGTGTTTGCATTAAGAAATAAATAGGAATTGTATGTACTTAAGACATACAGAAGACAAAAAGAATTAAAAATAGGGAAAATGCATACCCACTACTACATGGGGGCAGGGAACTTGCTGGCAAAAGACATGGAAAAAGCTAATATACACAATGTCTTCTTTACAAAGAGTCTTTAATGGTTAGACTTGTCTTCAGTAATCCTAGGTCCCTGAGACTGGAGCAAGGAAGACACACTTTGCAGAGGAGCTTCAGTTTGGGGAACATATAACAACATATCTACATTAACATACTTATAGAAAAACTAATAGAATACAGGCTATGCAAATGGTCAATGAGTTGGGCTGAAAACTGACTGAACTGCTGGCATCACAGCATTGTTATCATCAGCAGCACAACATCCAGTTGGAAAGCAGTCACTAATTGTGTAACCCACAGATAAATACTGGGACAAATCGCTATTATCACCTTCATTCACGACCTGGATGATGGAATACAGAGTACCTTCAGCAGATTTGCAGATGTCACAAAACAGGGAACAGTGACTAATACATCAGTGGGTCATGCTGCCATCCAGAGGGACCTGGACAAGCTGGAGAAATGTGCCAACAGAAACCCCATGCAGTTCAACAAAGGCAAGTGCAAAGTCCTGCACCTTGGGAGGAATAACCCTAGACACAAGTACAAACTGGGGCTGATGAGCTAGAAGGCAGCTATACAGAGAAGGAATTTGATGTCTTTGTGGACAACATGCAAAACATGAGCCAGCAAAGTGTCCTTACAGTAAAGAATGCCAAAAGTTTCCTGGGCTGCACTGGGATAGGTGTTGCCAGCAGGTCAAGGTAGGTGATCCTTCCCATCTACTCAACACTGGTAAAGTGACATCTGGAGCTGGGTTCAGTGGTGTGTTATCCAGTACAAGAAAGACATGGACTTAGTTGAGTCTGGTGCATGCCATGAAGATGACAAAGGGATTGGAGCATCTGACACATGAGGAGAGGCTGAGATTGCTGGGAGTGGTCATCCTGGGGAAGAAAGGGCTTAGGGGGATCTTATCCATGTGTGCAAATATGAGAGGAGGGAATGAAGAAGAAGGATCCACTTGCTTCTCTCAGTAGTGCTCACTTATGGGACAAGAGGCAATGAGCACAAATTAAAAAACATGAAATTCCACCTGAACATAAGAAAACTTTTACTGTGTAGGTGGTCAAATGCTGGACCGGGTGTCTCAGAAAGGTTACAGTGTCCATTGTTGGAGATACTTAAAACTGGATAGGAAATGGTCCTGGGCAACCTGCTCTAGCTGATCCTGTTTGAGCAGGCAGATTGGACTAGAAGATCTCTAGAGGTACTTTCCAATCTCAACCATTCTGTGATTCTCTGATGCTATAGATCAAGACCATCTTTGAATTATTTTCAACAATGTTTAAAATTCTTTGAAAAATGTCTTCTGGCATTATGACTGGTATGGAAGGAAGTTTAAAGCAGGAAAAATGTTCTGGCAGCAGCCTTCATTTGCCTGTTTATAGTAGTTAGTATTTTGCTTATTTTCTCTCTCTCTATAATTTCTAGCTTGGGAGACAAAACTTTAATTGAGCGTATTTAGATGGAAAAATTTAGGAAGATTTCCTTTACCCTGGTATGCCTATAGAAATATTGCAAAAAGTGCTTAAAATACATCTATTGGGACTACATTAATAGGTTTTAAACACTAAAGATATAAACATATCTTTTTATGAAGTTTCTTTTTATGATTTCTTGTTTTGAAAGAAGGATTTGTTCAGTCTCTGCAGGAAATATTTTAGTTATGCACAACATTTATTCAAAACAGGTGACAACATGTTAACTTGATGTACAGTGAATTCAAGTATAGAGAGTTGAGAAATGAAGTCTATTCATGTTTCTGTATGTATCTGTCAGTGTGTACGTGTGTATGCTTCATAACAAAATGAAACACAATATCATTTGTATTTTAATGCCTATAAATATTTAAGGTTACAGTTTAAAGCACAAATGGAAGTCACATCTAGGCCATTGACAAGGAGCAGTTCATCATTTTGCTTAAAAGAAGTCTTAAAAAATTGTGAAAGTTGAAATATGACTCTTTTAAGACAGTAAAAAAATAAAAACAAGATACAAAGGAAAATATAGGATAGCAGTACTTGAATGGTGAGTTTATGGCTTGAGCAATCTACAAATACCTGCATCATACCAACAAGTTGATAACTCATTACTGATGGAATCATATAAAATAACTGTAAAAAATAGCACAATAAGTGATTTTTGCTGGTTAGTGCACAGAAAGAAAAAAAATTAAATAATATGATAATAAATTACAACAAACCTATGGTAATGCCACTGCCAAATAATCAAAGTAGGTTTCTGCTGGAGACAAAAAGGTCCTATTTGCAATATACATTCAAATGGCAACTTCTTCAAAGGAGCTATAGCATATACATTGTACCAATAGCTTTGGTCTCCCAATGACATTCTAATTTTCTCACCTGGTAGAATACCACGGAATAGGAAAGCCTAGGCTGCTACCACAGAAGCGGTGCAAAACCTCTCAGAAGTGGGACACATTTTTTGATGCTTTAATTAGATTTGTTTATGTGGCTGAGATATGACAATCTGAATCATTGGTTTGTAAGACACTTACTTTGATGGGTAAACAGTAGCTGAAGTTCCAACCGCTTCCAAAGTTGTTCCACCTTTAGGTAGAGATTTTCCAATGTGCCTTTCTTTCTATTATCTTCAATTTTCATACATTTATGTATGAACATGTAAATTATAGAGAAGATACTCAACTATACAGATATATTTTACTATACAGTAAAATCTTCTTTATATTTCACTGACTTAAAAGCTAAAAGGAAAACAATCCTAATCTGATTTTAATGTCCCATGCAGTTGCATTTTATTTAGTTATCACACTTTTGACGCACTAACTTGTATGTCACTAAGCCATACACGTATAAACAAGTACAGACTAAATCTAGAAGGTGTACCTCAGCACCTCAATAAGGATATACATAGATGTAAAATACACTTTATTTATGCATGGTGAAGTGCATGATAAAGACATATTTTCCATGAAAGCCTAATGACAGACTTCCAGGAACCAGAGGGCAAAATATAATTATTATCATCCCAAATCTGCACTGATATATCCCGTTTCTTACTGATATCACATGAACTATGAGTTCACAACTTGTTTAATTTTCCTTCAAGACAGTTAAATCTGAAAATTCTCTCACCTTTGGGAAATTAACTTTTTTGAAGAATTAATTGTATACACTACTTATCAAGATGCTTCTGTTTTGCTATATTGAAGGCATTCAATTTGTGATTACTTTTTTCTTATAGCACAAGGCACAGTTCAGGACTTCTTTGTTAACCATCACAAGGAGTTCATAACAGTGTGAAGGATGTAACAGTGTCTTTCATAGATGTGCAGCAAGAATCAGTCAAAGCTTGTCGGTCACAAACAAAGATTTGGCAGAATAATCACTTCTATTACCTGGGCTCCACCTGCTTTCTGAAATTCAATCAACTTAAACCTAGAACTACAGTGTAAGTAACCCAAATGCTGTACAGTATGAAAAATGACAACTGGAGAAAGAAGAGAGGACCAGAGAAGATAATTGTTAGGACTGAGACAGGAGATGTAACAGTAGAGTCCTTACAGAGATAAACCTTATAAGAAATGATGTAGAACCCCGAGGCTTTGATGTCTGGATGGAATTGGCTGGGGAAGGGGGACTCTCAAAAGAAAGATATTTTCTTGGCCACCAGCAGATCTGAAACCATAGTGAAAACAAAAGATCTTGAAAATGAGATTCACACTTTTGCAGGAAGCTACATTTCCAAAAGGGAACAGATAGGGTTGAGACTAGCAGACGGGTAGGTCACAGAACAACTCTGATGAATCTTAACCTTATAGTTGCAAAAGTAACTGTAGAACTTTGTACATTGTTTGCTTGTTTGTTTGTTTTTAGCAAAGATCCAATAGTTATTTGAATCAGGTTTTCCAGGCAACAGAAAAGATTACTGTAATATGTAGCTTTTTCTAAGTCTAAATCTGGCACAAGTTTATCAACTGTAAAGAACTCACCCACCACCCCATGCCCAAACATTGTTCCTTAGAACCTATGAATTCAGGCAAAGCTGGTTTTGTAGCATCCCAACACATCCCATAAAAATATGGCTAAATGTTCCACCTAACAGGAAACTTCTTTCTTACCGATGATGAAACTACTGGCTCATTTCCAGTGCTTCCTTCTTTTTTTGTTTGTCTAGTGGAGCGAGTAGGGGGAACTCCAGAAAAAATTTGTTGATTTTTTTCTTTCAAGTTAACCTTTATACTTGGATAATTTCATGTAATATTTATTCTAATGTGTATCGTCATTAATGAAGACAAGCTAAAGTATTTCGTAATGATGCCTATTCTAGCCTTCCACTCCTTTTTCCAGAGAAATACCACCTAATGCAGAGTTACAGACAAGGAAGTGAGAAGCTTTCTTGACAGCCAGTTCTCCCTGCAGTTCTTTGTTCCATTGCTTGAGAGTTTATTTGCTTGGCAGTTCATTGGTTTAGATACACTTATGATTGCAGTTTCATTGTGAGAACTGACTCACCAGCATTTCGACTCCAATATTGTTTTGTGGCTGTCTGACACCTAAGTTGTACCTGGAGATTTTCTAGTTTCCTTTTAGTGCAAATAGAGCACCAAAATGTCTCAGGTCTTTGACGATGCTTCCCTTTGCCGCCCTCTTTACTGCTTCTTTAGGAGAACTTACCACCTTGTGACTTTAATCAGTTCTAGGGGTCCAGATGATTCTCTTTTCTTTTGGGTTTAGTTGCGGTTTTTTTGGACTTGGTCACCACATATGGTATGAGAAAATCCTTTGAGGTAGAATTATCTGGTCCTTTCCTTACACAAAGACAGAAAAAAAAAACACAACCGGTGTCTAAGTTTGGGTGTGCTACAACATAAAATATTAAACCTCCACAAGTAAGTTATTTAAAAAGGAAAACCCCAAATCTCCTGGGCAAAGGAGACTAGAATTAAAAGTTCAAAACAAACTAGTACCCTGACAGTTGAGCCCTTGCAAGGACACATCCTTTCCTTCAACCGTGCTGTCCCTTCCAGAAACTTTCAGTAGGTTCCCAGGTTTCCACAAACTCCACAGTTCCTTCTGTGTGTCCTGCTTTATTTTGCTTCTGAGTCTTAAATTCGGACCTACTTCTTGTTTCAGAAAGGCCTCTTGACTATTTCAGGAGCAAAACTCCTGTTCATCTCAATGCTTCATGCTCCCATTCTACTCTCTGTCCCTGGCTGCTTGCCCTATGCTTCTGTCCAAGGACTTCTCTGCACTTGGATGTGCTCAGCTGGTCTCAGCGGAGGAACAAATTCCTCTTCCAATATGTAAAAGGTGGCACTAAAAGCACAGCAGCCATGCCAGGGAGTGTCTCTCTCTGTTAGCTACAGTCTTGTGACAAAACACACAATTTGCATTTATACGGTACAAGTTGTGTCAGTTGTCACACAAAGGCTGAAAGATCCTCGTGGTTGGATCAGGTTTCAGTCACCCTGAAAACAAGAAGGGAAAGCACAGAAAGTAGATTCTAACTGATTGTTGTTAAAGATTAATATAAATGGGTAGCACAGGCATAAGGGGACACAGTCAAAAAGTCCAAGGTGCAGAATGAATAAGAGAGACACAAGGCTTAATATTGACTCAGAGAAGAAACTTTGTTCCTGTGGCAGGACGGAGAGATATTATCTTGATTTGACTGTATGCTTCATGTTCTCTTTTTTTTTTATTTACTTACTCATCTGTAGTCAGACAATTGATACAGGTGCAGCAGAGAAAAAAGTGTTTACACTGTTTCAGTAAAGGAAGAATGAGTTATAGGGTAGCTGGATGAGTTGCAAATACTTTGAAGGCCTAACACAGGGGTCCTCAAACTTTTTAAACAGGGGACCAGTTCACTGTCCCTCAGACACTGTCGGAGGCCGGACTATAATTTGGAAAAAAATGAACGAATTCCTATGCACACTGCACATATTTTATTTGTAGTAGTGCACAAAAAAAAACAGGAAAAAGAATGCCGAATCCGGCCTGCGGGCTGTAGTTTGAGGACCCCTGGCCTAACAGAATTTTATCCAAACGTATCTACTAAAAGCCAGGAACTAGTGATCCCTAGGCTAGTCCCTTCAATTTCAGTTCCAAAAACAAACAAAAGAAACATGCTGAAACAAACACAAATCTTTTCTAATCAAATAGAACATAACAAGGAGATAAGTAACAATCAAGATGGACTTCTCCAAATACGCCGCTTTTTTAAAAAAATTACTGCTCTACTTTGACGACGTAGCAAACTTTTTTGGAGGGAGGGACTTGGCAGATATTATCTATCTTGATGGTACTACATACAAGGCACTCTCATGAGGAAGCTAGGGAAATGATGACTGGATGAAGAAGTTGCACAACTGATTGGAAACATATATTTGCAGGAACAGTTATTCATGTTTCATGGTCAGACTAGTAGCTAAATAAAGTAGGTTTCTATGGGGATGTCTTCTGCTCCTATGAGTGTTTGACTATTAGCGAGCTGGATGAATGGAGGAATGGCTGCATGCATTTTTGAGATAAATTTAAAATTCAATATCATCTTGACAAATCAAAACAATGGACTGGCAAACACATACTATAATTCAGTAGGATAAATGTAAAAATCTATCTTTACAGAAATATTTGGCTGTACAAATATAGCTTGAGGGAGAATGCATGAATACTTCAGAGTAACATATATTGTTATAGTAAATCACATGCTAAAAAATAGGTGAATCTCTCATATTGTTAAAAAAACCCCAAAAGTAATACATTAATCAATATATCAAAGTAGTTTCTGTGAAATGCATGTACATCTGTGCTATCTGGTGCTGTATTATAGAGGTTTTGAAAAATTATTTGCAGTAAATTCTTGAAAGAAAATCATTATTAAATTCTTGAAAGAAAATATTTAATCCAGAGGAAAAAAAATGTAGAAGGAAGCAGTGAAAAATAAATAAATAAAAAAGAAATATTTTAAAATGTATACTACAATAAAAGTAAGCACCAAGAAAAAGTCTCCAATAAAAAAAAGAGTGAGGTGCAGGAAAGGTCACCTTGGGTTGTTGATTTTCCATGGCTGGAAGATGTTAAAGAAAGGTTGGATAAGTGTTTGACATGATTTTGTCTTTGGCTGGGGAAGACTTACATGAAGATAAGGAATAATTAGAGAACTGAACTGCTTTGCTTTCCCATCCACTATGTCAATGAAAAGTTGGCTTGCTAAAATTGTTTGTAACTTTTATAGCTTCTCATCAATAGAATCTATTTTGTGCAATAATATTGCAGGTCTTTTTTTTCCTCCCTTGAGAGCTTATTTTGAAACACTCTGCAAGCACTTATTTTGAAGATTGAAAGGGGAAGCAGTTCTCTAAGTATAGACTACCACCTACTATCTGGAACGATTTATATACACAATAGATTGTGATGTCTAATTACAAATTTGTGATAGTTGATACTGGATCTCAGAGCTCTCACTGAACTGCTCAAAGAATATTTTTAGATAAACACAGAATAAATGGGAACTCAGTCTCAAGGGAGACTTTCTGAAGTTACCAGGCTCCAGCTAACCACTCTAGGAAATAGTAATGCTGAATAAGCGGGCCATTTGATAATAATTTTAACTTTCAAGATAGTTTTGGGGGTTCTGGCTGTTATAACCCCAGTTGCCTTTAACATAAATTAGGTGCAGTTAGTTAAATTAACTTGATTAATAGATTTCCGAACAGTTAGGTCATATGGAAATGGTCAACCAAAATATGCAAGTTATCATTTCTGCTTTCATTCCAAATATCATGTGCTGTAAGCCAGCTAATGCGGAACAAAAAAAATACCTAGCAATGAAAAGGATATAATAATTTTATATGGGGAAAATAATGAATGTATATGAAAAAGACTGGATTTTAGAAACAAAGGTTTTTAACATACCAAGGAATCAGGGGTGCATTGTTATTGGTCATACATTCAGGCTTGGTTCTGCTGTCTTCCATTTATGAGCCTTGGTCATTCTAATAAATGCCTTTGTAATAAAAAATGTTTTCTGTTGAACTGTGACTCATATTCCAATAAGTTTTCCTTTTTATAATATTACAATGAAGCCCTTCACAGCCTATTAATTTGTTATTAATATTTATTTTTTGTAAATAATTTTACTGGAAAATATAATGGCATAAGTGTCATAATTTTATTGCTAATTATATTGTATTACATCTCTAGTAAATATCTTTGATCTTGCCTTTCCCTAAAAACAAGATTCAGTTTAATCCTAAAAAACATTACTTCATGCATTAATGATTAAACTTTAACTTTCTAAGGTGCAATAAGGACTGGAAAAGTGATATTTAGCAGAAATTTTATAGGACATCTTCTTGTAACACCAGGGAAGCAATAAAAAACACTGCTTACAAAACAATCGATGTACCATTCTTCTACTTAAAAGCACACATGGGGATTGTTAAAAAATAATGTATTACTAGGCATTCATCATACTGGATTCCCAGTAGAGACAATTATCCTTTTGTTTCATTGGAAATGAAATTATTCTTAGTGGAGATGAGTCTTATGCCTTAGTTGTGTTCCCATGTCTGATACAATTTTGGAATATTTCAGTTTGCAGCAGCAGAAGAGTACGAGTGGCTTTGGCATGACACTACAGTCACACATGGGGAAGCAAAGCCTTCCTGATCTGCTTCACCAAAAGCAGTGAAAATCACTAACAGGGTTTTATAACATATCATACCTTACTTTTCTGTTCTGTTCTATGTCTTCATCTTGTTTTTCATACTAATATTTTTTATCAGTCCTTATGTTAAAAATAGTTGGGGATTTTATTTGACAGTATCCCACAATCAGGATACCTTGGAAACCAAAGATGAAAGACAGAGTCTTCTGACCTACTGTCCCTTAGCACATAGAGCTCTGTAAGGTCTTTTAACTGTTGTATGGGTTTTGGCCTTGTGGCATGTGAACTCAGAGTCATAGAATGGAAGAGGGGTAGGGCAACAAAAACAGCTGGCCGTTTCCCACATAAGAATTGAGATGACACACTCTGGCTGAATGGTTTCTCATCTTAGCTAGAAAGTACTGTTCAGAGAGCTGCTCAGCTTTGCAGGGAAATATTCATTGAATCAGAGAAAATTTATTTTAAAAAAGTAAATTAATTGAAGCAGATGTTGGAGTCCAGTTCTTCTCCTTCCCAGGTGAATGCCCTCAGGATCTCAGTTTTCCTTATGTTCCCTCATCTCATGAATATTTAATTCTACTATGTAAAGTGGAGCAGCTTAAATGGTGATAATGAGAAACCTAATTCCTGAACATGTTATAATCACAAATTTCACCCACAATGGTAGACACAATCCAAACAAATAAGTTTCTCAGAAACGGGTGTTCTGAAAGTGCAGAAGTTGAAAATGTAAATTTTAATAGCTAAATCTACAGACCAGTGAGGGAAAGGAGTAGGAAGCAGCACTGGGCAGGGCACAGGAATGTAAGGAACAGAGATATCCACTCTGGGAAGATAGTGGATGAAGCACAGAGCAATTCAGTTCTCTCATGTGGTGCTTGACTACAAAAGGCTTGAGAATTTCTTGTTTGGTGATCTCTCTAGGAGATAGTGATTGACATGTAACAGAGAAAGGAGGAGACATTTAGTCTCCTGCATCCCAAGCAATATTGAAGCTACTGGGTGTACTTTCTCCCATTTGATCTATTGGGATGTAGTGAAACTACACTCATGGAAGGAGAAGATGAATGTCCAGTCTCTGAATTCTAACTAGGCTTAGACATGAGCCAGATGTCTAGCAGAAGGTGAGACATACCATTCCTGGTCATATCCAGAGGCTAAATTTAAGGTTTCTTATTTGTAAAAATCAAGTGTCCTCCATGTTTTACTGCCTTGAGAATTGGGCAATAACTGAAAAGTGGTTTAGAGGCTTTTGATCTGGGTGTTAACTTCCAACTTTTTCCATTTACATTTTTTGTGGATATAATCCTGTTGCTATGTTGTGTGTTTTCCTTTGCTCCAGCTCACGAGAGCCAACAGCTCTGTCTGTATACCTGTAATATATTTTCAAGAGGAGCTCCAAGTATTTACTGCTTCAAAACACCCTGCTCATGAGGGTTTTTGATAAATAACATTTAATTAAACCATTTGTAAGCTAAAAGTACAATGAAAACAAGAAACATATCCAGATCATTATATAATTATTTATAGAGTAGAAAACTCAGAAACTTGAAAATCTTTCAAATAACATTATTGTTATATGAAAAAAGTATAACAGTATAATAAAGTACTTGCTTTGACACAATTGCATTCTGACATGTGCTTTTGACTTATAACAGTTTAGAAATAGGAGCAATGTGAAATAATTTTCCCAAATCTCTCTTTCTTTCTAGGCCTGCCTCTCATCACCTACTTTGGGAAAACGGCCAGTAAGGACTGGAAACGTATCTTATCCTTCTTTTGCATATAAGAAAATGCAGTAGGGGTTTTGGAGCCTCAGAGCCTATAATTTTAAGTTGCTTGGTGAAAGTCAGGTTGTGTCATGTTTAAATGTAGCTTAAGGGAATTTGGTTGTATTCTGTACAGCTGAAACTGATGTTTCTAAAATTTCTCACACCTCCGCAAGAAGAGGAACCATTTAGTAGCCAAACTAATCACATAAACTGTGTTATGGCCAAGCTTAATTCCCATCTCTGTCTTATTTAGAAGTACAACTTGAAGCTGGGTCTCCCACAGACCAAAGGAGCCTTGCCACCAGTTAATGAAACTTTTTATTTCCTGTGTATGAAACAATCAGTCATCAAAGTGGAGCAGATCCAATTATCAGTTTTAATTTGTAGAAAATGCAGATAGAACAAATGACTAAATATAGGAGCTGCTAGCATCTTTACAGTTTTATAGCTATATGCTGAGCTGCTATAGACCATATAGGAATGCTACAGACCTGATCCATTCTAGTTGGACTAGTTGCCATCAGCTATCTCCTCCCAGAACTAAGAAACTTCATAAAAAATTTGGCTTCAGTCAATCAACATCTTTCAACACAGCTATTTCACAGGTAAATTCCTGTATAGATGATAGATTCCTGTAATTATGACAGAATAAGCCTGCTAAGGTATGATACTTCTTTGGTTGACTAAGTGAAATAAGTCAGTGTATTTGGTAGAGTTTCAAAACCCGCCCCTGATTATCTGTAGAATAATAAGCTACAGGATGCTTGTGCAAGTTTGGGCAAAGTTACATAAGAGTCCAAGGCAAGGAAAGAAAGTGAGAAGAAAGCAAGGAAACCAAGGAAGCAAGGAAAGGAAGGAAGGAAGGAAGGAAGGAAGGAAGGAAGGAAGGAGGGAAGGAAGGAAGGAAGGGAGGGAAGGAAGGAAGGAAGGGAGGGAGGGAGCGAGGGAGGAAGAGAGGGAGGGAGGGAGGGAGGGAGGGAGGGAAAGAGAGACAGCGGGAGGGAGGGACGGAGGGACAGAGGGAAAGAGAAATATGGTGCAAAAGTTTGTATCACTGGCATCAGTTCTAGAATAAGTGTGGTAGGTAAAGCTGAAATTTCATTTCCTAAGAGCAGTGACTAGGGAAGAATCTGCATTCACTGTGAATGTTATTTTTTTTCAAGGGATAAAGGGAACAGTCCCAAAGACTAATGATATTTTTAAGGATTCTCCATACAGCAAATAGGAGGTTCTTAGAAAAAGGAATAGAAAGAGGTTATTTCAGATGACAATTCAGAAACTCTAAGATGTTCTGAATTGCCCACTGGAGTAGCTCATCTCTTTCCATTAACTAGAGAAATAATTTAGTGAGGCTTTTCTGAAACTAACTTCTGTGTACAGTCACTCAGCACTGCTGTGTAGTGCAGTAATACTTACATTTGTACACAGCCTCTCTGACTCCTGGAATGCATCACACATTCAAAATGATCCAAGTTTTTATAGGAAGAGGATGAGATTTACTTTATATTCACTTTCTAAGCCAAAAAGCTCAGGAAAAAAAAATGCAT
This sequence comes from Eurystomus gularis, assembly GCA_013400335.1. Taxonomy (NCBI): domain Eukaryota; kingdom Metazoa; phylum Chordata; class Aves; order Coraciiformes; family Coraciidae; genus Eurystomus; species Eurystomus gularis. Next base: position 149,343 of record VZZY01012767.1, read on the forward strand.
TCTACAGAAATATTCAGACTCTCCTTCAAACAATACTGCCCTTCCAAGAAACAGAGTTGCTTACAGATTGCCAAAATTGCAAGGGTAGTCTCAGCCAGCTGTAGGATCCCAGGCAGGAAACATATAGTTTTGCAGCCTTTCTGTTAGAATGTTGTAGGGCCACCTGACCAGAAGCTAGCGGGCTGACCTGGGAAGCAGGCACACAAATGTCTTCCTCTGAACATACTCTTCCTTCTGGTGATGGCTTTATGGCTGCTGCAGTGAAAGGATGTGTTCCTTGGTTTAATATTTTAACATATTTAGTCAGCAAAAGCAAATTTTGATTCACCAAAGAAGTGCTAATGGAAATTATAGCATCTCTGGTAACATAACATAACGTAACATAACATAACATAACATAACATAACATAACATAACATAACATAACATAACATAACATAACATAACATAACATAACATAACATAACATAACATAACATAACATAACATAACATAACATAACATAACATAACATAACATAACATAACATAACATAACATAACATAACATAACATAACATAACATAACATAACATAACATAACATAACATAACATAACATAACATAACATAACATAACATAACATAACATAACATAACATAACATAACATAACATAACATAACATAACATAACATAACATAACATAACATAACATAACATAACATAACATAACATAACATAACATAACATAACATAACATAACATAACATAACATAACATAACATAACATAACATAACATAACATAACATAACATAACATAACATAACATAACATAACATAACATAACATAACATAACATAACATAACATAACATAACATAACATAACATAACATAACATAACATAACATAACATAACATAACATAACATAACATAACATAACATAACATAACATAACATCAAACATAACATAACATAACACAACATGACATAATATCTATTCTTTGTCACATTATAGGGGTGAGTGGGGTTATCACTGATGCACTGCTATTATCTCCTCCTCTTAACTTAGGAAGAATACTCATTCAGAAGACTGAAGGTAGCAGTGTCTGAGATTACAAAGTTGAATACCTACTGAATACAACCCAGTAGAAAAATCTCATCCAGTTGCTTAAGGCTGAACCCCAGCAGCACATCCCTTCTATAAACGGAATATCTAGGTAGCCTCGGCCACAAGTAGGAGACTATGACTTGTGACTGTTTGACCTGTTACATCAATTGGACCATTGACACAGCCTCTTTTCATCTGCACTAGCCTCCAGTGCTAGGCTAATCCTAAGATGCAAGCTCTCCCAGTTTCAACAGTCTTGGCTTCAGTAATCTTCTTTGTGAGCTCCTGGGAACTATCCTTCTCAGGATTCAAAATAGCAGCAAGGCCTCAGGCACTCTGAAGTCTTTCAAAATATTATGGAAGTCCTGAGCATAGGTGTTTCAAAGAAATAATGGGGATAATGGCTTTTCTAGTTGTGAACACAGGCCTGTTTTGTTTAAGATGGTCTCATATTTGTGGCATTGGTCATTGGTCCACATTCTGAGCCGGTGTAAATCAGCTGTACACTTTCGAAATCAGTGGAACTGTACCATGTTGCAGCAACAAAGAATCAGGCTCTTCACTTTGTAAATACATTTTAAAAACTCATTTGTTAAAAACAACACAACTTACCATTCTGAGAATCTCCTGCTAGATTTGGCAGAAATATAACAACTTAGCTTGTCTGGTATTAGTCTGATTCACAGTCCAGTTAAAAGAATGTGCCAAAGGAATCCCCAAACATAAAGGCCATTTAACTTTTCTGTCACAGTTAAAGGTGTGTTCCTCCCTTCTGCTTTTTCTCAAATGACTGTCCTATCAAGTTTATTCCCCATGTTGTAAATTGTGCACCTTTACTATTGTATTTTTAAGCTACCCAGTGTATTGACACGCCATTTCAGGATTGTAGCATTTCAGGAAGTAGCGGAATTGTGAGGCACATCAACTAAAGGTTTCCAAATCTCAAATTATCATCTGAAATTCTCAGCAACAGCCCAACCATTAGAATAGCTAAATAAGTGCTCTTTCTCCCATTTTGACAGGACAACTCTTTAGGCATATTTAACAGAATTGTGATTTGAACATATTGGTGTTGTCTTTACCAAGGCAACTAAGCAGATGCTGCCTGGAATGGGTTTCCAAAAACCAGTTAGCAGGAATATAGTGATGGGCTGATTTATTGAGTGTGTGCAGTTAATGTGCTGTGCTAATGTTGGATTCTTCTTAAAATGAATGTATTGATTCTTCCCCCTCCCTCCAAAAATACAACCATAGCAAATACTTTGTTTCTTATATGATTAAAATACTTGCAGTGGAAGTGAGAAGTCAAAGTTTAATTCTCTTTTCCACTTGAGGAAGGTGACTTCTCTCAGTTTCCAGAAGAATCATCTTCCTCCACTCCCTGAGCATAAATTCATTGTTAGAGATAGTCACAGAGATAGTCTGTGCTTAAAAAGACAGCGTGTGTTTGCCAGGGAGTTTAAGTGAGTATTTCTGGTTTTCCACAAAGAGTAGGTAAATGATATACACTACAAGGAGATAATCTTCACATTTCTAGTCAAAGTTTTAACTCTTACATTTCTAAATAACTACAGAGTAATCAGACAAGATTATTAACAAGATACTTACTCTAATCAGATTAAAAGTCCTGCTGTTATCTTCTTTACTCTAAAAGCCCATTTAAAAAATGAATTACCATCATTATCATTTTCAGCTAAATAGTTTTGACCCAAAATTCCCCTCACTTTTGTCTTCAGTTTCAATTTAAGTCACTGGAAATTCATTCTAATTCTTCTGATCAGTCTAACTACTGCGAATTTCACATGTAGGCTGATATATTCTCCATAATTACCATTGACAACTCTTTGGTTGGTACCTAACATAACTGGAAACGTAAGCAAATCTTTTGTCTTCCCACCCAGCTAATAAGGTACTAAAAGTCTCAAAATACATTTAGACAACATTTTATTGTATACTGTGAGTGTTTTATTATTTTGGATAACATTTGTAAGTAAACTGTTACTTCCCATTATAACCAGTATTTCTGAACAGGACATCTGATGGTTGTGTCATGTATTGTTCTGGATATGAACTGACACACTCAAGCTGTCAGTTATCTATAAGATTATTTGCATATTGAGTTTATCAGGGAAAAAAATGCTATATGATATTGTAAGGACTTAGCTGCTCTATACAGAAGCAAAGTAGATCATTTTTTCTCTAACACATTTTAGAAAGGAATATACTTTAATGGTGTTTTAGAAGATTAGCCATATTAAATTGGAGCTAAGCTTATTACTAAGTCAGTCTTCCAAATCCTGGCTTCTACGCATCTGATAACAACATCGACATAGCCCTTCAATACAAACAGTGCTCCTGTTTAGACATACCGATGCACTGAAAGACATGTAGGTCTTTCAACTTCTCTTCGCAATGTCTTACCCTATTAAAAGTATATGGATCAGCCTTATCTATAACTAATTTCTTTAATCTTTGCATTAAAACAACACAGTCATCTCATTTACCTCCCTTTATTTCAATAGTTAGCTATAAAGCACTGGATTCCGTACAGCTCCTGTATGCAGCTTTTTGTAATGTATTCCTCAAGAAGTCTTCCATTAACTACAGTATGTATTACAGTACCAGCTGCCATTGCAACATAAATAGGGAATTGACACTTCTCCATTCTGTAATCAGGAGTATGTTCTGGATCAGTTTATGTAAGGAAGGAAGGCTCAGGCACCAAGCTTTGCTCAGGTCTCTCTAGCAGGGTTGTTAAAAGCTCAGAAATCCACTATGTGATACGTTCCTCAGCTGAAGTGCAAGGCCTTGATTTCTCCTGTGTATCATAGTCCTGCAGATCAAACTGCCTGGCAGTAGACCTATAGCAGGAGCTCTAAGGGTAAAAGGTCCATACAGGAGAGGTCTGTGACAATGCATCAATGCTCCTCAGAAGTTTGGGAAGATAAAAGAAAGTCTTTCCCATTGCAAAGAAGAAAGGTTTTGACACTGTCGTGGAAAAGGACAACATTCACGGGCCTCATATTAGTGTGACACCAAACAAACTGGAACATTCACTAGCCTGAGTAGGACCATCATTTGATAACAGCAAAATGCTTCCAAAGGTATATAACTTAGCGTTGTCCCAGCAGCCTTTCTTATGATCAGGGCACAACAAAATCATGCTACAGGACCTGGTGAAAGAACGACAACCTTGTCTCACATTGTCAAAGGGCGCTAGGGCTGGGACTTAAAAGGCCTCAGAACTCCACAGGTTCCAAATATTTGTCAATCCAGCCAAACCAGAGCAGTTCTCCCTGCTCCTAACAACAGGAGGGGTTCTCACAGGTCCACTAAATGGGTAACTCCAAGATGCCCATACCTGTGTGGGTCTTGGCCTGCAAGTCAGAATGGTAGTGATGCTGACAGAAGCTTCCTGACTAAAGAAATGGCTCTTGTAATAGGCAGGAAGAGACAAGGGAGTGTTTGGCAATGGTGCCTCGCAGGTTGGGTCTACAGGATGGTAAAAGACCATCAGGTTTTTCTGTCCTCTCCTAACAGACAATTTTTTAAAATGTCTTTCACAGACAACTGTAGTGAACGGAGATTTATGTCTCATTGAGACAGTGAATTCCCTTTCCCAGAGATGCTTTGTGGCTGCTAGGACTGCCGGGAATGGCTGAGAAGTGCCTGGATTCTTCTAGAATCTGAAGATAACGGACACTATAAAAGCAGAAGAAAGCCCCGCCTCTTTCTCTTTTCTGTCTGCGCCACCACCGAGAGAGAACAAGCCCCTTCCTCGCTGGGAGTTGGCCCAGGACCAGGCCGATAGCGGGGAGTTGGCAGCGATTCTTCCACCGTCTGATATATATGGAGAATCTTGACGAACTGCCCCTACCTGCGTAGCAAGCCGTGAGTCCAATTCTCTAACCCCCATCCCCCCCCCCACATAGTCACGAGCCGAGAACAAGAAGCTTGTACAGGTGGGGTACGAGGGGGTAAACTTGCCCAGAGACACCTGGGGAGAGGCGTTTCTGTCCTGACTTTACTCCAGTCAGGAATTTTCGCTGAATTCAAAGAAGAAACAGCTGCCTTTCCTGAAAGAGGCAGGTGACCTTGACTGTTATCTGCTTTCAAACGAACTTCTATAAACTGCCTTAAGGAGACAACAGGAGGGGGGAAAGAAAGGAAAGGGAAGGCTGCCAGGGAGCCACCCCCCCCCCACCTCCGAGAAACATCAGCCGAAGTTGCCAGAGCTGAATTTGAAAGGCACAAGCTGTTAAAATTCAGACTGACCAGATTGACTTGATTCCAGGCAAAGAAGGGAACGACTCTGAGACATCTTCTGCATTTACATACACTCACAACATATCCATATAGTGATAGGGACCTTTCTCTCTAATAAGACCCTTATTTCTACCCCTCAAACTCCTATTCCTTTCCTGGGTGTGAACTCTCTAGTGGTTATTAAATGTTAAGAGATCTTTTTGATTAAATAGTTAAGATATAGACTCCATAGGCTGTGATAACGGTATTGCAATATTTGGATAAGGCATAGATTGTAAGATATAAGAGTACTTCATAGAATAGATTTTGACTTAGTATTAATAAACATATATTTTCATAAGGGGGTGTGTCTGATTCCTGCAATTGGTTGTGGATTTGGAGAGAAGTGCCTCGCCCTTGATTCCATTTGGGGAGTGGCCTGGGGCCCTGATGGGCGGGACCACATCCCTTGTGGGCGGACCCGTGACCCCGTGTGGGCGGATCGCGACAACAACTCACTTTCCTTTTATTAAAATTCATAATTATAATTCATTATTATGAAGGCCGAGGAGAATCAACACTTATTTTTATTAACTGCTCTTTGGCCACAGTTTACTCTTGTAGCTGAAACTTTATTCCTTATCTGCCTTGAAGGGCAAGCAGGAGCATTGCCGCTATGTGTATGCCATGAGCAATCTCCCCAAACCATAGCCTAGAGAGGGCCTCTGGATACATAAATCTTGAAGGCTTTGAGAGAGTCCAGATGGCCTTAGTAGGAAAGGGGTGTCTTTTCTTGATGTATTCTCATTGTACTTTGACTAATGTGTCCTGGCCAGTAAGAAAGTCTGGCCTAGATGTAAATATTCTCTCTGTTGTTTTCTGTTAGTTTTCCAAGAGGGCAGTCAGTCCTTGAAGTTCTGTTAAGTATGGACTGGTTTTCAGGGCCAACACACTTTGTACTTGCCAAAAGAAAAATATTTTCATATTTGACAACAAGAAAATATTTCTGCACTTTAAAATATCATATCTGTTCTCATTACTTTAGAGAGCTTTTAGCTCCCTACTTTCCACCTCTCCTCCCCTATTTAGGTGGAGTGCAAGAGCCACTGTTCTGTGCCTTGATCTGAACAAGGAGGAGCTCTGTTCCAGCTAGGAAGTATTTCATATGACCCTCAAGTAATGTACTTAGGAGAATAAAGACAGTGCAGATACGTGTGTCTGGGCAGTAAGCATCAAAGGACAGCAGGCTAGCTAGCTCCACAAGCCTTCGGTACCATGGCAACCAAATAGTAAAAAATGCAGAAGAAAGTAGGTGGGATGCTGTATTTTAGTCACTTATAAACAAGGGATGTTTTTTGATAAAAGAGAACAGGGTAGAACTGTGTGGGTTGAGCAGTCTTAAAAAAATGTGGTAACAACAGAGGGAAAGCCTCCATAGGCAAATGAGACAGAGAAGAAAAAGTAAAAACTATGCCAGAATGAGAAAGTGGAGTTGTTTAGGAGGAGTGTGGAGGATTATGGGGTGTGCATGGTGCACATGCATGTGGGAGGGTCTGAGATGAGTGCTGGATGTTACCATACTCATAGAAGCCCCAGGGAGAGCATGGGGTGAGCAAGGCCACAGAAGGCTAGAGGGAGCTTGCAGGTCTGCTGGGTTGCAGGGAGGGAGCATCAGCACATTGTAATGGTCAAACGGAGCATCTGAGGTGTGGGCAAGCTGCAGGAGGGACACAAGCAATTCTGCACATTAGGTAAAGTGCAAAACTTTATTCTAAATTTCTTTTTCTGATATACTTCTGGCTTCTCACCTGAAAAAGTAACTAAACGTGTCACTATGTTATTTCATTAGCATAAATACTATCTTCTTTTACAGTTGGAAGCAATTTAATGTGAAGGAGGGTGGATATTTGCTTCAAAGCTATCTAGTTATCTGTATCTAGGAGCTTTTTACAATGTCTAGAATTTTTAGCAAGGATGATATTAAAATTTTATATTAAGCCTTTTTAACTAGGTTTTAAATTTGAAGATGTGATTTTTGCATATATTTATTTAAATTTATTACATTGACTCCTAAAATAAGTCGTTCATTTTTGTGACACTTGTGGCACCTGTTTTTTTAGCCATGATTCTTTCTAAATCTTTTTTAAAAGCTATGTTTGGGATAAACTTCTTTGGCTTAGGGCTGGAGGTCTTTGGTGTGTGTCTATTTCATTGCTGGACAAGCATTCTGTGCCAGTCTTTGCTTCTTCCCTGTTTGATCAAAACCAAAATTATTTTGTTTTTTAAAAAAACCATACATGCAGGTGTCATTTGTGTCTTATTCTTACAAGCTCTTTAAACAAATCTCTAAAGTACTGTTTTTATCTCAGTACCAAAGTACGCTATTGTTGTGGGTTAACCTCAGCTAGCCAAACCCAGGACCACTATGTTTGTTGTGCAGCAGGGATGATGATAACTAGAGTCCCTTTCATAGGAACATTGGCACTGAAGAGCATTCTTGGAATGGTTTTTCCAGAAAGTATATACATTCAGAAATCAACTTCCTAAACTCATTGTATTTTCTTGACCATATATCTGCAAAATCAGAAGTAATAGGTTGTTTCTGACTATGACAATTCCAGTAATACCAATTGGGGTTTTCTTCATCCACCTATAAAGGAAGTAAAATATATGGGTTTTTGTATTAATTCTATTTATAGTAATAAAAATTTGGGATAGTATGCAAGTGATAAAGGGAAATTGACGTTAAATATAATGCAAATACCACTGATAGCACTTTTATTATATTGCATTGACAGACTAACTTGCATCGATAGACTAACACCACACTCAGGATTTGTGTTCGTTACAACAGAGATGCAATTCATGAAAGAAATTATCTTTTAGTAGAAATCAAATTACATTAACACCTCACCAGAAGAGTCTCTTTTTTTTCCTCAGACATCTACATCAGCATCTTTATAACCAGCTTGTTCAGCTTAAATGGAAGCATGCTTTTACTGTTTTGGATTCTTTAATAAACTGCACTGGGGAAGTGAACATTGTCAGCCTGAACAAGGACCCGTTTTAAGCTCACCCTGTCAGTAAGCATGGAATATTGTGAGGTCAGGTAACACACTTAAATCAGCTTTTATCTCAAACCAGGCTTCATAAGAACAAATAAAAGAAGTATTTATTTACAAAATATAAATATATGACACTGTTTGCAAACATTCAGAAAAAAAAACAAGGTGTATCTACCTAACATTTTAGCTTTCAAGGTCCATTCGACCCTGAAGAAGTCAGCTAGGAAACTGACAGATGCTTCACAGCCTTCCTGTCTGAAGCCTGTTTTGTAAGCAACCCAACTCTGTCCAACTGCATTCATGGAAGTAGATCCTGGATTTACTGTTCCTACTTCACAAATATCATAATTCTCCTGCTGAGGTTTAACAGAATGAAAGTTGCCTCGGCAAGACTCAGGATTTTGGGCAAAGTTCCAACTTTCCTGCCACCAAAAAAGTGTCTGCTTTATCTAACCTGGAAAAGTTAATGTCTCTTGGGTATGATCCAGAGCTAACCTTATTTTTCCATACAGCAAAGGAAGGATTATTTTCAAGGTGATCTGAGCAAGTAGCTAAGTCATTCACTGCAGGGCAAAAGTATTTCCTACTTCCTAAGTCAATGAATGGTATCTCCTCACATTGACCTTGATATTTTCCAGAAACATATAACTGGATAATTACAGATTATACTGACATATACATTGCACTATTACTACAGCTTTTTCTTACTTTTGATTGAAAGGCAATTTCAATGAACACAACATTAATAGATCACTTCGGATGGTTGTGGATTTCAAATGTGTTTCTTTGACCAGAATTCTGTAACACCAGAACAAATTGCAGACAGTGACATGTTGTGTTAATACAGTGAGTTTCTACTGAGAAATTATTTGTGCCTCATTCTTCATTTCTAGTTATCTATATGGAACTTTTTAAAGTTATGTCCCAGTTGTCCTTGGTGGCTATGGAGACACTTTCTGTAACATTCTCAGGGAATTTTTGAAAGAGGTGTCAATAATGTATAATACAGCCCTGGATTTCTGTAGCAAATAAAACGTCAGACAACATTAGCCTATCTTAGAGTATGCCTCTCTGAAAAAGAAATGACCATAACACATGAGCAGGTAATATTTGTAAACATTTTGTTTATGCAAAAAAAAGGGGACATAATTAGTTTCACTGAAAACTATCAACTTGGGTTAGAATCCTTTGTACATTCGTAAATAATTGATCTCCACATCCATCACAGTGTGCCTGAATCCTTGACTGCAACCCTGGATTTAGTATCTTATGCATAAATGTGTTTCATAGAAATGAGAAGTGGCAACACATGCAAAACTTGCATCTACTTTTCCAGCTGCTTCTCTTCCATTTTATGTTTTTTTCCTTCCTTACAAGGTCCTAGCAGATTCTGTGGAACTTCAGGCAGAAAGCAATTTGCATATGCAAGTGCAAACAGAATGACATTGGAGAGAGAGAGAGCTACAGTTCAATTATTCCTCTTAGTTAAATGGTGAGAAAATCTGTGATCTGTGGGGATTACTCAGAATGTCTTAGGAGCCTGTAAAAACCTTACCCTGATAAAAGTCACTTTGAATCTAACCTTCCTGTGTGAAAAGATTCTTTCTTTCCCATCCTCCTGCTAAATTCTGGCAAGCTCTTTATATTATCTGAAGCCACTAACATTTCTGCAGCTTCAGTAGACGATCTACAGAATCCCAAGGAATCTGCATTAGCATCTCTGGGGTTTGGCTAGGTTTTGTGTTCCTTGCAGACTGCTCTGGGGATTGTATACACTTTGTGCCAGTGTGTTGATGGATGATTTGTGATGCTATATAAATATTTTCTTACTTTTTTGCAGTATATTAAACATTGCAGGTGGAGAATAGGTATTCCATGTCTTAGCTAGGGTAATTGTGATGGACCATATCAGAAAAGCCAAGTTAAAATTACTGCTTATATTTTAAAATTCATTTCCATTTAGGACACTAAAAAAATGCTGAGAATGCCACATCTATTTATTCTTTGTTTACACACTTTGTGGCTGTGCCACTTTCCCTAAATATTCCATTTTGAAAGCATATGGATGTATTCAGAGAAATTAGTATCACGCTACAGGACACAGCTTTGTTCTAGCTCACTTGCAGTAGGGTGCCTGTTGTAATAATTTTGATGTTAAAAAAGGCACTATGTTCTATTTCTGTAGTGCTACAAGAACGGGATTTTATAGAGAGCTATTCCCAAGGGCAGGCCTGTGGGAAAAGTTGTAATAACCTGGCTCCCACCATTGTATTGTCCAGCAGACCAAAAAAAGCAAACAAATATGTATTTTCCTTTCTTTTTAAAGAAATATGTATCATTATAACCCTGTTGTTTAATCTGTGTGTATTATTAGTAATGTACATGAATTTTAAAAAAATCTAAATCTTATCACAAGCAATTGCAGCATGGCTAAAGCTATACTCTCCAAAGAGAAATGATACAACACTGTCCCAATTCATTGTGAAGAGGCCAACAATCTCAGTCCCTTTAAAAACCTTTTGATTAGCCTTCTAGTACTTCTTTTAGTATCAGCCTTCTTTAATAAAGCTATTCTATTTCAAGATGCCCACTTAATAACACATCACACAAAGCAAATCACATTTTGTATTTCCCATGTCAGGATTTTGAATCAGCTTACAAGTACTTGTTAAAGTAGACTGAGAGATTGCATATTAAATAAACGTGGATGGAGGAGAAAGGAACTGTGAAAGATACCCTCCACCTCGTGCCTTTCTCTAACTTACAGTTGTGATTATCAGGGCTGGTGAGAAGAAATTTTTTTCTAAAGGTTTTAGATTATTTCAGGATACATACACAAAGTCTTTCAAAATGCAGATTGTCTCATTTACTAGAAAATCACACAGAAGAAGAAAGAAAAAGAAAAAAATATTGCTTTTTTTTTTTTCACAGACCACATTCTTTATATCTTTTTCTTTATTCAGTTTCTAAATAAATGCATAAAACCACCACGACCAGAGCCCATGCAGCTATGGAACCTAGAAGGTCTTAAAGCTGCTTCTTTAGATGGATTGCCTGCACTAGAAGAAATGTCAGCTTATTAAAAAGGCATCAAAATCACAGTCTATGCTGGGGAAAATAATGACAGAAAACATGGCTCAAAGAGAGGCAAAGCTAATCCCCTAGGCACAAATGCCAATTCATTCCTGTGAAGCAGGCACAGACCTCAGCAGAGGTGGGGCATAGGTCAGAGGGATGTGATTTACACAGCCAAGAGCTCTGGAGACTGAGCAGCAGTCGATGTGCCTTCTACCACATAAGCTAAGGGCTCATATAGGAAAGGATCTGCCCAGTCTCAAATGCTGACAATCTACCATCTACAAGAAGGACTAAGCTGAGATCAAAGGCTATTTAGAGGATTTCAGGGGCCTGGACGCAGCATCACTCCTGCTTCATGCAAGAATTGAGATAAGAAATCCAGTCCAGGAATATGATTTAGGGACCAAACCTGTAAACAATGCCAGTGCTCTCCTGAAAGCCAGCTGTCTTGAGAGCCTTTGGCTTACTCACAGAAGCCTTCTGAAGGTACTGAGCCAGGCTGTGGTATGAATGATTGTGGCTTTTTTTCATCTCATTTTTTCCCAAATCCTCTTAGCTAAGTAAGACTAAACTGAGCTGAAAAAACCCACCTTTTTCATTATCCTAGTCTGTCTAATAATTACTCATTAAAAACAGTTTTGCTATTTAAAGGGAAAACTGTTTTCTGTATTCTCTTTGGGCAATCCCAGAAGACTAGTCTTTATGCGAAGTTCCCTTAAGCAAAACAGAACGGTAGACAACAGAAGTCTTTCTTCAGAGTTTGTTTTTTATATATATATGTACAAGAGCGTCCACTGATAGGACAAGGGGTAATGGGTATAAGTTGAAGGAGAATAGATTTAGATTAGATCTTAGGAAGAAATTCTTCAGTACGAGGGTGGCAAGACTTCAGAATAAATTGCCCAGAGATGTTGTGGCTGCCCCCTCCCTGGAGGTGTTCAAGGCCAAGTTGGACAGAGCCTTGAGTAGCCTGATCTAGTTGAGAGGCGTCCCTGCCCATGACAGGGAGGTTGGATTAAATGATCTCTAAGGTCCCTTCCAACCTAGACCATTCTATGATTCTATGATTCTATGATATGAAGTTAAAATTGGAAACATAAACAGGAATCGTGACTGAGGATGCAGGCTGTTTTACACAATGCCAGTGTTTTGGAAAGGTGAGAGATAGATTCAAAAATCCTCTTTGGAATTTGGACAGCATACCAAACTCCCTCAGCAGGTTTGGTGTCCTCAGCTGACTCTCCTCACCTTTACTCCTTGCCTCAACGTATGCAATGGCTACCATCAACATCCTTCCACCCTGTTTGGCTCTGTAGCATTCTCTGTGTCATTTTACATACAGAAAAAATTACAGCAAAATTATATATCTTTCATGGTTCACATGGGTACCACATGAGATTCATAGGACATTCAGAAGAAGGCTTTGGGCCAAGTGTTATTCTGTGTGCACACAGTTTGTGTATTTCAAAGTGTATCGTCATCTGCAGTGAGAACGTGACCCATGCTGCGCAACTTGGCCTGGACTTCAGGGAATGCTCCCAGGGGACAGTGTCACTTGGCAGCATAGACATAGTTACAGTCTGGTAGAGTAATGCATGCTCTCAGTGAAAACTACTCCTTAAAAAAAGTTGGGTGCTCTTTTGTGGGCAGCTTCAGAGTTTCAATTGAAATGAGGTGGGACTACATGCACACTATAGCACAGCTCAAAATGTCAAAGTCAGAGGTTTCACAAGCCAGTTACTGCAATGGAGAACAACCCCTGTGCCTCAAAGACAAACATAGATTTTTGAAGTCTGAACCTAGGATGGCTTATTTTTGTGACCACCTAACATCTAGAAAGCACAAACACTATATTAAGTGTGTCTGGATTAATTGAGGCAAAGCAGAAAATTATCCAAAAAAGCCCATGTTTTTCTACAAATTTTGTTGATCTCTGGCTCTCACATAGAGGAGAAAGAGAGACAGGCAAACAGAAAGAAGAGGAAAAGTTAATTCTCATTGAACTAAATAATGGCATGAGAGAGACAATTTTGTTAGGTGAAACATTTCCTGTAGGCTAAGGTGAATAATTGCATTTAATACTTCCTTCCCCATGCATTAATGAAATGGATTTGGGCCAGTCTGTTCTCTCTTTCTTTCTTTCTCATTTTCAGTACCACTGATGTGAAATTTAATCTTATAAAACTTCTGTGGATGTCTGTTTCTTAGATTTAACTCAATGTATATGTGAATACTTGATGGGAGTTCTGACTTTTCCTAAGATTATGGGGGAAATATTTCCATCTGGCATCCTTAAAATAATAGCCAATATGCTTTAACAAGAAGTACATTTCACATTTCAAATGCAGAATTACTCAAGCAAATCCAAGCAGAATTACTCAAATGCTTTTAACTTCATAGGCTGAGTTCATATCAAATGGTACTTCTGTATGTTTCAATGTTAAGTTTCATTTAGTGAAAGAAGGTGTCATTTCTGACTAGTATGATGTGGAGATTTTTTTAATCAGGTAAGATCCTGTGAAAATTAAGAGCTTCAACGCAATCCCTATACTCCTGATGAGAATGATCAGATTTAGCTTGTTAGCAAGTAATGCTTGAATAAAAAAAGGAATTTGTATTTGAGAAATAGTTATTTTTAGTCTGCCTGCACTCTAAGTTTATATAGCTTCATTCACTCAAGAGAAGTTCTTAAAGGTTTTTCTGAGGGGGATGGGAGAAGGAAGATGGGAACAGACTAGTAGTAATTCCTTAGTCATTTGTGGGCTTCGTTTCCTACTGAGATATTTATACACTCTTTCTGTAGTTGTGAGTTTAACACATTATGGATTCATAGAACAACTTTGTTCATTTAAAAAGGATCCAATTATGAAAACTGGCAAAATCGCAGTTTTATAAAGAATTCTTTTATTGTGTTGACATACCTGATCTTTGAGTTCATCAAGGGAAAAAAGACTTAACAAGCTAAGTATATCTGAAATGGCTACTGTTGGCTCTTCCTCACAGTATTCCAGAAATGTTCCATATGGAAGGAAGCAGATCTGATACATTTTTTCAAGACAGAACCAAAAAATAAGAGGATTAAAATAGACAGAGAATCTTCTGTCATAATTAGAAGCATTTGGTCCCTCAGGTCTGAGAACTAAAGTTTGCCAAGAGAAAAAGAGTAAGTTTCCTAGGGAAGTATAGTAGGGAGAAAATAGAGATGACGGTAATACTGTAAGTCCCAGCTATGAGAAAAGGTTGTCAACTAGAATAATAAAAAAATGTGAAATCAGTATTTGACACTAAGTTTTTTGAAGAATAAATATAGTTGTGTTTTTTTTATTTGCCTTCATAATCATTTAAAAAATTTATTCTGTAGTATCTCTCCACTGGGAGGATAGATATTTAACACTTATATACAGAGTTTATAAAAACAGAGTAATTCCATATATTAATGATCTACAAATAATTGTCGTCCTTTGCATTAATACCATATCTTAATTCAATTTCTATGCCATTGCAAAAAAAAATTGGTTTTGATTTTGAACAGAAGGCTGTGTGACATGGTCTCAATTAGTGTACCTGGGCATTCCTCTTCTACCTAGCCTGTCATGGCTCTTTTTCTCTGTTTTTTTTTCCCTACTTGACCTGTTGATGTCACACACCTCTCACAGTTTATTGGAAGTCTTGCAAAAACCCACACTGAGACTTTATACTTGCATTCCCCTAGACTGAAGTTGCATGTCTGCAGGCAGCTGAGGGGACCTAGCAGCCTGCCAGAGCACATGGAGGTTATCTACTGTCTCATCCAGCCCTCCTTCCTAACTCCTTGCATACAGCCCTGCCTGGGAAGGTCCCTTGTGCTGCTATCTGTGGGGCATACTGGGTCATCCTAGCACCCTTCTATTTCCTGACCTGGCTACTCTTACAATGGGGAGAGGAAAAGCTTTCTGAGGTCTAGAAAGACTTAAGTGGAAGGACATATGGAGGTGTTGAACACTGAACAGCTTGGTGGGGATGAGCAAAGGAGAGGAAGGTAAGGGGAGTAGTGAAGTGGAGGACCATGTGGTTTGAGGGCACTAGGAATAGCAGGGAGAGCGGGGCACACCACCATCAAGGATGAGGCAGAGAATAGTCACTGAAAGTCTGCCAGAAACTTTCTGAGACTTTTTTAGTATTGCTTGTGGAAGGAGCAGTGCTGAAAGCCTGGGGCTCATCATGACACTTCCTGGTGTCCTCACTACCTGAGAGCTGTGCCAGCTGTCTTCCACCCACTCCTATGAACTGATTGCTATGGGAAGGTTTGATTTTCTCCTAGCTTTCACTGAGATCAATGACAGCCTAAAGAGCTGAATGGATATTTCTCTCTTTCTCTTTGAAGTATGCTGACAACTAAGCTGCCCTGAAAAGTACTTTTGATCCTGTAAGCTTACTGAGAGCAAGAGATAGGGCAGGATTACAGAAAGACCTTGATTTTCTCTTGATATGTGGGTGTTACCTCACTAAGTAGATTGCCAATTGTAGGTTCCCTGGTCTACAGTCTCTCTCACCCACAAATGCACTGCTGTTTCAGAGTTTTCCCTACTTCAGTGATGGTTGTGGCTTCCAGGAATAGCTGATCTGTATATATTTTTTATTTCAATCAAAATACACTTATTTCCTGAGAAATTTCAAACTTGAAGTGACATATTACTTACATCCTTACAAATACATTGAAATGCGAATAGAAGGAGTACACAGATCAAAATCTCTAACCTCTGCTTTGTGTCAGAGTCTGCTGAAAAGTTTGTTACATGAAACAGCCATATTTTCTGCAAAATATTTGTTCACAATATAAAGAGTATATTGCTTGGCTAGCCAGAGAAACAAAAAAAGGAGCAAGCAAGTATTTTTCTTGCTCAGAAATACTCAGGTATGCCACCCGAGTAAAGCTTCTTGCTGAAAAAGTTTTGGCTAATTTCCTTATTCCTAGCATCATGTTTAAACTCCATCTGCCACTTTGCCTTCTCAGAAACCCACAGCTGGTGCTGGTACCATCACCCCTACATTGACTTCTAGATTAGATTTTCAGAAAGCTCATGATTAGATGCTTAAACAGTAGCTCTTTTCATCTGTGGCTTATTTTATTCTGGGCTTGTTTTGCAGTCATGATGGAATATCAAACTAAATGGAGACTTATGAAAATCCTCATCTGAATGTTAGTGTCTAACATCTCAGTACTCTGGCATTTCCTTCCAAATTAGTTGTTGTTTTAATATCCGCAAGAGCTTAGTTGGTCTTTTGTTGTGCCTGATGATGCGTGGCTGGGAAACCCACTGGCTGTATGAGTTGTTCCTTTTGGTTCAAGAATCATGTTATATTGCAGCTGCTTGCTCCCTTCAGCAAAACAAGATGTTGTAAATAAACATAGACTTAGAAATGCTACTTTTAACCTTGTGTAAGATATGAAAATTAATCAGAATATAAACTTTGATTCGAGCCCTTCCATGGTGACTGTCCTAAAGTGATTTTCTATATAGAGACTCTCTTTGAATATTGGAAACGCCAATAGTTTCCACAGAGGAGGCAGGACACTCACTTTTATATGGACTATATAGACTTGCTGGTATATAAAAGATAATTTTCCATTGATTGTGCTAGGAAAGTTCCACATTGCATAAGCTATACATTTTCTCATTTTTTCTTCATTAAGGATCACTTGACCCAAACAATTTTAGTCTTTTGTGCTACTTGGAAACCAGTAAACAATTTCACTTAGCTGCTCCTTTTCCTTCCACATCACCTAGCATAGTATTTGTTTTCAATTTTCATGTGTTCTTGTAGGGTTTTTTTTCACTGTCCACTAACTAATAAAGAATGGAAACCAAATTCCTCAGATTAATCTCATTGAATCATCAACATTGAAAGCAGAGTATATGAATAGTTTTGGAGTAAGGTAGAACTTACATTTTTATTGTAAGGATACAGAGTTAAACTTTTCTATGCTTTCTCCACTGTGACAGGTCAGAATGGAATGTTTACTCCTTCGGGAAATTTCAGTCTGGAAAAAAACGCAGACTATCTAAGCTAAGGTTTCTGATCCATTGTATATCTGCTCATTGGTCATACACAACATAATGCTTTGCCACAATACCACATTGATCCACTCTCTTAAAAGATTGAGAGTTCTTTCTTTTCTCAGTCTCCCTAGTAAATGACAGAAAACTATGTCTCAGTGTCTGTGCAAAACCAAAAACTCAAATACCGCAGAAATCTGACTTCAGGGTAAAAAGGTCATGCACTGGGTCTGAGCTTTCTATGAAGGGTGCAGCAAAGGTATTTATTTAGTTCCTCATATTCTAACAAATTTCCTGTTAAACTGGAGGAATATAATTTCAGAGTGTATTTCATTACCCCACATTTAATGAAGGGCACAAGGCCACAAAGTATGAAGCCAGTCCTAAAGAAAAGACAATGTGTGGGTATGGTCCTCTTCAGAAAGTGTGAGTATTGTTCTGCATTTTTTCCTACATGTCTTTCCATTTCCAATTTCCTTTCTCCACTGTGTTTTTCTTTTGTTCTTCTTCACATCATTTAGGTGTACCTTCTCCTTATAGTTACCCTGTCTATATAAGACAGGTGCTAAATGTCAGCAGGAGTTGGATTGGATAGTCTTCAGGCATCCCTTCCAACCTGCATTTTTTATCCTATGGTTTTGATTTGGTTCTATGGTTTAAGCACGGGCAAGGAAGCATGTACCTGTCAACTGTCCCACTCTGGGGACTGAACTTTCATGGGTCAATTACTGTCTCTGGATTTATGTATGGTAACACATGTCTGAGAAAACAGATGTTCATTTTCTACCCTGCTAATCTTTCAGCTTTCCTAATGTGCTGTAGGAAAAAATCAAAAGGAAAATAATCCACATCCTCCAAGAATTCTACAGTGTCTCTGCCAACAATTGAGAGCTTGTTCTTTCATCCTCCCCTACAACCCTTTAAATGAGACACTTAACTCTGCTTTTTCTTGCCTTCAGTTTAGACCAGCCCGTTGTGTCCAGCCATTGCAAGCTGGCATCTGCACAAGAATGTTTTATGGGGCCATTCATGTTCAGATGAAATATGCTCCAGTGCAGCCCGCTGTGCTTGTGTGTCTGGGTGAGTGTGTGCTGGAGCAGGAGAAGAGCAGGCCACTCAAAGGGCAAGCTGGCACTTAACTAACACTATCTGAATTTTGAATGGCGGGAGGTGTATATATATGGCTGTGGATACAGCTTTAAGGTTGAGTTTGACTTTGCATAAACTGGCAACCTACAGACTACGGATTAATGATGGACACTGAACACCTTCCTCCTTCCTGTGTTGTCTTTTAACCCTGCACTTGCTTGCTCCATATCTCCTTTTTTTTTGTGCTGGACCTAACAACAGCTTCCTAAATAATCTCTGCTACAATAAGAGAAAGCCCCATAGTTTGAGGGATCATATTCCTGGAAAAAAAGTGAAAAATGAAGAAGCCAGAAAGGCATGTTCTGAATTAGATTACAATCCTAAGGGACAGTCTCATTAACGATGCTTGCTGCCAAATGCTGTTTTCCTTGCCTTCAGAACTGTCTTTGTTAATGACTAACTCCACTTGGAAGTTATTTACATAAAGCATTGTTCTTGTGTCACTGCTACAGATAGAAGCTCCTTGATAGGTGGGTGAGATGAAAAAGAAACAGAGCAGGTTGCAAATGAATTCAGAGAATGCTTGGTTTAAAGCGGTGGTGGGAAGGATGAAACATTCCTCCTATAATGTCACCACCATACATAAGGTCAAATACGTCACCACTGGGGATGCCCTTACACAAGACCCTCACAGGTAGGTCTTCACAGTGAAGGTGCTGATCTGTGCTGAGGTAGTCTGTGCTTCACTAGGTCTCATCACTTGATGATGTTTCCCAACCTTTCCTGGCAAGCATGATTTTATGGAGAAAAAAAAAAAAAGAGATCTAGATTCTTGAGAGGAAGTCATAGGAAAGAGGGAATTGCAGACCTGCTCGGTGTCTGGGCTGGGTGGCACTTTTCCATACCCTCTGAGGGAAAAGCATGGTGTCTAGCCCTTGCAACTGGCACTGAAGAACTTCACACAGCTAAAGACATCATCTGCCTGTCTGGCAAGTCTGTTGTTGCCACATTGCTCCCACCCCTGTCTTGAATCAACTTCAGGTGTCTAGTGGCAGAAAAGAAAATAAAAAGGAGTCAGTGTGAAACATTACATCCCTAGCTTGAATTTAAGTGGCTTCCCAGAGAAAAGGAGACCATCAAAATATGTAATGATACCTACATGTGATTTAAACTGCTTGAAAAGGCACTTCTTTTGTGCTTTGGGCCTGTGACACAGAATTGGCTACAGAGATTTTATCTGAAAAGCAAGCCTTATCTTATGGAAGTCCATTGGTAACACAAGCCATGTTTTACAGACAGTTCTAATATATTTTGAATAGACTTGTGCTCCAAGGGGTGCTAGACTCTAATGCTATCATTCAATATTGAGTGACTGTTCATCTAAGCAAGTGAGAAACGTAATGTGTTGGTCTCAGGCTGGTGTTGGTCTCTTCTCTCAAATTAGTAATGATAGGACGAGGGGAAATGGCCTCAAGTTGCGTCAGGGGAGGTTTAGATTGGATATTAGGAAGAAATTATTCACTGAGAGGGTAGTTAGGCACTGGAATGGACTGCCCAGAGAGGTGGTGGAGTCACCATCCCTGGAGGTGTTTAAGGAACGAATAGATGCAGTGCTTGAGGATATGGTGTAGTGGTTAGAGTGATGCTAGGAGAAGGTTGGACTTGATGACCCTGGACGTCCTTTCCAACCATAACAATTCTGTGATTCTGTGATTCTGTAAAGCCTATGTCTAAAAACATAGGTTTCACTGCAGTTGTCTGCTGCAGAAACACCAGTGCTGACTGATCTCACTCCAATGACTCAGAAAGCTCTTTATTGTTTATATCTTTTTTGCCCTAAAATATGAAACATGATGACTTAGAATGGCTGTAATGACTGGAGCCCCAAAGGTAATAGCATTTTTACTTAGAAGAACAGACATTTAGAGACATAATTGGTATATAACTCATATAATGTGCATTTATTGAAGGTAGTGGAATAATATATACAAATATTTTGAGGAAGTCCTGTATTAATAAAATATATTAAAAAGCTAGATGAATAATTAGTTCTCAGATAATGTACATTTTCCAGCTTTGTATAACACATTTGTCTAATGGGCTTTGATACTTTTCCATTGCTGGCGTTTATATTGCACTAGAAATGTGTTTGGGCCAGTGACCTGTTTATCAGCAAGATCATTTCTATTAAAGGAAGGTTTAAATTAAAGCAAAACCCCTTTTCCTCTTTATCTACATTATGCAGGTAATTTGCGTATGGTGTTGAATATCCTGACTGGAAATGAGACTGTTTGTATCAAATGAACTTAATCCCTTTTCAAAATTGATTAACTTATTTGGAAGCAGACCATATAAGATCACATTTAGAGAGCTCATTCCTTTATTTAATCAGAAGTAGCTGTTCTGAAACAAATCCCATATAGGCAAACTTTTCCTTCTGAGACAGAGCTGTAATTTCCTTCTTTAGGGAAATGCTGTACTATCTGAAAAGTGCTTATGTTTTAAAGTCACATACAATTACCTATTTTTCAGACAATCTAAGGAAAACATCTTGAGAACATTTCTGTTCAATATGTATGATAAAAACTTCAGTAGCACGTCAACTACTCAATGCCTGGAGAAGCTGCAGTATAGCTGCTGAGGCTCACAGTGACATCCTAGCTGAAAAACAAATCTGAAATGGCTATATCTAAATTCATTGCAACACACTCAAAAAAGAGACCCTCTCAATATACAGAATAATTTTGTTGATTGAAGCCACTATATGGCTTCAATAAAATTAAACAGGCATACCTACTGATGTGTCCTTCAAAAGGTGGTAGAGTTCACAGAAAGTACTCTGACGCAGAAAGTACTCTGACCCAGAAAACATACAAGCAACAGGAGCTAAATCATATCTGTGTTGTATCAGAGAAACGTGAAATGTTTGATGGATTCAGTTCTAGTATCTTGGCATCTACTGGTCAAGTCCAGAGAAATAAGTAAATACTTTCATTTTATTTCAAATAGCAGTCACTTCAAGAATGTACTGCTAATTTATAGGCAACACCTTTTGGATATATTTGAAAAAGTTTGAGAGCCAGCAGCAAGTGGAGCTTGCTGGAAACATGGCCTGTGAAGAAGGACTGAGATAAGTGGCGTTGTTTAATCTGGAAACGGCTAGAAAGACATAAGTTCACTTCAAATGTGTGGAAGGCTTCTGAAGAAAAAAAGGGAATATTCTATTCCACATTCCTTAGGGAAGTAAGACAGTGCAGCAAAGGAGCTGTAAGTGAGACACTAAAGGACATTATTTTCAGAGTAAAGATTGATGTTCAGTTGAGTAGACCCAGAGAGACCACAAGCTTTTTATTACCAGCAGGTAAAAACGACTTGCCTCGGGACTAACAAAGATGCCACTGACTCAGTACTGGATAGGAGGGTGGGTTATTATTCTAGACTTTTCCTGACACACTAAAGTAAGATACAATTTTAAAGCTTTACAACCTATTAGGAACTTTTGACAAAACATTTCAGATCATATTTCTAGACACATGGGAGAGGAGAACTTACAGATTGTTGTAAGTAGGGGGAAGAAAACATGCAATCTCTCACAAGCTGAAATGCCTGTTGTTTATTACTATGAGGCTTATTCATCTTTATGTTACCTACTTAATATAATGAAGTTTATCAAGACCTACCTTAACATGCTAATCCTGAGTTAGATCCACACAGATTAATTACTAGGTCTTTAAAAAATTGGCTAACAGGTTTTTTTTTCTGAAAACACGTTAGCATTTTTGTAAAGCTTCCATTTAAGAAAATGTTCTAGTTGAAGATAGAAACAACAAGAAGTGGCTTAAGTTTAAGAAAAAAAGATTGCAAAAGTTTGCACTGAAAAAAAGAAAATGGAAAAGTAAAATAGTCCTTGGAATAAGCAAGGGAGGTGCTACACTTGGCTGAACTTTAAATGGAAAATTTTCGTAGACACTAATCAATTTTGTACACAGTTAAGTAGATATTCCCAATAGATGGATAGATGGGTAACTGGTGTTATTTTTCTACGGGAAAAACTTGGATCTTTGTCTTCAAGGTTACTGCAGGAAGTAAATTCTGCATATCAGTACTTGCAGCAAACAAACCAACTGACTCAAAAGCTTTTTTTGAACCCAGAGAGGTAATATTTTATAAAAAAACACTTTAAAATTCCGTTCTCTTCTGTATCTGTTTTCAGCCTCAGCAGCTGGTGGATTTGGTTATTTTTACCCCATTGGTGTTCTGAGGTCCTGTCTGTCATTGAGAAACACTGCCTGGAATGAACAAGTTGTGCCTCATATAACTGGAAATTAGGCAAGAAGGGAGGGATTCATCTTCCTGATTATCGTAAATCTAGTTTCTAGGGAATAACTTCAAAGCTGGGGACTGCACTTTGGTATTTCTTAAGATCATATGGTACGACCAAGTATCATCTTTTATATTGCTATGCTGAATCAATATGCTTGTTCTTTGGATGAATGATTTGCCAGCTCACCCTGTTGGCATGTTTATTCTTAGTACCAAACTGCAGCAAGATGATCACCACAGGCTACGAAGTGATTTTTCACATATTCAGGTGTCTGTTAGCAGTCCTTTGCTGGACATTGTCTCTTCCTCCAGAGCTGGCAGAATGTGTGATGAGAGAGGTCCTCTACCCTCACAGAGCTGTATCGTCTACCTCAGCTTCATTTAGTAAACAACAGTAGTTTTTAAGGCATTTCAAGTTGGCCTGGTTGATTTTGTATCAACAGGAGCAATAAATGCTTACTCACCTGAGCTGTTTCTTGCAAAGCTGACAGCTTTCCTCTGAAAGCAGTAACCTCAGGCAGAGGATCTGTGATAAATGATGGGAAACTGTAACATATGCAGCCTCTAGAGACTTCTCTGCAGATAATTTTTTACTAGAGATATAGCTTTGGTTGATTTCCAGAAGCTAATCTTCAAAAAACATGTGTTGAAATAGAATGAAAGTTGTAATGAGACTGGGAACAATTAATGAAGAATCAGTCATGAATTAAGCTCAGTCCAGAAATGTATTTGGAGGCTTTGAAAGCAAGTTAAATATCTTACTAATAGAGCAGAGTAGTATTTAAGGTCAGAAAAATGGTTATGAACAGAAAGGATACAGTCTTCAAAGAAAATGACTTGTGTTTTCTTGTTTTGCTGCTTCCTTCTTAAACAGATTTTTACACTTCCAAATAAAGTAACATCTTATCAAGTAGATGGCATGTTTTGATATTTCAAATGCTTTATTTAATTGCCAAAATGATATGTTGGCTGCCTCTGTCTTCTACAGTTGAACTCTGCCCTTATTAGAGCACCGTTGTCACTTTATAGAACCACACAGAAAAGTTTGAAGTAGAAATGAAATTAATTTTTACATAATACATAATAACAGTTATTTTTCTGCATTGTATATTTGCTTTCATGTCTCTTTCAATTCAGATTAAATGGATATTTGAAATGTACAAGGTCCATTATAAACTGGCAGATTAAATTCAGGAATCCCTGTGTGAAATTCTATGGTTTATATAGTGTTTCATATAATTCACCAATTAATATGAATTAATAATTTGCTACTTTCTCCTCTTTTGTTATGCTTATTGTGTCCTTCCAAAGATGTTACAGAATTCCAGGACTTGTAATAAATATTTCTTAGTTACATTATTCGCCAAGACTGCATGCATCTAAAAAATGTGGTGTTTTTTTTTAAATGTAGGGGTTTAGGCACCTTCCTTCCCATCACTGCACACAAGGAGAACTCTAATGGATAGTTCTTCTGTTACTCAATAGCTAAGTTGTTAAAGAATTTGCCCAGGAAGGAGAAAAAAATAAATCAAAGGGCTTCTCAACCTCCTGCTTGCCGGGCAGGTCGGAAGACTGTGCTCCTCTCTCCCTCTGAATCAGGGCTGCTGTGCAAAAACCAGTGCAAGCCTTTTGAGACCAGGAGAGAAGGAAGTTAAAGACCAGCCTAGCATGGCTTCCACAGTCTGTGGAGCGGCACTGCTGGTATAGGGTGAAGAGGCAGTGGTTGCTGTTCGCCTTCTGAGGCCATATTCTTCCCTTATGGTGTCAGACTGATCAGAGCATGTCAGCCTGGCTACTGAATGGTCATTAGAAAGTGCAGGCAGTGCTGGGCCAGGTGCACTGCACGTCTTGGGTCAGGAAAGACACACTGCTCCTCAGCATTGGTCAACTCAGCGAGGTTTGGTAGTGGTCATGGAGTAAGGAGTGGGAAGAGTGTGGGGGAGTCGAATCATGGTTGGCGAGGTAAAGGTCACAGAAGGTGGTGGGGATGCAGAAGGAAGATATCCAGCAAAATGAGCTCAGGCTGTAATCAGTCTGATCAAGACCAACAGGAGGTTCACCATGAAAGTTTAGACTTCAGGCAGTTTGTTCAGGCAGTTTTATCAACAGGAACCGATCACAGTAGCTAAAGAGTTTGAAGTGTTTTCTTTCTAAATACTAACTTGGATGTTTACTGCCTACATAAAAACTGCTAATGGTAGGGCTACTACGCACAGCTGGGATGCATGAGGCTTTAATTGCAGAGTATGACTCAACAAGAGAGCACAGGGAGTTGGGATAAAGTCTGAAGGAGGGACTGGATAGCTACAGGACACAAAGGTTTAGGTGTGCAAGAGTGGAAACCTGCAGCTTTGGGGATTTTTCAGTTACAGTCCAGGTTGAAATGCAGAAGATCTGAGTCATGCAACCTAGAGCCAGATTTTGACTTTGTCAAGGTTTAGGGAGGGGCTGGCCACTAGATGAATGACAGATGCTCTCTATTAACCCTCTCCCTTCCAAAGAGAAAGAGAACAGGAATCAGGGAGAGAGACTTATGGATTAGAAAAGAAAGCTAAAAGAGCTTTAATGAAAATAATAATAATAAAACGGAATATATATGAAACCAATATT
Source organism: Eurystomus gularis (assembly GCA_013400335.1). Lineage (NCBI taxonomy): Eukaryota > Metazoa > Chordata > Aves > Coraciiformes > Coraciidae > Eurystomus > Eurystomus gularis. Next base: position 174,881 of record VZZY01012767.1, read on the forward strand.
GAACCCAACCCCCTGGATGGCAATTACATCACTGTCATCACTGATGCTGTGGAACAGGCACTGGGGAAGTCACAGACTGGACTTCGTGACAGCCAGGAACTGGAACCAGCAGCTTGATTCTGGAACTGGATTCAGGAACACATGGATCAGGATCAAAGACAAAATGGACAGAGTCTTCCTTGGATGCTGGCCATTGAAAATGAGAGCTTGATTCTCGTGACCCTTCAGACCCTTTTTACTGACTATGATGTATATGGAATGGAATACCTCGGTCAGTTTAGGGTCACCTGTCCTGCACAGTCTTCCCTGTAGGTGCAGCCTTTTACTTTCTGCACCCCCAATGTGGTATTTAACAGTGACCTTAGTCTTCACAGGAGCAAGTATAAGCAAGAGCCTTTCTGCATAGCAATCCTTAGTAGTAACTCTATACATCAAGCCTTATCACTGCTAGAAGCAGACTCTGTCTGCGAATATGCCATTAACTTCAGAAAATGCAGTTGCTTAGAAGAGACTTAACTGGAAAGTAAATTCACTGAACAGAATTAGTTCTGTTCTAACTCAAACCAGGACATAACTCTCAGAGATAAAATCTTGGTGGCCTATACAGAAATATAGATAGACTTATTATAGATGGCCCCAGGGATGTGCCTACCACGTGCACCTAGGTGTGTGTGGTTCTGGCATGTGCAGTCACATAACAGGAAGGGCGACAGCAATGAGCTGCTGATGTCTGGAAGAGTGCACCCAGCAGGCCTTTTGTTTAGCACAGAGGACTTGGCAATCCTGAGAGTCACTCTTGCCAAGGGTGAAGTGATTCTGTAATGTGCCACCATTCCTTCAGGCTGTATGATTGAAGTATTTACCTGCAAATTGTCTCCTCCTCCACCCACCCCCAGCACCCTTCAGCCCACACCCATGCACACACTAGATTACAGGTACATTAGTATGCCTGCTTAAAACATTGCTGTGTATCAGTTATTCTATTTGAAATGTAGTGAGTACCCAGTTATAGCACATAACAGCATTGTTCATTTGCACAACTGTTTGATCCAAAGGTTAAAGTATTTAAAACAAAAAAAAGAAAATGCTGTGCTTACTGATGGAGGCAAGTGGATTCCTCTGGACCAGTAGGAAAAAAGACTTAACAAACTGCCCAGTTGTACCACCATGTTGATTGAATAACTTCTTCTCAACTTCTGGTAAAGGAGTAATTGCCCCAAAGAGTTCATTGCATTATTCTCAGGGATGCTATTCAAAGATTTAGATGCTATACCTCTGCCTTCAATGATGCTATTAATTGGTTTTGAGACACATCCCCATTTTGTCATTTCTAAAGGTGAAGGCTGTTCTGTGTTTTGTTAATGATGACAGCATTGCCGAGAAAAAGGAAGGTCTTAAGTATTTGACTTCAAGTACATGACAGATTAAATAACCTGTAGAGTCCTAATAATCATCAATCACAATGTAGGAGATGACAAGGTGAAATTTCCAAGGTGACATTTTGTCACTTGGGGTAGTCACTTAAACTGACAAAAGCTATACATTTTGCTCTGCAGCTTCTTTACTCTAATTGGGCCAATTTTACTATCATGCTATTATCCTGCACAGCAGAACTGGTGACAAACAAAGAGGCTTTTGTGATCTCAATCGAACATATTTCCATGAGCTCAAGAAAATATATTCTTTGCCAAAAAAGAATGAAAATCGTCCCTGTATTTTGTGACTGGACAGAAGCCCAAGACTTATGTCTTTCTGGAAGAAGTCTAATCTGTATTTTTAGTTCCTGCTTGCTTATCACAGTATCTTGCAGAAAGGGCCACAAGTCAGGGGAACTACAATCGCAACTGGGATTTTCCTGTTACATGTTAAAACAACTTTCCTCAGGATATGGTGGAGGAAAAAGAGGGCTAAACTTTGTTCCCTCACTCTTCATAACTTTAGCAGTCTACTTTAATTTAGCCTTATTTTCTACTATACACCAGCTCATAATAATTCCCTTTAAGCATATAATAACACAAAACTTGATTGTGTTAGCATATACTTCAGTGTAGTATTTGAGAACCTTAATCCATTTTAGAAACGTGGGAACTCTGGAAGAAAACTTATCATCAATGGCTACATGAAGAGTAATATAAATTAAAACAATTCCAATAAATTGAAAACTATAATTCTATAAATTGAAATAACCCATCTTGTTAAAACTAAAAACACCTTATGTATTACCATTCAGAAACTTTGGGCAAAAATATATTTAGTAACACACATTTGTTAACATGGAATAACATTACACTGGAGTGTATATGGAGTGGGCATATACCCAGCTGATCTAAAATACTGTCATTTCATGGAAATGTTAAGCTGTTCAAATTTATTGCTGTCAAGACACAGTAGTTTATTTTAATAAGCATTATTTTTCTGCATAACAGAAGTAGGAAAATGCCATTATTAAGGCCCTCCATGCCTTGGACAAAGGTTATCTTTGTTTCAGTATACTGAATGAGATGTATATATTCATTGTTTTGGAGACACTGAAATTGGAAAACTGAAGGTAAATATTTCCCTCAATCCTTTAGCACATCTAAGTCTCTAGGGTTCAGATGAAGTGGTGGTGGTGATTAGTTAGCGTTATGTAAGGCACCACAAATTGTAAGTCATACTACCTAAAACATTACGGTGGTGTCTCTTTGGCTGAAGAGTTACATCTATTTTCCTAGACTTTCACTCTTACCCTTTATTCCATCTAAGTATGTTACAATTATTAGAATCATAGAAGAGTCTGGGTTGGAAAGGACCTTTAAAGGTCATTTAGCCTGACCTCCCTGAATGAGCTGGGACACCTTTAACTAGATCAGGTGGCTTAGAGTCCCATCCAACCTGACCTTGAATATTGCCTGGGATGAGCCACCTGCTACCTTTCTGGGCCACATTCCAGTGTTTCAGCACCCTCATTGTAAAAAAATTATTCCTCATATGTAGTCTAAATCTACTTTCTTTTAGTTTAAAATCATTACCCCTTGTCCTATCACTTTAGGCTCTACTAAAAGTTTGTCCCCATCTTTCTTATAGGCCCCATTTAAGTACTGAAAGGCTACAATATGGTCTCCCTGACGTCTTCTCTTCTCTAGGTTGAACAACCCCAACTCTCCAAGCCTTTCTTTACAGGAGAGGTATTCCAGCCCTCTGATCATTTTTGTGGCCCTGTTCTGGACAAACAAGTCCATGTCCTTCCTGTGCTGAGGACTTCAGAGCAGAATCATCTCCCTGGAGCTGCTGGCCACTTCTTTTGATGCAGCCCAGGATATGGTTGGCCTNTACCAGAGTGGAGCAGAGTGGCAGAATCACTCGACCTGCCAGCCATGCTTCTTTTGAAGCAGCCCAGGAAACCGCTAGCATTCTGGGCTATGAGTGCACATTGCCACTGATGTCCAGATTTTCATCATCAGTACCTCCAAGTCCATCTCTGCAGGACTGCTCTCAATCCCTTCATCCCCCAGCCTGTATTGACACTGGGAGTTGCCCCAACCCAGGTGGAGGACCTTGCACTTGGCCTTGTTGAACCTCATGAGGTTGTCCAGGTCCCTCTGGATGGTGTTCCATACCTCTGACGTGTCAACCACACCACTCAGTTTGGTATCATCTGCAAACTTGCTGAGGGTACATTTGATCCCACTGCCTATGTCATCGATGAAGATATTAAACATTACTGGTCCCAGTATAGACACCTGAGGGACACCACTTGTAACCCATCTCTTTCTGGACTTTAAATCAGATTACCAATTACCAGATCCTGACTTTAGCTAGAATTGCTTTGTTAGTTAAGAGCTCTCACATCTCACTTCCAGGTACCCTGCTGTTAATTCTGCCTTCTTGAACATCCAGGTCATCTGTTATGGTAATGCTGCTTTCCCAACAAAGCATGCTCATCTGCAACCTCTGCAGCTACATAATGCCCATCTAGCCCTAGCTGAACCGAGAGCCCATCGTACCTCCAACCCACCTGAGCCACCAGTGCTGGTCCTCAGGGCTCTTTCTCAGCAGTCCTGGCAGTACCTTACTCCTCTTTGTAACCCCCTTGTATCTGCCTACAGCAGCTTTGCCTTGTCTTTCTTCCAAGGTTCCTTACCTCTCCTTGGTGTAGGCTGAAAGCCTCAGCAGGTTTATCTCTTCTTAAGCTGGAGAGGAATGCATTCTCTCTCAAGAGTAGAAAGGTACCAGAGCTCCCTGAGCAGCTCCATTTTTCCTCCCAACCTCATCCCCTTTGTACTGAAAAGCCACAATAAGCTGTTGAAACCTGAAAAGAAGGATGCCATCTTTACGGTATAAGGCCTGGTCTCAGCTGAAAACCTCATTTATTCGTAATAAATTTTTGAGTTGGTAAATGCCACTTACTGCAAAAGAAGTGCATTGGCAACATCTAGACTTTTTAGTGGTAAATTAAAATCCCAATACGTGGCTAATAGCAAGAATGGCATATGAGAAACTGCCTAAAGCAGGGCACAAAAAAAATTTAAGCTCATTAAGGAGCTACAAGAAACTTTTCATTCTGGAGGATTCTGCATCTAGAAGCATACATTCCAGCAGAAAATTATCCAGGACATGACAGAACTTAAAAAAAGGTCTTAAATGGGACTGACACAACACAATATGCTAATTATTTGGCAGTGCATAATATCTTTATTTAGAACAATAAAGTATATGTATATAATGTAAATTCCAAATTTGAACTGGTATAAAAAAGGATCTGGGAAAACATCTATCTTAAGAGGACACATATATACATACACATCACATTTTATAAACTTTGTTGATTACCTTCAGTCAGAATGTAACTATGCAAGACTGTGCTGAGATTTACATTGAAAAGAATGGATTTGCCCATGATACAACCAGCAAATGTCTGTGTCTCTATCACTAAAGAGTCTGAAGTTTCCGCGTTCCATCAATTTGATAACATAATAGCAACATGCCACCATTACTGTAGATCTGCATTTAATAGACAGTTGAATCAGATTCCTGGATTGAAGACTGTTGAATAATTCTTAAATGTAAATCTAGCTCAAAATATCTGTATTTTATATATATAGTTAGTTTTTCAATTTTATAGTTGTTTTGTGTGTACTGAACAGTTTCAGCATACTACAAAGAGAGAGCAACAGAGAAAACAGAGCTGGTGAAGATCAGAGTCTAAAAAATGTGCAGGCTGCACACACTCCATAGTATAGCACATTTTATAATCTTACTTATAAAATGACCTTGTGATTAAATAAGTACCATTAATTTATTCAAGTAAACACACATCTAAAGTAGCACATTTTATTACTCAGTATATCACTATCTGCTTTTTATTCTCACAAGGCCACTATTAATTGCATGCAAAGTTCAACTACTCCAAAGGAAACCTAAAAATGTTAGTTTCTCACAAAATGACAGATATCTGAAAAACAAATTTGATTGGCTTCTGTATAAAAATTACAACACTCGTTTTTCCCCAATTTCATTTTAAGAGAAAGTGTGTTCATTTTCTAACTGTATTAATGCATGGGGTCTGTCTACCCAAAAGGAAGACTGAAAAACTGATCGCTCTTCAGAAGTTAAATAGCTTATATTTGCATAAAGAAGCAATTAAAGGACTATTTCTGACATTCCTACTCACAATGAACTTATTCTATTTCCGTTGATTTCAATAGTGTCTCATAAGTCAGTAGTCTTTCAAAATTTCACTACGTTCAAAGTTAAGGGCCTCTTCAGGGGGTAGACAAATTGGGTACAGAAACATTCAAATAATTTCAGAATTACATTTCCAAGTGCCATGCTCTGCACTGTATCCACAAATGTCTAGAAGTGTCCTTCTGCTTTGCAACATGATTGACAACACCTAATGCTTTGTTCATATCTCTCAAAAGAGGGTCCAGGGAACAGGAAACCCCTGAGCTCCAACAACAGTTCTTCTACTCCATGTGTTGTACTACTTTGGTGCATGTTGAGAGGAAAAGGTTTGTGAAGTCTGAAGGTTTATACACAAACTTTCTTTCTGTTCTCCTGTAGCCTAAAATTTAATCTTTTCCATGGAACAAGGCAAAGTATTTGACATTATTTGAAAGTAACTTAGCTACTATTTTAAGATATTACACTTGGGAGGAGAACATTTTGCAGCCGTCTATCCGGGTTTAACATATGTTTCAATTTACAACTGATATTTTATTTAGTATTGAACAATAGACTAAAGAGCCTAAAACATAGTGCATTTTGAATATCAGAGTACAATTTGGGGCACACCAATGTGCAACATTACTGTGTATTTGATTAATTGGAAAAAACACATTTAGAAAAAACGACTTTCTTATGAACAAAGAACATTAATAGATACCAGACTTTTGTTTAACTGAATCTAAGAGAAATCTGTAAAACTTCAAATGCATAAGCTTGCTTTGAGAATGTATTGTATAGCAACATGAAGTATTTAAGTTTTTTGTAAAATGTGTAAGGATAATTGCTTCCACTTACTGTGGATACTTTTCCACTCTGCCAAAACGCAGTTATTCTCTGCATTACCAGTAAGGTGCAAATTTCCCATCAATTAGGTTATGCTGACATTTCTTTCAGGGTAACTCTTAAATAAGTTTGAACACAAAGTCTGAGTGAGGGCCTTGTGAGTAAAGAACTACATAATGTCAAATGAGACTGAGCTGCACATGAGAAATTCTATTGTTTGATTTTTGCAGAGATAAAACTTGGAATGCACTTGCTTTTTAGAAGTGATGAGCAACCTTGATAATTTCTTCAGTGGTGAGTGTTCCAGCACCTTCTGAATTAAAATGAAGGTCTAATTTTCACACTAAGCTTCTTTTGATCTAGTTTAAGAGCAGCTCCTCAGATGATGCAAACCCCAAAACACTATTAACATTAATGGAATTAGGCTAATTCACACCAGCTGAGCAGGACTTGAGGACCCCTTTCTAACACCCAGGATGTGCAAAAAGGCCTCAGCATAAATAAAAAATAGCTCCACATGATCAATCCTTGTATCAGTGAATTCACAATAAGTTTCAATATTGATCTCAGTAGGACCAAAATTTTGTGCAGGGTGGCTACACGCACACCTAAGCTCTGTCACCAAACAGGTTTCTAAGTATTTTCTTTTTATTAAGTATGAAAGACTAATCAGTTTTATCACTACGCACACGCATACACACACACATGCACGCACACAGATGTATATATTATATGTATGTCATATTCTTTTTATGCATGGTTCTCAGAAAATTCAGCAGATTATTAAAATTTCCACAAAAATTCTAAAAAAAAATAAGTAACTATACATTTTAAAGAAAACTCCAACTTTATGCAAAACATTAAAAGTGTGGTGGTGTTTGGTTTTTTTTGTTTGTTTTCAAGTTGCTTAAGCTAAAACTCTTGCTTTAATGACAGATGACAGTTTGTCATCTGAAGCGAGCCACCTTTACCTTCTGAAGTGCAAACCCCTAACACAGATAAATAATTCATACTCATTATCTGGAAAGAGTCAAGATTAAAAGATGCACAACTACACTTGTCACTTTTACCATGGTACTTTAAGATGTACTTGAAAATGCATGTCTGTACATCAGTCCTGTACAGATTCCATTGATGCTGTAACACCAATAGATGCTGAAAATGAGTGGGACACAAAGCTTTCTCTTGTTTTCAGATAATTAACTTTAAAAGTGGAGAATGCCAGGATATCAAAGCTTACTAATCACTTAAAACACAATGCAAAGATTAATTACAGCTGATGTAAGTAAAAGCTAAATACATTCTCAGCATCCTTCAGATTTTCTATACTATACATTTTAACACAAGGTATCAATGGCATTCATCTTCAGCACTTAAAATGCATTTCATGGGTTTGTCTTTATTCTGATGTTTGAACGCAATTCAGACTCTTTACTTTCCCTTCCCTTGGCATGGCTGTGTTCACACACCCAGCAGTTACTCTTAATGCTTTGAAACTCCGTAAGGTACAGTCACCTTCTGTTCACTTTATCTTCATCCAGTATTTGCTTCTCCTGAACAGAGACCACCAACACCGATGAGTTCTTGAGGCTTTCTGGGTTGGGCAACCAGCCACCTGGCAACCAACAGAGGCTACATGTTGCTGTATGCATGACCTTTGCCAGGCATAAACACAGCTCCTTATAAGTAAAAGAAGAACATGGGTCCATGGCATAACTTTGCTTTCAAGCTTTATATACAGTGTCGAAGAGTATGTTATCTGTATCCATTTCTGCGTTTTCTGTCAGTTCAGAGAACTCCATCTGAAGACATCAAGGTAAAGGAGAGGACACAGAACTTAAATTAAGGATGCAAAGGTATTTATGACTTTCAATGATTACACATAGTTGGAGGCATTTGAAAGATGCTTTTTGTTCAGGACATGTAATTTGTTTGCCAGAGTCAGCTGCAAGTATTAATGCAATTAAACATCTCCAAATGCCACACAAGGTAGATATTCACATAAGATACAGTCCTGCTAAGTGCACACTCTTCTTGTCGTTGTTCAATTCAATGTTGGTTTCACAGTAACAAACACAAATTGTCCTCATTTCTATATCATGTCTATGGAGTCATGGGCAGCAACAACAGATGCAGACTCAGTCTGTCACTCCAGAAGGAATACGAATGTGCTTAAAGCTGCTTCATTTATGAAGCGAACATGGAACTGTTACCTGCCTGGAGAGAAAAATATAAATTATAATTTTGCTGATTAGCTTTGCCTGTATTATAAACAGCAGATATTTTCACAGACATAGGACAGACAGACTTTTTTTCTTACAATTTTGGAAATAAATAAATTCAACAAAACTTGCATGGGTATTTCTTTATTCTGAAAGGAAAGTTGTTATAAGATGTACTTTCGTGGTCCAAGAACACACTTGCCTGTAAAAGCTCATTGATGTCAACTATATGATGCAACAACTCTCATGATTTTACAGAACTATTATATTTGTGCATTTTGGTGTCTAGCAATTTCTGGCAACAAACTTCCCTTTGAAAGGAAGCTCATCTGGAAAAGCCAATACCAAACTGAATTTACATCCCTGGAAAAATCAAATGACTTGTCCAATGCAGTGATGATTTCTCTTCTCAGTGAGAAGGCGTTAGAAGAAAGCAGTTAGGGAGACTGGAAGTCTCTCAAGTTGTAGCTCGCTTGATCATGACAGACACGCTGGAATACACTTCAGAGTGACTGCTACAGGATAAACAGCAAAACCTGAATTGTTTCTTGTACTCTTGCATTGCACTTTCCACTCATGATGTAAAACGAAGCATTCAGCGCTGCCTGAATATTCCAGACCCACTTGCCAGAGATGCAGTGGGTTAAATACAGCATGACTCCCATACTAAGAATCCCTTGCCAAAGATGTGCACCATGCTGCAGAGCACAGTTGGGATCAAGAAAGCTCACTTGCCTTTGCTGCTCACTCTTACATCCCAAAGCAAGAGTAGTATATCTGATAAGGCTATAGAGACTGCAAACTGTGCTGAGTAAGAACAGCAATACTTTGCCTGCTTTCCTACACTCACTTGCTAGTTTAAGGATTGTGTTTTTTAGGTCATGTTGCTTTGAAACAGCTGTAGGACAACAGCTGAAGATTTCTCTGCATTGGCTCTCAAAGAGGAGAAGCATTCGCTGTCCTTCATTTTGGAATTCTAGCATATTTCATTTTATAACATTCAGATTAAAAGTTAAATACTGAAATTACTGATAACAAGTTTTATTTTATTTTTTTTTCCCAGAACAGACTCTGAATCAGAAAAAGCTCAACTTATTTGAAAACAAGTGTCAAGTGAAGGTGGTTAGTGCGGAGGGGGAGGAGTTAAAGTTACTAAGTTTTTAAGCCTATAGTAAGACTCTCAACCATAACAACTTACCAGTACACAAATTAGTAACAGTGTTGAGGGAGAAAAAGCAACAGCTACACTTGTAGATGTTCCTTTTCTTTTTGCTGCAACATACTGGAAAAAAAAAAGGGTACTTTATTACTACAATGCTAGTGTTTCAAGGAAATAGAATGGAAGGGTCTATCGCTAAGTTAAAATAAAAGGGAATTCAAAGTATTACAATTTATGCTTGCTATTAGGTTTTCCTAGTAATAGATGAATTTTACAAATTTCTCGGGGAGAAGGGAGAAAAAGAACATATGACATATATTTAAGAAGCCATCTGATGCAGAATTTAGCCTATTTAAATTTCCTGTTAAGGCCATCTCCTCCATTTAACAAATTGTTTCCTTCCTTGTTTCTTCCTATAAAGCAAATATTTTCTATTTCCTGTGAAGTTAAAAAGAAGATGCACAATGCTTTTCACAAGCTTTAATACCTGTGAAGATGAGTGCAGGATGAATTATTTGTAGCAACTAATATACTTCAGAAATACATGATCTTCCATTCTATGTACTGTACATGAAAAAAAATGGTTTAAGAATGTATTATTCTAGAAAGCTTAAACACTGAGAATTTAATCTCCTGTGACCAAACTGCTAGATCAGAACCTTCCCTGTTTCTGCCTTCAACAGCAGGCAGCACTAGGCATTTCACACAGTGTGAGAAGCCTACAGGATATGATGTGTCCTTCTGCCATCTGCATCATATCTTTTCCTTAATCCCTCGTAGATAAAATTTGACCAAACATACTGAAATATGAGGTTAAGTAATACTCTCAAAATGCTTTCGCTTTGACTATTCTAGTATAAAATATCCCTAAGACTTTTTCTGAATTCCACAGACTTCTTTGCCCAAGTCACGTCCAAGCAACTTTTAATATCTTCAACTGTTATTTCTAAGGTATATTTGATTGACTGAGTTACACAGAATGTTTTCTGCTTAGAAATCAGATAAAGCAGTGTTTAAGTATGAAGAGAGCCATGAATCATTTCAGGATGACCTTAGGAAGTTATCAGGATTTGAATGAGTTCTCATTAACTTCCTACGAACATTAAAACAACCCCGGAAAATGTAGACTCTTATATACACACACTCTGGGGAACGTAAAAATGTAAAAGAAGACAAAAAATGTCAATGTAAAAAATATTTAGGAGGACAGCCAGGAAGACGTGGTTTTCTATGTATTTACTTAATATCAACCTAGCTTTACACCACACAGCAAATAGCACAATTCACTTCTTGTTGCTTCCCCTGTAGGTCTCGGCAATACTTTCTCACAGTGGGAATAAGGTAGAGAGAATCCTTCAGGAAGTTGCTCTCAAAGATAAATTTACATTTGTATATATGTATATAAAGTGAAATAATATACCTTATCTCATTTTCCTCTTGACAGTCATGACACTGTGTCGTTTCATTACTTTCTGGTCTGGATTTGGGATGTGTTTTCTAGAAAGAAAATGCATTGAAAATAAATATTCTATGGCTTTAACAGCTCCCTAAAAAATTGTACGTTTCAGTTTGCTTTAGATTTTCAATATCAAAGTCATTTTGCAAAAGGTAGGCCAAATCTTGCCCTCTAATATACATCTGCTACTGGTATAATTTTACTGTCAAAGTCTTTGTCTTGTAGGCAGGGGCACAAGGGGCAAAAGCAAAAGAATCCTCTTCTTAACATAAAATAGAAGAACGGGGAAACTGTGGAAACCTCATGTTTTTAATTTCTAGTTAGACAGCTATCATGCTGGTAAGACAAGATTTGCACTTTGTTGGTGGAATTCAAGAATTTGACAACAGATTTACATTTGCATGTCACACAGTTTAGCGAAGATCAAAAGAGATATCTGTTGCTTTCAAATGCAGAATGTTTCTGTTCTTCCCAACTCCCCATAGTTAAGAAATGTAGTATCACTATGTAAACAATTAAATGTAAAATTTCTTACCTTCCAGTATATGGCTCCCAAAATAAAGCCAATAAGAAGAGACAGCAATGATGTCAGTGCTACGCTTATCCCTTGCAGACTGGAGCTGCTAATGAAGCCAAATGCCTCTTCTGTAATTACAGATGTTCTCATTAGTCAAGACAGATTTATAGCACAAAACTATCTTCAGGGCAACTCTACTAGCAAGAGCACTTTTATGTATCACCTACGTAACAGAATCTTAAAGAGGAGAACTGTGGAATCATAGAATGTTTTAGGCTGGAAGGGACCTCTAGAGGTCATCTCATCCAGCCTCCCTACACAAGTAGGGACATCTCTACCTAGGTCAGGTTGCTCAGACCCCCATCAAGCCTGACTCTGAATGACTCCAGGGATGGGGCCTCCACCACCTCTCTGGGTAGCCCATTCCAGTGATCTATCACTCTCATGTTAAAGAACTTTTTCCTAATATCCAACCTAAGTCTATCCTTTCCTAGCTTAAAACCATTACTCCTTGTCCTATTCATTACAAACCCTTTTAAACAGACCTTCCCTTGCCTTCCTGTAGGTCCCCTTCATGTACTGGAAGATCACTATAAGGTCTTCCCAGAGCCTTCTTTTCTCCAGGCTGAACAGCCTCAACTCTCTCAGCCTGTCTTCATACGAGAGATGCTCCATTCCCCTGATCCTTTTGTTGGCTCTCCTCTGGACACGCTCCAATGTGTCCACATCCTTCTTGTGCTGGGGGCTCCAGAACTGGACACAATACTCCAGGTGAAGTCTCACCAGGGCAGAGTAGAGGGGCAGAATCACCTCTCTTGATCTGCTGGCCACAGTTCTTTTGATGCAGCCCAGGTTGTGATTGGCCTTCTGGGCTGCAATTGCACATTGGTGACTCATATCCAGCTTTTCATCCACCAGCACCCCCAAGTCCCTTTCCACAGGGCTGGTCTCCAGTATGTCCTCTCCCAGCCTATACTGATAATGCTGGTTGCCCCAGCCCAGGTGCAGTACCTGAGGTGCACTTCAGATAAAACCTCACAGGAAGGTTCTGACCACAAGGATGCTCCTCCAATGCCTGAAACAGCTGCGTTGAACAGCTCCAACACTAATTACCTTTTTGTCATTTGTAGTTTTCACTTTCCCACACTTCAAGTTTTGAGTTTATCAATTTTTAAAGGTTTTATTTTGTAACACAAATTAATTCTAAGACAATATTACTGTCACTTGGTGCATTTGCTTGGGTTCCATAAGACACATCCCACTGACTGCAGATAGACACTTTGCCTTGCCACTAATGAACGACCAACACGAGGCCTCTCAAGGGAGGTTAATTTAACAAAATAAGCCTGACTTCACTTCTAATGTCTGACTGAAAACGTCCTGCTGACTTCAGTGAGATCAAGCCCTTGTACCCTGAAGTCTAACTGTGTATTATTTTGTTATAAGCATTTCTTGATAGCTTTTTACATTTTATATGGAAGAGCCCAATCCTAGTGTTTTATGTACACAAGCAATTCTATTCCCCTCACAGGGAGCTGTATGCATGCTGAGAACAAAATGTGGCCCTCCAGTTATTTAATCAATAGCAGGATGTGAGAAGTCCTACTGAGTCAATCTGGGATCCACCTTCTGAAATGCAAAGTGAGCCACAGGTGACTGCTAGTTTAGACAACATCCACTCAGTTTTAGTTCATTTCAAGATTTGGCATCTGCAGCTCAAATGGTGGGTGCATTGTCAGATTACAGGAAAAGAACCAAACTGTAAGCGCTGGAAACATGTAGGTGATTAGATGGAAATGGACTGGTAGCACTAGAAATTTGTATGACTCATGCAAACTGCAAACGTCCAAGCATATACAGCATGATATATGGGGTCAAGCAATGTGTATTTAGTACATTATTAAACAGCCCTAAGAAAAACCTTTAGTTTAGAAAACAGCATTCTCATAATAAGCTAGTAACTCATTTTCAACTCTCTGAGATTTTCTGGTTGACATTTTGCAAATTTCTTTACACAAATATTCTTTTTATCTCTGAAATGCAGCTATGTTTTGTAGAGTCACAGAAGACATAACTAAAGAGTAATATCTTACACACTCATATACTACATATATATAGAACCAATGCTAGCTTACTGTCAAAGAAATCTGTCTATGGAGAAGAAGGGAAAGATCAAAGTTCTACAGAGGTGAACATCAGCTGAAAAAGAGAAGCTATCAATTACTCTGCCTCTGTCTGCTCAGATATTAAAACCAAGAGCAGCTAACTGGAGGGGCATACCTTTTCTAAAACTGTCCATTCTAGATTATTCATAAAGGAGGTTTGCTTGCAGAACTGACCTCCAAGAAATCTGGACAGACTCAAGTCGGGTAGAGCCAGCCTGAATATCTCAAAAAAAATTCCTGTCATTACTTTATCTGAACTGTATTCTCAGCAAATTCTTAGGATAAATTTGCTATACTGCTCTTGTGCTCTAGTCAAGCAAAATACAACACTGATTTGCCTAATACCATCAGCCATTCTTCTCAGTGAGAGACTGCTGAGTTATACAACTGAATTATGTAAATCCTATGGGGTAATGTTTTCTGAATTCCACCCTGCAAACTTCAGAAAAAATGGAAAAGTGAAATAAAAATCAAAGGAAAAAACTCTACAGGTCATAATGAGCACAATTTGATAACATGTTATGCTAGAGTGTATAACCTCAAAAATCCTCTTCCTACTCTGTAATGCTGGGCAGCACGTCATAGCAAGCACATTGGTTTTTACACGAACTTCTAGAGAAACGCTCTGTACGCAGGGTGATCAGTGATAGTCTAGTACCCTCATTTTTTACTGTTATTTTTCACAAACATATTTCTTTTGTTAGAAAGTCAGATAACAGAAGAGCTCGCTTTACAATGAGGTATCTAAAAGCAGAAAATTCTGATTTCTGAGAAGATATCTCCAATGCAGACGCTGTCTCCAGCATCTATGGAAAACTGAAAGGAATTAATCATTAGCTTTCCATGTCAGTACCTGCAACCCAGGGACAGAGCCTAAATGCAGTCAATTTGTGACACTCTCCCCAGCCTACCTTTTAAAAATGACAACAGATTTATTTTTCATCACTTGATAGTGTATGAATTAATTTAGAAGTTAAGTAACCCATAACTACCTTAAAAAGCAAACAACTGATTATTTAATTTCACTTTAAATCCAGAAAAAAAGTCTCTTGAAAGATTTGGAGAGAATAAAGTGTGTTATGGTAGGTTTCTTCATGTGTATTTTATTTATAGTAACATCTAAACCAAAACAGGTTGGAGAATTTTCAGTCTGGAGAACCTCCCAGAGACTTGTGTCCTAATGAAGAAAAGGGAGAGAAGGAAATCAAGCTGGCTGCCGATAGGTTTTTATTCCTTTCATAGGGATCTTTTCCTCTGTTGGAAACTTTAGAGCTCTATACAGAAAGAGTCCCACTTCCAGTAGTTGTAACGGCAGAGTATGAGAAGGAATAGGAGGATCCAGGTGTATCAGTAACTTTGTGAACTCCTTGGGCAATGCCAGAGGAATTGCTGGCTCTGCAGTTAGTGTATTATTCACTTAAAATAGACTCCCCAGCAAGGTGCAGAAGGGGAGTGGAAGCAGGGGAGTGGAAGCAGGCCAGCACCTCTCAGAGCTCTCATTCTGCACCTTATGGAAGAAATTTTTAGTAAGTGAGCTCATCTGATGTAGATTTATATATACTCCTCATGGACGTTGGGATATTAAGCTTTGAATAAAGTATATTTGCATTAAAAGCCACTCAGCTACACAATGAAGTTATTGAGCTGCTCTCCACCTTGAGCCACGTGTGTAGGTTTAGCAACCGATTATGATTCAAAGCGCTGCCTTGATTTTTTTGCCATATGTCTCAAAGGAATTTTCAGTTTACCTCTGCTGAGCTCCAACACAATTACCACAAGATCTTATCTATAAACATGCAGAGCAGCTCTCACCTGTTCATTAGGGTTTTTCATTAACTATGAAATTGGAATGAAAGAACAAAGGCATAGAAGGCAACACGAATTGTATGAAACCACGGGTGAACATTTTTAAATTGTGCAATTACTGAATTAAACTACGGTATTCTTTGCTTGATTATAAAAGAAGACCTTCTTCCTAAAAACAGTTCTAGAGATCTCTGTGTTTACATTTTCTTTGAGCTGTTCAGTACCGAATAATAGAGCTAAATTATTGTAAAATTATAGGCAAAAATGGAAGAAAGCAACACTGAACTTCCCATAAAAGTATGAATAATACCATGGCACTACACTGAGTGAGTGTTAGTAACAGCTTGTAAGTTCAAGCTTTAATCTGAGCAACATGAGATTCATGAAAAAGACTATTTACATGATTTCTTGTTTCATTAAACGACTGAAAGTGAGGGACAAGACTTCTTATTCTGACACTTGTTCTCTACATAGGAACCATCTCATCTGAATTCTCTAGAGTATATATGGTGTAATGATCCAGAGAAATATCAATGAAACTGGGACTTAAACAGTTAATTGGAATTTAAATTGGACTACAGTCATGTAACACAGAAGAAAACAAACCAGCCTAAATATATTGGGGGTGGTGGTGTTTTGAGAATTTTATGGGGGCAAAAGATGGAATGGGAACATGCAACAGGTCTACACTCAATATCACAGGGATAAAAACAGCGCTATAGCCATTCAAAAAAAAATTAGTACAGGATAATTGTTTAGATGGGGTGAGACTTTTGGTGTAGTTTTAGTTAAGACTCTATTATAGTAGTTTAATTTTATTGTTGTGTAATAACAATGAAATCAAGAAACATGACGCTTTCAACAAACATAGCAATAATATGAAAAAATGTAATTTAGTTATTTTATATTATATACAATTTCTATGCTAATTATTTCACTAATTATTTTATTAGATGATGCACTTCAGGTTTGTCTGAATTTAGAATTAAGAGCTGGTCAAGCCATTTGACTGCGCTGACTATTAATAGATTCAAAAGTTATTATTAAACTGGAAGGGTTCTTTTGCAAATAGTGAATGCTTCTAAATGGTCTAGAAACCATTAGTTTTAAATAGGTCAGTTTAAAACTGCTAAAAATTATTTTTTTAAAATAAAGTAGTAGTTTCTGTCTAGAGATGCTTTTTTTTTTTAAGGCTTCCATTTTGAATTTTGAATCTAGTGGTGCTGTTCTGAGAACAATACTGAAGCCAGCAGACAGGGTCCCTGTGCTGGGAAGGTTTCACATGGGAAGTAATAAGGTTTAGTCATTGTTGTTCCTTCCAAGAAGGTAGGGATTAAGTAAAAAAACAAAACCAAAACCAAACCAAAAAACTTACTCAGCAATAAAGCCAAGACAAAACTAAAATCAGTACTGAATATTATTTTCAGGGAGTAAGACAGAAATGCCAATAAAGATGCCACAAGTCCCTGTCTGAAAAAACTCCAAACAAATAGTGTAACCAGTCCAATGTCCAAGTTAATGCAATTTAATCTGATTATGAGTTCAAACTGTTCCCAGGCTCAGACATGTAGTCCTCATGTCATTTCTACATAAGGCTGTTAACTGATATCCAATTTTCCAATAAATTGCTTAAGAGAATGATAATCAGTTAAAACACACCTGTACAGCATATGGTCAGCCAAGCAATTTCTTTGACTTACTGCATTATTTTAATTAGGCTTTTTTCCTACTTCATTATCAGTTCCGGTTATAGAAAAAGATTCATAAACCTGTTCTGTACTCCCCTCCACAGTACAGACACAGGTGCCACACTCCACTGTGCTGCCCAGCATCCCTCCTGGTACTGTACTGGGTCAAACTCTTTTCATTTGAACTTCTCCTGTAATCTATCTGCCTTTCTTTTGGCACCTTGATCCATTCCCTTTGCTTCAGGCTGCAGCTGAATATTCTTCCTCTAGCAGGGACAGCAAAAATTATGACATGTTCAGACCTGAGAGAGACAAGTATGCGCTCTTTAGCCCCCTTCTGTGCCTCAAAATTGGCCCTAGGCTCAGCAGGTTATTTGCAGCCAACTCTGTGACCTCTTGGCAAGGAATTTATGGCAGTGAGATTTCTTTTTTCCAGAGAGGCAGGCTGGCAGCAAGGAGCCAAAGATGGTTTTTGTTCCAACCTTCTATTTGGAGGGTTCTCGGGAATGATGACTTAAGACCTCTTAATTAGAAAGCAATCAGGAAGAATTTCAAATCTGACAGCAGCTGTGAGTCAACTAAGAGGTAGCATGCACGGTGCTAAAAATACAGAGAATAACTAGATTACACATTCCCAAGAGAAGCAGCATGAGAAGAAACTCAGTCTTAGACAGATACCCCATGGTATCTGTCCCGT
Organism: Eurystomus gularis; assembly: GCA_013400335.1. Classification (NCBI taxonomy): domain Eukaryota; kingdom Metazoa; phylum Chordata; class Aves; order Coraciiformes; family Coraciidae; genus Eurystomus; species Eurystomus gularis. The sequence continues at coordinate 193,083 of VZZY01012767.1, forward strand.
TGTCAGAAGCTACTCTTGTGCCCACTAGGCTACACCAGGCTGCCTCCTTGCCCGTGTTCTCTTAAGCACAAAGATTACCAGCCACACACTTCATCATCATGCATTTAAATAACATGATTGCTTGTGAAGTGAAAGGAAGAAATTTTAAAAGAGAGACACATTGTTTCCCTTGTTCCTGTTTCCCAAATGCATCAGGATGACAATGTGGTTAAGCTTTCATCACCATTTCAGGAACCTCAAAGGAAAATCCCCTTCTTTTGTTCACATGGAAAGCTCCAGATAGTATTCACTTTGTTGTACATGATGTCACTAAAAGCCCCTGAAACTCTGCTGTTTCTCTTCACCTTAGATTTCTCTACTCCTTCTGACCTTGTAACGGGTAACGTTGAGGCTTTTACAGCAACAATTCCAGGCTCTCTTATCTGTCAGCGACCAGCCATGTACTGACCAAGACAGATGAGAAACATGGAGATGGCCATGCCAGGGAGAAGATTACAGCCTGCCAAAAGTGTATTGACTTTGTCCTTGACCTCAACTTGAAGCACACTGACTGTGGAGCTGGCCTTACTGTGACTACAGCAAGCAAACATGGGGACTGTCTTGAAGTTTAGTGTCAGGCTTGGAATTGACAGTACTCTCAAAATGCAATGTACAGGCAACCTCATTGTCCATATGAGTGCCCTGGGCTTGATTTAGAACAGCTAGTCTGTTCATTTGGAGTCACTTTCTTAGAGTTAAAATGAGGTGTCTCGGAGAGCCAAGTTTGCTGAGGCCATATGACTAGTGAGACCTCATGACAGCCAAAACAAAGAGACTTGCCCTCTCCAAGTTGTAGAGAGCTGTCACATGCTTGTAACTCAACAGCATCTCTAAATTTTGATTCAGTAAGTTCATTGCATTTTGGTATGACAGCTAAGAAACACATGGTATACCATCAGGCACAAGTAACTTCCCATTAATTTGCACAATTAATGACATTCTTTTCCTGTGAGCTCTCGTAACGACCAGCTACCAGGACAAAATGGAGACACATATATTAATTCAATCACTTGTACTTACTGTTACTGCTAGTGTTACTGCCAATGCTGTCATTCCTAAGGGAGCTGGCAGCAACAGGAGGAAACAAAAATGTTTTTGTGACAGCGACTCTGGAATCTAAATAGAAAATGAGTGTGTCAGCATTATGTAACTTAAAATACAGTTCCTTCTATATATGATGATGGGCTATAGGGCTACTCTGATGTGGCTATAGAGCTGTTTTAAAAATTTGGCTACAGGGCTCTTTATAAAAGTGGATTAAGCCAAAAAAGGCAGTCTTATTAAGAGGCAGATGTGTCTATACACTGAACTGCTGCTGAATAGCTATTCTGGAAAAGCAATTGCTTTAAACAAGGTTTTAGGTTATGGCTCTGATCTACTTGTAGTTGCTACCGGTGTAACTGTGCAAGTGGATGCCTTGCCCTAATTAAAAAGCTAATAACTGTCACTAGAGATAGTAAAAGAAAAGAGAATACAAAACCTCCATTTACTGGAAGGATGAGAATGAACTGCAGGAGCCTAGCTTGAGCTTGTTAAAATTTTCAAATGAAGTAAACATGCCCCTTTTCAGGAGTGGGATGAACATGGAGGTAACTTGAGGCTTCTGCAATTTACAACTTTTTGGTAGTTCCATCTTATTACTCCTTTACTGCCTTATAAAAATCAAGTAAAGCATTAACAGAAGATAAGAAGAATAATGTAAAAAGACAATTCAGCATATACTGGAGATGAAAAGAAACAGAGCAGAGTATTGTGAGGTTATTTGGATTGTATTACAGAACGATGTCACTAGGAATGATGGCACTAGTTTTACTGCCAGCTAGAACTCAGAACAGAAATACAAGCTTTGCTGTTCATAGTAATTTTAACTAGCTGTAAAAAGGAGACATGGAGGTACAGCATCTGATCCTTAGCATCTTTGAAATCAAAGGAAAAAAAATCACTCATTTACATCTACTTAGATTTTGCTCCCCAAAATGAGAGCCATCTTACCATTCTCTGGTGTTTCTACTGTTGAAGGCAGAATGCAGTCATTCTTATCCAATGTGTCTGCAAACTCCTTGTAGACCTCAATGGTATTATTAAAGTGCCTAAAAAACTCCTCAGGAATGAAGCGACCTTCTTCATAAAGGTGACCATTTTCTTTTACAAAATCCTAGGGTAAAACACAGAATTCGGCTTGAAAGAAGGCCAAGCGTGATGCTTATTTCAGCATCTCAAGAGATGGAAAAAATATCCAAAGATGATACAAACTAGTTTAAATTTTTATCCTGCAGAAGACCAAATTTGCTGTATACAAAAACATACAATACCTGTGATCTGAGGATTTCAAATTAGTGTTGCAAAATTAATCCAGGGTTCTAAAATTGTCAAGGAATAAAAGGCAGTCTCCCATCCCACACTGAAAATGATGAGGGTTTTTTTTTCCACTTTCCCTCGTTAAAAAAATTACCTTGACTTCACATTACTTTCCAATGTTGCACATGATCCTGAACACAGGAACACAACACAATCACAGCTATTGTCGTAAGTGTACAGGGAACAGAATACAATAGCTGGAATACACTACCGCACAGAAGCAGGCTGAGATCCCTGATAATGTACCTAAAAATAAGAGCAGGACTATAAACAAGGAAGCCAAATCACTGTGAGGTTTAACAGACAAGTGTGTTATGCCAGACTAAACACCAAGATTGAGGCCCATGTTAAGATCATTGATGGTTATCTTCTTTTTTTCCTTTTTACCTGACTCTGGCTTTCATAACTCCTTCTTATGCCAGCAGGTTGAATTTGGCCTGATGTTTTAACCCTGTACTCCCAAGAAGGAGGACAGTGGTAAGAATATGGGTTAAATATGTACTAAGGAAAATTTCTTAGCTTGGGCTCCAAAATTGCTCAAAAGGTCTAAATACTCTCAGCAATATAATGCCAATATATGACAAAGTTATGAGTTTACACAACTCTAAATGAGATTGAGTGTTTTAGTCCATTTGTTTCATTCTGGATGTTAAAAAGGGGAAATTACAACAGCTAAGGACTTGCTTGACAAAAATAAACATATATGGAAGATAAAATCTTTGCCATAAAGAACATGATGGATTTTGCCCATTTTGTTCAGTGGGACAAAACCTTCGACTACAGAACTTATTTTTAATTACTGATAGACTGGTCAGAGCTGAGTAAGGGAACAGAAAGTTGTTGGGGTTTTTCTTCCCCATCATTTTCACAGAAAAGAATCAGACATCTCTTGAGTGAGACTCCTGGAATCCTTCCAGTCGCTGTTGGAATCCAGAAACACATGGAAATAGGCTGATATCCTCTAGTCTCTGCTGTGTCTTTGTATAACACATTCATTGAACTATGGTGAAGCTTTCAGAGCTTCACACACTGTGATACATACAAGAGTATACTAATAGCTTAAACTACGTCATCTTTAAATTTACATTAGGATCGCTAGCAAAATGAATCATTTAAGCTGGGTGCACATGGAAGATTTCTGCCAGTTTCAAACAATGCAAAATGAATTAATTATCTTAAAGATGACGCTTACATTTTTGACCGCTTAACTGTATACAGGTCATTGTATATAGTGTAATTCCTTGTAAGCCATTTTCCTTTGGAACAACAGATAACGACTTGCCAATGTTAGCACAGTGTACTCAGTGCATTTATAAACAAAGTAGGATTTCAGATGTACGGGAATAGAAATGAGAACAAATCTAATGAAGCTTTGGACATTTTTAAACTATTACTGAGTACTGTGCAACAGAGAGTTCAAATAAAAATATCCAGCATAAAAGTAGAAACTCTGTACATGATTACCTTATTTTTATCAAAAGCTAGGCATGCCATAAGATCATTAATGATCCTTGTGAGATTATTGATGATTGAATAGTTGCTTAAAACATCAGACATATCTGAAATATCCGAAAATTTCTGGAGAAGATTATGTAGACTCCTTGAAAATTCGGGCACCATCAAATGCAACCAACAGTGATTAGGCTGTCAGGGGATAAAAAAAAAAGAAACAGAGAGGTAGATTAAATATCACACTTTTGCAAAAACTGGTTAAGCAGTTCAACCTACAAAAGTAGATTAGACTGTTCTTTCCAATTTAAATTATGTTGAAAGTCTAAATTAAAATTAGGCTTCTTTAGTGCGGCCAACTTTCTCTTCAGTCCTTTTGGTAAAATTTCTATTCTCACTGATACTGACATATTTATGGCTGTCTGTTAAATGCCATCCCTTCATTAAATTCTTAATGAATGCTAAGCCTCAGTCTGTTGAGACTTTGAGCCTTGGGACATACTACTATGAACCCTAGGCCACGCTTTCATTATTTTTTTTTTTTTTTTTTTTGAGTAACTACTNTTTTGAGTAACTACTGCTTTAAGAATTTTCTCCAGACTTTATTTAAACCAATCTCAGTTTTCATTTTATTATTGTTACCCAACACGACCCAGTTAACCCCAAAGATCCCTGATTTAAATTTCTTCTGAGGAAGGTTTCTGTAAACGTTTTGCATTAAATCCGTGTGTGCTTTTATCCATCTTTAAACTAGTTAACTTAGTTAACTCATTCTCTTCAGCTTTTTCAGTAAATACAATTCCTGAGAACAGTTTCTACATCTTAAAGTCTTTCTTTTCCTGAATTTTCACCAACAAAAGGGTTCTGCTCAGGCTGTTGCAGTATCTGCAACATCTTTGCCATTGGAATAGAATTCCAGTCCTTTCACTGACACCTAGACAATCAGTTTGCAGATAAAGTTTGTAGAGCTGTTCATGTGATTGAAACCTGGTCATTCATCTTGCTGCCTCAGAGGGAGTCATTAACTTCTTTTACTTAGATTTACATAACAGTAGTCAAGTAAATAAAAAAGCTACCCAGCCTAGGAAAAACTTTAACTCAATATAAGGCCAACAAAAATATAGGTAATGCATTAGTCACGCTGCAACATATTGCAATGTACCTGGAAATCTCTTTCCAATAAATGCTGAATTTGGTAAACGTTATAAGAATTTATTCCATATGTGAAGCTATTTTTCCAATGGTGGAAAATGTCTCAGGATCATTAAAGCCTGTCAGATATTAAGATCTTGGCCCAGTAACCCCTAAGTACTCTCAGTATCACTAAATCAGTTTCCAATTGCTGCCCAATGGATGGGTGGCATCCACTGAATCCATCCACCCCACCTTCTGCAATACACACTAAATGTTTGGCAATGTATCAACTCTTAGACTTAATCTAATTTTACTCACTTTCTGCAATAAACCTGGATACAGATTCTTTATTAAAAAATATTTATCCACTACTATCAATATAATCACTTGGTGACAAATTACTTTCCCAGCAACACAGGTGTTGTTATGCCTTGATGTGTAAATGTTTTTGATGACGAAAAACATACAACACACTTTCAAAGACAAACCAGACTATTAGAATTCCAGGCTTAGAGAACCAAATGTAAATACATTGCTCAGTTCCACCTGACTTTTCACTTTTGTGTACAACTCTCTCGCACACTGGTAACAAGTGGCAAGTCAGTATTGTCACCTTCTGTAATTATATCAATTATGTAAAAATGAATGAAACAAAACGTGAAATGGATGGTATTTGGCTTCATACTACTTCTTTTTCCTTCAAGCACAACAACAGGAGAGAAGAGGCAGAAGGAAAAATTAGACAAAGCCTGTTGAAATGGCACAAGACATGCTGCTTGAATGGAGTACATGTCCCATTGCCCTCACAAGACAGGCAACGCATTTCCCTCTGCTTTGGTTTAGGAACATGGACACAGAACTTCCGCGCTTCCCTGAACTGAAAACTTGTTTCCTCCGAGACTTTGTGGGTGTGCACTCTCCTCTGGCAGGACTAGCAAAAGCTTGCTGCTTCTCGTAGTGAGCATTTGGCAACTCCAGCAGGGAATCTATTTTGTTGCCTCTGCGGTTTAGCATGTGCGTGGGAGTCTCTTTAACTGAACCATTCTGACCTACAAAGCTGTGCAATCACTTGCTACCTCAATATCTACCAAACATGAGATGAAACTGCTGAAATTGAAAGATGTGACATTGAAAGCAGAAATGGAGGTTTAACTGCTTTATGTAACCTTTGACCAAGATTTACATTTTAGGGCAATTCCAAATCTGACTTCCCTTGTACTTACAGGTAGTCCTCATTTAGCTTTTTCTTTCTACATTTATCTAAAAGTTGGAAGTTTATCTTCTCTTCTGAGTTCAAACCTTCTGCTGCTGCCATCTTTGCCTTTTAACCTTCAGATTAGACTACACAGTTCACTCTGTGCAAGACTACTTTTAAAGTCACTCAGACGCCTTGAGCTAGTGCATAATGCAACAACCCTTCTGTTTAATGGATCAGGTCAGTCTGTTCCTGTTACGTGCACTACACTGGCTTTCCATCTGCTTTGCATTCACCCTGCCTTCCTACCTTTAGTAATCTACATTTGAGACTTGCTACCTTGGGTACATTTCCTACTTTATGCATGCACTGAAGACCGAAATCTGTTGGAAAAAAAAATTGCAGAGCACTATTTCAATCCTTTCAGAGCTGAACAAAGGGCATTCACCTTTTGCAAAGCTAGCTTGCTGGGCTTCCCAGCTTGCAGGGACCTAGCAGAACCCAGAGCAAAACTTTCGCATTGAGCCAGCCTTTGCTGTGGTATGTGTAACACAACCTGAAATCCACAGAAAGGCTTTTGGCAAAGTGGGATGTGAACACTGATGAATACTTCCTCCTGCAAAGGCATGTGGCCAGGAGCTCCATCTTCCATCACCATGACTGAAAGTGGTGTATGAACAAAGGGAATGTGGAAATCCCAGCTCTGAACTTCACTTCTTCCTAATTATTTCTTGGCTGTTCATCATAAATGTAAACTGGATCTAAGTTTCTGGACATGACGCAGCAAGATGACACGGCATTTAAACTGTAGAAAAGAAACCAAGTACTGGCAGCCAAACCTGAACCACAGAGCGAGATAAGAGTTAAGCAGTGAGAACAACGAGGACTCATTGCTCAAGCAGGCTTCCTGGACTTCTTCATCTGCAGTGCCAACCTCCCCAGGAGTGCAGCGGCATGAATTGCCCCAGTCCAGCCTGCCTCTTGCCCATCAGCTACTGCACTCATTCTGAAGGCTGTGGAACAGTGCCTGGGCTACGGCTGTCCTCCACAGGCATGAATCATATAACATCAGGTACCAAAATAATTGAATTTCAAAAAGCACCCCTGCCAAGGGGATGGTAGCAGCCAGTCTTACTTCCTTTTTCTCTTGATATTGGCTATATTCAGAAATGGAAATTTTTCTATTTGTTTTAATTCTGTTACGTAGGATCTAGTACTTGACTTCCATAGCATTTGTTCTGCAGAGCTTTTCTGTCTAAGGAATCAAGTTTAAACTGGGTTTTCTAAAGCACTCTAAGTTTTAGTAAAAACCTCAAGTTTCCAACAAAAACTCAGAAAACCACTTCCAGATCTGCCATAATATCTAGTAAATTTATAGCTCAGGGCCCTTCACTATCTCAGCCTCCTTTTCTTCCACCTATCTTCTTGTTATTCAGGACTGAGAGAATGTTGCTTCTGGCATCGTTCTCCAATATCAATAGGGAATATTGCTAGATTTGCTACAATGTTGTAGGGTAGTATTGCACACAAATTGGAATCTCTTAATGAAAACTTTACCCAGATGCAAAACAGCTTCTTACATTTACCAGATGATTTCCAACTACTTATCTATATGTAGAATAATTCTTTCTTAAGACAGGCACAATATTGTTCGGTTTAACTAACAAACTAGTCCTTTTCTCACTTTTTTCTTTCCTAAAACAATATAAATGCTATAGGATTGAGGAAGTGTAGCTGGAAAGCTGCCCAGTGGAAAAGAACCTGGGAGTATGGTCGACAGCTGGCTGAGTATGAGGCGGCAGTGTGCCCAGGTGTCAAGAAGGCCAACAACATCCTGGCTTTTATCAGGAACAGTGTGGCCAGCAGGACTAGTCCCATGATCATCCCCCTGCACTCAGCACTCTTAAGGCCACACCTTGAATACTGCATTCTGTTTTGGGCCCTTCATTACAAGAAAGACAATCTGGTGCTGGAGCATGTCCACAGAAGAGCAACAACCTGGTGAGGGGTCTAGCGAACAAGTCTTATAAGGAGCAGCTGAGGGAACTGGGATTGTTTAGCCTGGCAAAAAGGGAGGCTGAGGGGAGACCTTATTGCTCTTTACAACTACCTGAAAGGAGGTTGTAGTGAGGTGGGAGTTGGTCTCTTCTCCCAAGCAACAAGAAATGAGAAAGGAGGAAGCTACTTCAAGCTGTGCCAGGGGAGGTTTAGATTGGATATTAGGAAAAATCTCTTCACTGAGAGGATTGTGAGGCACTGGAACAGGCTGCCCAGCAAAGTGGTGGAGTCACGATCTCTGAAGGTATTTAAACACACATAGATGTGGTGCTGAAGTACATGGTTTAGGGGTGACTTGGTAGTGCTAGTTGACAGCTGGACTTGATCTGAAAGGTCTCTTCCAACCAAAATGATTCTATGATTCTAGGATTCTATACTAGAGTATAGCATTCAGCTTAATTTCTACTTTCACCTTGTTTCCTTCTCTCCTTTTTCTTGCAGTGTACGCAACAACCAATAGCGAATTTTCAATGCATTATTCTAAAAATACTTCTTTAAAATTATGGAAAACCATCAATAATATTTAGTAGAATAAGAAACAAGATAACATGAAAAAGCTTTTAATACAAAATGTTCTATAGTTTTAAAGAAGGTAGATGATGCTTATTTGAAAGTATCACTATGTATTAACTATGGGATTATGTAGAAGAATAATACAAAGCATGTTTGAATGAAATAATATCCTTATGTTCTACCGGTTTGGTTAGTTACTGATGCTGAACTCAGGATTCTCTTTATTGCTACTCAGCATTTGTTGTGCTTTAATGGCATTTCCACTAGCTGAAATGAAATGGACATTCCACAGTATATTCCAAAGTACAATTAGACGGAAACTACTTCTTTAAGAAAACAACAATTTTCAATTGACATAATGAAATAATACCATAGTTTGGCTTTTTCCAGAGAAAATTTTAAAAAATTTAGTATGAAGAAACGTTTTTCAAGGATTCCTGCAATTAAAAAGGTTCTAAGTGACTGCAGGAATTTCTCTACATTTCTTTTAAATGAATACTTGTGAAGCATAACCCAGTGGGTTATTTCACTGGGATTAACTTGAAGTGGTTGTACATACCAGACTATCCATCTTCGGGACATATTTAAGGGTGATCATATAATCATTTGGTAGATTTCCAACCTACAACAAACAGAAAATAAAAATGTTATTGCTGACTACACAAAGTAAGACTGAATTTCCATCACTGCATTCAACAAAATTTATCAAATATTCAACACAAATTTTCAGCAACCTACGAGGTGCCAAATGTTACATACTCATTTCCCTGTGGAATTGCTACTGACTCTGACTGGCTCACAATTGAAGCCTCTTTCCACACCTCTGTAACATTCCCACAACCAACCTGATCATGTTCAATGCTACCACTTCCCAGCAGAATTAAAGCCAGTAATGTAGTGTGGGGAAGTGATCTGAGGCTATTCATTGCTGCAGAAACTCTACTGCATTTTCATTTTTTAATGGCATGTCATGTAAAAACTTCAAGACTTTCATGTAACCACAACCACTCCAAACAGTGGAAGACCAAGCAGTCTTTAAGCCTTTTTCCTTCAAATAATTTCTAACTTCAGCAGGTATCTGAACCTAAAAAAAATACTGCCTGCCTTGTGCCTAGTTATGTAGCAGGTCAAAATAAAGATTTGAGCACCACTAGCTTTGCAGCTGTGCCTCTTACTAATGGGGAGCAACATAATTATATCATAGCACTGTCCTTGGGCAAAGGATAGCTTTCACATGTGTAAGCTCAGTGTGGCTTTGCAGACATGAGTGAGTATGGGGTGTACTGAAGCAAGGACCAGGAGTGGAAGAAGGGTTCCCACTGAATTATACAATGCAATCTGCCACAGATGGGATCCAACACTACCATGAGACGTGGTAGATCATCTGGGAAGTGTGCTGATTGAGGAGTTGAAGAGGGAGACCCTGCCACGATCCACAACCACTTGAAGTACTTTGTTCAAAAGGTTTATCAATATGATGCTTAGTGATAGAGCAAATCTATTTTCTTTTGTATCAGTGATTCAATTGATGTTTCTCATCCTGGTTTGAAATACATTTTGTCAAAAGATAATAAGCACATACATAATTCCTTTGGTGAAACAGAATCTATACTTTGTTCAGCAAAGCATTTCCACTTCTTTAGGTTAAAGATCATTCTGTTGTGGATGCTTTTTTATTCTGCTGCTATAGCAACCAGCACAGTAATTTTTTTTCCTGTGCAGTTTTTAGGTAGCATTTTGTTTGATACAACAGATTTTTCTTTTTGTTAATTTATTTGTTAATTAAAATGTAGTTTCAATTTGTTTGATACAACAATTTTTTTTGTTAATTAAAATATAGTTTCAATTAAAAATTAAAACAGCAATTTCAAAATGTTATGATTCTAGAAATGATCAAGGACAATACTTAGGCACAGTCAGCTACTAGTGAATTCCAAACATTTTTTTATTTACAATGTGGGCTGAGCCACACTGTTTCAGTTCAATGACATCTAGCTTTCGCCTACAGCTTTAAAAAATAAAGTTCTATACAAACAATCCTGGTAAATTCCTTTCCATAGATCATTTTTCTCTTTTCTTTATTTTTATACATACACATTCCTAAAGCAGCAGCTGCAGAAGTGCCACTAAAATTCTCTGTATCAATTTCTATTTACCTGCCATGTTGGGGAGTTGATTCAAGATGTTATAAATACTGAAAAATATTGCAATAATTTGCTCTTTCTTTAGAGCATATGATTTATTCTAAATCTTTACCCACTTTTTTGTATACTTTTCCTTCCTCTAAAAACATCCTGACATCCTGACACATTAATAGGTAATCCAGTTTCTTTGCCGGCTTCCTTTGCGTGCCTAGAGAGGTAGGATTAGCAGCACTTCAAGCAGCAAAGATAGAGAAGATGCTACCACATGTGCAAAGTTTTCCATACTCACTCTAGAGGGATTGAATACTTAGCAATGTCAGCAAAAGCACTGCTCTTTAAGAAAGGTCACTGGAAGATTAAATCTGTTCCAAATCAATGAACACTACAAGAATTGATATGCATTATGTATACCATCTACTTTACTGGCATCAGAGCCTGTCAGGAACTTTTCATGCACAGTTAAAAAAATGTAACTGCCCAAGAGCTCTTACAGCTTCTCAAACAAAGGCAGAGAATAGAGTTCAGCTTCAGATTTTTTTCTCCTTGACAGACTGTGAATCAGAAAAGATATTTTTGAATTTACTACTAAAAATGGAGATCACTGGAGGGGAGGGTGTCAAACACAAAATATATGCCCTGCCTCAAGACAAAGCAATTTGTTAGAAGTTTTATTGATTACACTCCTCATGCCAGATGCTCTGCTGATGGTAAATGATGGAGCTCAGTCAAAGCAAGAGAGTTATATTTGTGTCCCAGTTGGACTCCCCAACTCATGCAAAGAAAATAGGGTAAAGCCCCTCATGTAAGAGTGAAGGATATGTCTGTACTAAATCTGTGCATCTTGTACTCTCTTGCTTTCCTGAAATTTCATTGAAGACTAACCACAAAGACTACCATCCAAAGCCTTACTTTTCAACTGCTGAAATGAATGAAAGGATTCTGCATACCTGCTCTGTGTGGGGTGACTGACTGCTGGAAAGGGACTGTCCCTTGAAACAACCTCAGTCCCAGAATGGCTTTTTTGGCTCCTGTACTCAAATCCTTAAGAACAGCAACAAATTTAGGGGCCACAAAACACCTGCCTGCATGACTTTCCTTGGTTTAGACAAAAGTAGCAGTTTTGATGATTATGGAGAACATCAACTAATAATCTTGGAAAGTAAAGAACTAAAATAACCCTGCCATGCAATTAAAAAGCCTTTAAAAAATGTCTCTGATTTAGTGGGTGTGTGTGGTTGTAGAACTCCTATTAGGATCTGAGAAGATGTGAAGAACAGGGAATCTAGTCTTTAAATTCATATGAGACCAACATTAAGTGCTATATTCCTAGCTGTACCAAAATCTCAGACTGGGGAATGTAAAATTCCTTTCGACATATAGAGGTCTGAATATTTAATACAGGACTGTTAACGTTGCATAACCCAAATATACTTTCAAAATATGCTCATGGTCTCATAGGGCGATGAAAAAGGGAGGTTGTAAAAGCAAATTGGGTTCCATAAACTGATCTTTCATCAAAACAGCAGAACAGAAACAAGATGACCTATCTCTGCAGTTAAGTGCTTCGAAATAAGGGCTATTGCTCTTGGAAATTCTCTTTATTGTGACTCTTCTGGAAATTTTAAGGAGGCAAGCATAGATATCATTATTTTTTTTATACACAGATCAAAGATAAAGTAAGTCACCACTGTCAGTGATTTTTTTTTTTTCTCTGAGGCATATGATGGGGAAACAATACTTTCATTCTGGCAACCATTTATACCTCACATTTCTCTCTTCTTCATTCCCCTTTTGTATTGTTTAATGCCTCTGCATTTCCCTTTTTTGCATCCATGGCTTTTCTTTTCCTGCAGGAGCTTTCACTTTCTGTCCATCATCTCTGCAATCTACTCTATCTCATCTTTTAATGAAGCAGTTAATAAAATCCTCATCATTTGGCTTAAGACAACATGCTAACGATTTCCGTTCACACTTCTTACAGCCATAGTGGCAGATTATTTGCAGGATAAAAACACTGGATCATTTTTTTATAACCCCTTCACTCAGGAGACGTAGATCCGTTTAAAAATAAATATCAAATTTTGCAGAGCATGTAAAGTACACATCTACAGCAAAGATGCAAAGTGGAGGCAAACTCTTTGAAACATCATGTCTTGAACAAGCAACCTGGTCAGTAAATGCTGACCTAAACTATTGTTTAGGCTCCCAACATTCAAAATAAAAAAAATGCTTTAGAGAGGCAGATCATAGAAAAAGAGGTAAATATCTTAGATTTTGATAACGGATGAAACAAAAATATGCACATACACTGTATACATACTGCACAGTCCAGTGAAAATTCTACTTTATGTAGGTTTGATGTTCATATTTAACAAACGTACAACAGATTCCTAGTTCTTCTGCAAAATCAGAGTCACATTTACAGCAATGCAGCTTTCTGCTGACTTACTGTGCTGAAAAGAACAATAGGGACAGGCTTTATTGACAGGTGCTGCAATTACAGTTTCAAAATACAGAACATTTGTTCATCAAGTAATGTGTTTCCCTCCAGACATCTTCATTAAAAAAGAAGCAGTAGTGCAAGTGATTAGTAATGCAGAATGAAGACTCTAAATACTTTTGGTCTCTATAGGTATGAAATTACGCTCTTTTGAAGTTCCCACTATCCAAAAACAAACACATAATGATTTTTCAATTGTTCTTTCTTTCTTAAAGTCATTTTATTTTCTTCATATGACAAACTATATTTTAAAGATTTGAATAAGATCAATCTTACAGAAAGCAAGTCATTTTTATATGAACAGATAGCAGTCTAGTTTGCTTTTAGGTTGATTAATGCTCGGAAATTTTATTGTTATTGAATGTGCTTTTTCTTTCAGATTCTAGCTTCTGGTATGAGTCTAGTATGAAGCTAGTGAAAATCCAGATTAAGAGCACTGAAAACAAGTTACACCACACATCTGTCCTCAATTTATTATTCAACACAAACTTGATTAGGCAAATGACTCACTTTACAGGCACTGCACAGTGTTCCTTATTTATTCTCCAATAGCTTAGGCTTAGTAGACATGCCTGGTCTATATTCACAGAGTGTGTTGACAGAGGCATGTTGTTCTCATATTCCTAGAATACAGTACAGTTGAGCAGAACAGTTGCAGCCATGCTCAGGGGTTTTCTACCCGTGACACAGGGGTTTTACAGTACTTGGAACAAGAAGCCTAGAAACAAATAAATGAAGACTAGGTTGCATCAAGCTATGGGCAAAAGAGTTTGGTAAGGAACTGTAGCATTGTTTTGCAAGCTGTAGGTGAGCTACGGTAGAGGTAGCGAAGAACAGAGTAGGAAAAAAGACGGACTTGGATTCATGCTGCTAAGAATTTTAGCATGAGATAAGAAGAGGATGAGAATATGCCTGGAGTTCACCAAGGAGCATCCTTCCTGTGACCACAGGCAGTGTAACAGATACCACAGAAATAATGAGGAGAAGCTAGGACAAGAGGGCAAACTCAGCATGTGTTAAGACTTCACAGGTAGTGTTAATAGTTAATGCCTTTCAAGACAAAACCAAGAAGCTTGCTGTTGATAATGAAAAAATAAGGAGGAACAGCTTGAAGGAAATAAGTAGAAGATACAGGGTCAGAGCAGCACATTAACAGACAAAAGGTCAAAATTATAGAAGTCAAAGACAAAAAAGAAAAGATTTTTCAGTATACAGGATTTTTATCCACCAAGAATTTGGAAGAAAAGTGAATTTGTATGGACAGAGATCTACAAAAACATTTTCTTCTGTGATGACAGGAAAAACAATGGAGGTTTTACAAGTGATCATACAAGGGTCTGTGAAGTGGCAAGAGCCAAAATGGACAACTTTGTTATAGATGTGAATGGCTAGGAAAAGATGGTGACATACTTTTACAGTGTGAAGAAAAGGTCTAGAGAAGGCTAACATTTTGGGGAGGCCTCAGTGGAAGATTCAGGTCATATTGAATCTAAGCTGATGTCTGAGCATTTATGATGAGACAGAAGGAAGAGAGGCCAATGTCCAAAGTTAAATGATGGGATTTCTGTACTCCACCGAACAACTAGAGATACAGGACTATACTAATGACTGTGGAGAAAAGGGTTTAAAGAACATAACAGTGTGACTGAGAATAGAGTCTTCAACTGTCATACCACTCTCAGCAAGCATGACAGGGCTTGTGGATAACATCACAATAACTATGTACAATAATTGTACACATAACACTAGTTCTCTAAAATCCTTGGCGGTACAATTGGTTCTCCATGTGAAAGGGGAGGACATTTATTAATGACACTACATACTACTGGCACGAACTCTTTGGATTAGTGGAGAAATAAGATGTTTAAAGGCCAATAGGATCACTAAAGAACCCAGCCACCTATGGGTGATATGTCTAATTTGGAAGATATAAGTCATCAGAATATCATTCCTTAACTGAGTATAACTTGTTTCAAAAAGCAGAAGTGGCAGAAAAACATTTATAGTAATTTACAAGACTTGTAGATTCTCCTAAATTATATTTTTAAGCAATACAATGTTGGAGTCCATATATATGTACTAAGGATATACTCCATATAACATTAAAAAATTGTACTTTTTATCAGGCAGTATTACCTGTGTATTTTTCCCTTCTCATATTCACAGCCAGCTAACAATATTTTGTTCTCAATGTCAAGTTGTCATGGTGTAGAATTTCAAATAGAATAACCAATTTGCAACACAGTCAGTTTAACTGAAACCAAGAGGGTTGGTCTCCCACACGCTCTTATACTAAGTTTCAGATATTAAACTTATTTCCATGTTATTCTTTCAGTTCTCAAGTGGCTTTATAGAAATTATTTCCGCATGAAAAATCTATGCAAATATTAACACAGACAGACAAAACAGGGATACAGACTTTCATCAAAACATTCTCAGATGCACAGCTCAAAACAGATGGAATCCAGGCGTTTGAGCTTTGTATTTTCTGCATCTCTCTGTTATTTCTCCAACACAAAATATCTTTGAACTTGCTAGTTAACTTCTCCCAAATATTGAATTTGGTAGAGATCTGAAAGGTATGACTGTAAGTCAGGAGAAGGACCGTACAGCATCTTTACAGAGGAGCAGCCAGAGAAGCTCAGCCCTACCCACCCTCTGTTCAGACTTGGCAGCAACAGAAGCACAGTGTAACCTGCATACTTGGCAGAAGTTGTCTTCCAGGACAAGCAGCACATGCACCAGAACCGTCACCACACAGAGTCCTTCTGGCCCAGCCAAACGCCCAAACAAAAGGGGATATATTTGGGCAAGAGCCCAAAACATTGCTCAGGTAGGCATCACGCCTAGGGGGTATGGGAGGGAACTAGCAAACCACTCCGCATGTGGAGAACTAAAAGGGTATGTGGAGGAGGGTGGGGTATGGAAACAGTGTTGCAGGGATATGTGCAAGAACTGCAGTTGCTGGACTAGTCTGGAGGAAGATGCAGGAAAACAATATAGGAAGTCACAGTCACATTAAAGATTAATCTACTTTTATGATACTAGGTTTCTTTCACAGTTATCTCAAAAACAAAGTGTGATTGCTCAAGCT
This sequence comes from Eurystomus gularis, assembly GCA_013400335.1. Classification (NCBI taxonomy): domain Eukaryota; kingdom Metazoa; phylum Chordata; class Aves; order Coraciiformes; family Coraciidae; genus Eurystomus; species Eurystomus gularis. The sequence continues at coordinate 209,567 of VZZY01012767.1, forward strand.
GCGTGCAAATTTTTGTAACCTGTATTTATACATTCTTGAAGTTAAAATGGTACAAAATGGAAAGTTAAAGCACTTGTTCTGAGGATACATAATTGACAAAAAGTTATTGCTAACCCTGTACCTGACCATTTCACCAGTCCTCACAGGAGTTCTGTTGTTCTGTCATACTTTCAACAGGTTTAAATCAAAGCTTAATACTCTTTCAAGAGATTAAATATTATCTTGAATGAACATGCCAATACTTCAGAATTCTGTCTAGTAATAGTCAAAAAGTGCTTAAATAAATTCAGTTCTTACACCAAGCTGTGAGTTCTTCAGACTTAAAACTTCTAGGTACAGGAAGCAGAGAGAGAAACATGTAATGAGTGTAGCCCACACATCTAAAGGCTGTATTAGTTGTTCAACAGTTATTGCCTTGATTGCTACAATAGTGTCTAATTTAATTCTGTTCTATATACAGCACATAGTTTCCCATATACCTAAGGTAAAGATTTGTTTAATTTCTGTTGTGTTTGCCATCGGTCTGCTCCACACAAATCAGTAACACAAAGACAATAATCTTTCATCTGTGTGGGAAGCAATCTGATTCTAGACAATGTTTGAGGCAATCAAGACTTTTGACAATTTTTATGGAAGGGAAGAAAACACATGTACATACACTCCAGTTTGGTCAAGAAGGTAATCTCTTCAATGAGCTCTGACATTATTCTACAGTCTCTGCTATAAAGGTTTTGGTTTTGATGAAGTGACAGATGCTGATGAACTTTTTTTTTTTATATTCCCCTGGTTCTAATATAGATTTGCTAACTTTGCTTAAAAATGTAAGTGCCATTAGCCACTTTTGTTTAACGTAAAGAATAACTTAAAATAAAAGCTACTTACCAATTTTGCAATATCATTCACATCATCTGTCACTGGATTCCCGCAGGAACTCTGGGCTTTGACAAGAGGATTAAGTAGGAGTAGTTGAAGACAAAAGCAAGCGATAATCCAAGTCTATTTATTAAAAAAAAAAATAAAAAGAGAAACAAGAAACCCCAAGTAAGCAATCTCCAAACACAAAGTAACACGAGACTATAATAATGCTTTTAATATATGAAGTCTAGATGCAACAATACTCTTCATCTTTCATGAGGACATACTTACTTGTACCACTATAGTATTATCTTCGTGGTAGAGATCCACAGAAATGCACTTAATTGATCTTTTCTGGAAGCAAGTACATTTAGACTATAAATGGAAACCTGGTATTGAGCCACCAGATCACTTGTGCAGGAATCAGGTCAGCTGAGTTTCTGCAAAGTTTACAGATACTAAAGAGAGAGACAAACTTTGCAATATCAACATAATATCTTTGCATTATCAACATAAAGCTAACTAAATACTTGCCATTAACCTGATAATGTATTTGATAAACCTGTGCCTCAAATGATACAGAACAAAATTATACCAGACTTTCAGCAAGATAAATGGAGAAAGTTCATAATCGCAGCCATCACATTTGGGTACTTAAACGGGATGCTAAACCATAGTAGGACTCTGCCCAAATACTGAAATCTCAAGCAGCAATACTATACATTTTCTCTAACTGACATGTCCTGGTCTCCCAGGAGCAGCAGCTTGGCTTTGGCACTACACTCCCTTCCTAAATCTTATTAGGAACAGCAATGCAATGTACTCACACAGGCTTGTGAGACTCAGCCAGAAAAGCACCAAATAACTCGCTGCGATGCACCTGGGTGTCGCCTTGGCTATACTGCCTCAACTTCCTTGCCTTCTGTTGTTTCTTGTGCTTTGCTGGTTTCCCACAGAGCCCCGTGCCAGGTTTAAGCAGCATATCTCTATTTCCAGAATGTTAAATCATTTAAGCTACAGATAATCAAAAGTTGCCTAGGGTTGGGAAGCTTCTTGTGCCAGCTGACTGAAGCTGTCAGCAAGAGCCGATAATAGTGTAAATTTACTGCAAGTATGGAATTTGCCTGTGCAGGCTTCTGAGTCTCCATGAGCGCATACTGAGACCAGAATTTACTTCTGCGTGATGCAAGATGCATCTCAGCCATGTCTGTTCCATGTGACAGGTAGAGAGCTCCTGTCTCCAGGCTTACCTGCAAATGCTATCCAGTCTTTCAATTTAAGACCAAAGTAAATCAAACAACATAGACAAAGCTCTCTAGGAAAGTAAAGAGAGAAAATCACCGATTTGAAAGATTTATAGTTGTTATAGTATCCTAGAGGAGCTAAGAAAGCATGATGATAGAGATTGCTCAGAAGCTACATAAACATGACAAAACAGTGCCAGGGACTTTACCTAGAGCTATTAAATGACAAGTAAATCTCTCCCTTGTATCTTATATGTCCTGGTTTGGCCAGGACAGGGTTACTTTTTAGCAAGAGCTGGGGAGGAGCCACAGCCAAGCTGTTCCATGTTTTCTCATTGTTGTTGCTGTTGTTCTGATTGTTTCTTGTGTGCTATTGTCTTAAATTCTCCTTATCTCAACCCCAGGCTTTGTGCTTTCCCTTTTCTCCCTTCCCCAGCCCGGTGGTGGGGGGGCAGCGGCACATAGTGCTCAGGCCCTGGCAGGTTCTAAACCACCCCAGCCTTTTTGGCGCCCAACACGGAGCACAGAGGTTTGAGATACGGAGAGAATCTGATCAGAGTATGCTAAAATAATTTCTGTTAGATGCAGTTTTTCTGTTTATATATGATTTGAATAGAGTATGTTTACAATGCTGGCCACTTTGTTTGCCTGGTGGTGACATATTAATCCTTGTATCTACTGTTTGTTCACAGTGATGGTGTTTATCGTCCCTGGGAAATGGGTCAAGGGTCTTGCACTTTACTGGATACTGATGACTTATGATATGATTGTGTCACTGCTTGGGGGGGGGGGGGGGGACACTGTGGNACTGCTACCTGTATGTGGCCTGGGTGTTTGTTAGTGGTTGCACCCCATCTATGGGTGAGACAGGGGAGGAGACCTCCCCCGCTTTCAAGGATTTGGGCTATCCTTGGAACATCCAGGCCAGCATGTTCACAGTGATGTGTTTGCTGAATGTCTGCCAGGTCCTGTTTAAGGTTATATGGTTCTTATACAATACCATCACCTGCAGACTGGCCCCAGGGCTGGACAGTTATGAGAGACAAGGTATGTAGGAGAGTATGGGCAAGTGCCTAGGCCAGTTTTCACCCCCAATGTTTTGGAATTTCACTCCTGAGCAAGTGCAGAGTCCCAATAAACTAGTAAAGCGCTTAGAGAAGGTGTGTTGTCAACTCAGCAATTATTACAATGTGCAAATTACTGCAATGTGTTGGGGACTTGCCCATGCCTACCGTGTCCTGCTCAGCAATATTCAGTGCCCTCAAGGGGAAGAAAAGGTCTCTGAACCTGAAAACAAGCCAACTGATAGTGCAGCTGAGCCAAAGGAATAACCTGTGCCAGTATCAGTTGCC